>CAXITT010000683.1:375464-389243 GCA_964033795.1 Lymnaea stagnalis | reverse complement strand
CCCCCCCCCCCCCCAAAAAAAAAAAACCCAACCGCCTGTCAACTCCTATGTTCTACTGGATTGATTAATTCGTCAAGTTCTTTTACACGTTGTATGTAATACGTAATACTATTCTCACTATCGCCGAATAGACTCGAGTCCTTTTCATAATAATTATTACTTTAATATCTAATTATAAACACATGCGTATAGCGCAGCTCGCTATCAGACATAACTAAAACACATCCTACTTCAACAAAGTTCCATTCACGACTGCCAGACGAATACAGATTACGTCACAATAACGGTCTAGACAATACGTCACAATCGGCATAAAAATACGTCACTATATCAATGGCGTAGCTAGGGGAGGAGGACGCAAATTCGAAAGTCTCCCCGGGCCCCTACTTGAGGGCGGCCCCCAAAGGCGTGTCCGAAATTTTTTTTTTACATTAAATAATGTCGAATGACAAAATGCAGGGGCCTCTAAAGATGCCAAGCCCCCCGGGCCCCCAAATCCCTAGCTACGCCACTGCACTAAGTCAAGTGTCAAGCGCGGGAAGAGCGTTCACTAAATTATTCAACTGTTAAACACACACCGCGCGTAATGAACGTAGTATTTAGTCGCAACAATTATCAATGAACTCCCATACTTGGCACCGCCCTCACCCCGTAGACAACAACAACAACGAAACATTTGAAATACAAAGAGAACACATGACCTTAAAAAAACAAACAGCTTGTAACTTATTTGTATATAGTAACAGTTAATAAAGAAACGGATAAATATAACAAAAATTTTATTGATGATGTAACTTAAAAGTCGATGGCTCCCCCTTATATATATATGCCACCGCGCATCCAGGGGCGTTGGTGACTTTTTTTTTCCCCCAGTGGCGATTTGAGGAAGGGGGGGGATCAAATCTAAGCCTTAGTTTGAGCAATCATCTCGATTCGGGTCATATATAAAGCTATCTTGACGCCAGCGGGTGGGGGGAGTCCAAACCATAGGAATCCCCCCCCAGCCAGATACGCCCCTGCACGCATCTAAGGTTGGGATACATGACATTCGTTTTTTAATAAAAATCTATTTTAAAAAAAAACAACTAAATTAGCGGAAACCAAAGTTTAAAAAAAAAATCAAAATTTTTTCGATTTCCAAATTCAGAGGACAGCATGCTGCTCTGGAGTTCTATTAACGATATACATATATGCATAAATCCCAAGGCAATTGTTATTTTCTCTCTGCCCTCCCCGACTGCTCCACAAACACACCCATCTTAGTTTTATATTTCATGTTAATTTTAAACACGTTAAAAATCCACTGGCTTTGCGTTAATTTACTCCCACATTTCACCACAAAAAAAAAACAACAAAAAAGTAAACGTGCAATTGTCACAGTGGCGTACTTCAGTTTGCCTGTCAGCCGTGAATCTTCTGATCCCCAGTGGAGTACAGCTGGGACTCATGCTTGTCTGGTGTGCCAGCCTGTCACAGTGCTTAGCCAGTGTCGCTAGTCAATGATTCTGAAACTGGGTCTCTGATAGCTTCTGCTGATTTAACTCTCTTCGGGAATTATTTTTTTGCCCCCCCCCCCCACCTCCCCAATTTTTATTATGAAAATAGCGTTGAGTGTCTTGTCTTAATATTTAAAAAAAAAAGAGGCATAGTGGGAGGTGGGGGTGGGAATTCTTTCCAGAATTATCTTATCATAGAAAATTGAACTTTTGAAAGAACATTTCTGGTGGAGCATTTTCCATTCTTAATATTTTGGCGAATGTTCTACAACGTTCAATTATATATATATATATATATATATATATTTAAAAAAAGTTATTATTAACGAGTTACTTTTTTTTGATTTTTCGCTTTTCCACCGCCCCCCCCCCCCCCTATTTTTTTTTTGTTGTATTTTATCTTTAAAAATCTCTGGGTCTGGCTGCCCCCACCCACATCTGCTCTGCCTCACGCTGACGCACCACATGGAACTGCTTCCCGTACCCCCCAAGCCCTGTCGAAACCCCTGGCTAAGAATCCCTGATATAAAATTCAATTACTATATGTCAGTTGTTTCCCTTGAATGCAAAACATCCCACATTTTTACAGGCTTGAAACTATTTCCTCGTCAAAATCTATACTTAAAAGTGTGTAACTCTTGCGTTTTCTTTAAAAAGTAGTGTTTATCCCCTTTTATTACTTTTAAATGAGTGGTGTTTGTTTGATTTGGTGTTTGTTTGATTTGGTGTTTGTTTGTTTGGTGTTTGTTTGATTTGGTGTTTGTTTGATTTGGTGTTTGTTTGATTTGGTGTTTGTTTGTTTGGCCTGGTTGGTTTTCTCTGAGCCCATGTCAGGCTCCGTTCCCGACATTCTAAACAACTCAATATTTTCTATACCACTTCGTCTCACGATACCGGATTGTAGATTTAAATTTTGCAATATGACTTCTTGAGATCTTCATTTTCTGTTTAAAAATGGGGTTGCCTACTAAATCAACGATGCGTATTTTTTTACCTTGAATGTTATGCTGTCTTTCTGTTGGTCACTAACATCTCAAAACATACCGCTATTTTATTTATTCAGTCGGACTCGGCTCTGATCAATCCTTGTCTCCGAAGATGACCCGTTTGATGCATGGCTCTATGGTTGGTGCCATCCAGGCAAACCAAATATTTACCCTGGCTATTTTGGTGGCCATGACTCAGGCCTGCAAGCTCAATGCTCATGTTTCCAAAACACGACATGACTGCATTTGATTCCTAAGCACAAAAGCGATTTTCAAATTTATTTGTGGGGGAAAAAATGGATCTCAGTTATTATGATCTATAAGTGACGGTCATTTCTTCTTCTTCTTCTATATCTTAAGGGCCCACGATCAATTTATTGATCATTTTGGCTCCTATGCATGTAGATGGGATTTGCAATGTTTCTGTTACTGGTGTTGATGAGGAAATTTCAATGATTTCCAGTGCCACTTTGTGAGGGAATCATGCTCTAGGGGTTTGAAGGCTTGAGGCAATAGACACAAATGTGTCTAGTGTTCTCGCCTCAACCGTTCCTTTTGAAAGATTGTTCCAGTTCCTGATTGTCTTGGGCAGGAATGAGCAGCTCCTATACTGACTTCTTGCTGGTATGAGCCTGAATTGCCTGTCATGGCCTCAGGGCATCTCAGCCGGTAGTTTCACGGTCGCATCTCCGCAAAAAAAGTAAACAAAATTAAGAAGATTTTTAAAAACCAAAAAAAAAAAAAAAAAAAAAAAAAAAAAAAATTTTAAAAAACAAAAAAAAAAAAAAAAAAAAAAAAAAAAAAAAATAAATCAATAAATTAGGCACAGGTAGTGAATTTATTTTAGATAACTTACGCCCAATTCTTCAGTAGAGTTACAGTCGAATTCGCTTATCTCGACCTCGGTTGACTCGCCAGCCCCGTTAGACCATGTCGACTTTTTTGAAGTAAAAAAAAAAAAAAAAAAAAAAAAAAATTTAAAAAAAAAAAAAAAAAAAAAAAAAAAAAAAAAAAATAAATCAATAAATTAGGCACAGGTAGTGAATTTATTTTAGATAACTTACGCCCAATTCTTCAGTAGAGTTACAGTCGAATCCGCTTATCTCGACCTCGGTTGACTCGCCAGCCCCGTTAGACCATGTCGACTTTTTTGAAGTGGAACCGCCAAATTCTCTCTTTGTCAGCATTTTCTCCTCAGTTATGTCGCCGAACCCTGATATCTCGAGCCCAAAAGGCGGCCGAATTTGCCCCTTAACCTCGGTTATCGCCATCCCCATGACAAATCGCTTGCTTTTGAACTCCGCAAAAAGAAATAGAAAACAGCAAATAAACAATTTTTTTTTTAATAATTAAAAATAATGATTTATTTCTCAAAATACAGGATTTGTGTTTTAGTATGAACCTAGAAGTAAATTAAATAAATATGTTTTAATTCGAGGCTTAAAAACCCGGTAGAGTCCACATTATAAATGATCATAATTTGCCTTGTGCAAAACGTTGTCATGGGCAGCCATTCGCGGTCACTTGCATAAGGGCTATGACGTGGTACTACGTCAGAGTTTCATTTATAGGCGTTTGCCGTGTGCAAAATAAGTCGTCCCATATATATAGTATTTGAGTAATAAGGGAATGCGTTGCCTTATATAGGCTATTATTTTCCCCGTTTTAAAAGTAAAATTAAAATATATAATTGACTTCCTTTGAAATGTTTAACATACACGCCAAATTTTATTTTGGTATTTTTAAGACTTTATATGTTTTTACTTGTTTTCCATTCCAAAAAAATAATTTTCAAATTTATGAAGTAACAAAAACTTAACTTCCAAAAATTACTTGTAATAAGAAATTGCCGTTTAAGTCAAATAGTGCCGCGAAACTTCATAGCCGAATAGCATTCATCAAGTAACTTATCACTCATCCAATTTTCATATCATACCTCAAAACCCAACTACCTCAAATCTAAAAGACTTGAACATTGGTATAGTTTTTAATGTTAAAATAAATAATCATACTATTTCAATGTACGGAATTGTGTTTAGAAAATATAAAACAATGTGTGGTAAGTGGGATCTGGGACTTAAGATTTTTAATTAAGTTCAGAGACGTACCGGTACAAAAAAAAAATAATTAATTTGTGTTGCATACGTAGGTGGCTACCAACTTGAGGAGGAGTTTATCAATTTTTTTATATAAGGATAAGGAGGAAAAGGATGCGCCCCCTCTCTCTCTCTATCTCTCACTGTCCCTCTCTCCCTCTTTCTCCCCCTCCTCCCTCCCCTCTGAGGAAAGGGGTTGAGCTGCGTAGACCTCTCTTACAACTAATGACAATTTTATGACACTGTTATTTTTCCCAGCGAGCGTCCTTTGAGCTCCGTGTCCTTCAAGTTCAAGGCCGTGAGGAGGGGGGTTTGGGGGGGGGTGATTCGACGTCAAATCAACGCGCGAATAAAAAGAAAAGTGAATAATTCATTAGGGCTAAAGAAAATTATGTGACGTATCAGCAGGCTAATCTTAATGGAATTCAAGGGTGGGTAAGATTAACCCCACCCCCCTTTAACCCCCCCCCCAACCCCTTTTTCCGACCCACCGCGTTCTCCTCGCCATTTCTCTGCATAGGTGTTCGACGCGAGCTGGGTTAGATTGAGAAAGACTGGGGGTTGGGGGAGTGGATGGGGGGGGGGAAGGGAGGAGAGGGGGGGGGAACGATTGTTGCGCTCACAGAAATCTTCGAGGTATTGATTTTTGAAAAAAATAAAATAAAAGCTAAAAAACAAACAAATAAAAGCAATAAAGAAAAAAAGCTATGTGCTAATGGTCTTCTCTTGACCAATAGATCCGTCACCGTTTAGACTGCCAGGCGTCTAGACGAGGTCTAATAATTCTCAAGCAAGCGGCTCTAGCAGCCTAGCTGTATATATCAAGGAGTTTTTTAATGCTATATAGCTGTCTAAATCTTTTATTGTAAAGGCGCTATCTATCCATCCATCCATCCATCCATCCATCCATCCATCCATCCGTCCATCCATCCATCCATCCATCCATCCATCCATCCATCCATCCATCCATCCATCCATCCATCCATCCATCCATCCATCCATCCATCTATATGTATGTATTTAAAATTGCAAATTTTACAGAGCACACATTGCTCGGTATAACCGAATTTCATAAAAGTATAACCGATCACACGTAAATGACACCAAATAATAAGAAATGGATGTGTGGGCCATGCCCTTAACTTGTGTGGTCTACACTCTTTTGTGGGCCATGCCCTTAACTTGTGTGGTCAACACTCTTTTTTGGCCCATGCCCTTAACTTGTGTGGTCAACACTCTTTCGTGGGCCATGCCCTTAACTTGTGTGGTCTACACTCTTTTTTGGGCCATGCCCTTAACTTGTGTGGTCAACACTCTTTTTTGGGCCATGCCCTTAACTTGTGTGGTCAACACTCTTTCGTGGGCCATTCCCTTAACTTGTGTGGTCAACACTCTTTTGTGGGCCATTCCCTTAACTTGTGTGGTCAACACTCTTTTGTGGGCCATTCCCTTAACTTGTGTGGTCAACACTCTTTTGTGGGCCATGCCCTTAACTTGTGTGGTCAACACTCTTTTGTGGGCCATGCCCTTAACTTGTGTGGTCAACACTCTTTCGTGGGCCATTCCCTTAACTTGTGTGGTCAACACTCTTTTGTGGGCCTTTCCCTTAACTTGTGTGGTCAACACTCTTTTGTGGGCCATTCCCTTAACTTGTGTGGTCAACACTCTTTCGCCAAAATATGTTTCATGTATAAAAATGTTCGGTACTCTTGAAAGAATATTTTACTTCTTTGCTGCGTCCACTCATCCATTTAATTGAACACACTGAAATGTCGGTGAAAAGACTGCCAACAACACGTTGGAGTGCTCATCATGCTGCTGTTAAAACAGTGAAACATAAATTTGATGATTGTGTGTCGGCGATTTCCGCTTTGTATGATCCTCTTGAAAATTTGGATACAAAGTGGTACAGCACAAAGTCTTTTACATGCTGTCTGTGATTTCACGTTTATCTGCTTCCTTTTACCTTTTGGGCTGATCTACTTGAGGAAGCTAATAATCGTACACAGCAGTATTTACAGAAGAAAGTGCTTTGCTCTTGACAAAGTGGTGACCAACCAAGGGGCGTTAAGGTTGTCTCTGCACGAGAATCGCTGTCACGTGGTGGAACATGCTATTGAAAAGGCACTTATAAAATCAGACCAACATGGAATTTCGGTAGAGAGAATGTCATGTCACAGTCAGATCGTGTGATGTTCTCCTAGCCTGTTGTCTTAGTGAGCGACAGTGCTTTTATTCTTTAGTTATTTCTCCTTTTATCACACGAATTTTACTCACCCACGTGAGACGTATTACCTGTGACGTATGACCTGTGACGTAATGACGGCGGCGGTGTGTATGGAAAGCAACGTGGGAAACAGGAAGTGTGTATATTTGGTGAGCGACAAGAAGACATTGTTTTTTTTTTTTTTAAAAGAGTTATTATTTCCATGAGTTAAGTCCATTTTTGTATTTTGGACAGGAGATTATTTTTCTTTTCTATTGTGATCGCAAATTATAACTGGTTAGTCATTGTTGTGGACTGTGTTTAAATCAGTCAAAATAATTAAAGACTACTGAATATTTCAAACCGTCTCGGGATATTTTTCGAACTTGATAATAGTTTACTACACATACGGAGAGGACTGCAACGGAGTTCTGGACTCTTACATTGTTTCTGTGGTCATACGGAGGAGACAACAACGGAGTTCTTGACTCTTATATTGTGTGACCATATGGAGAAGACAACAACATGATTCTAGACTCTTACATTTTTCCTGTGGCCATATGGAGGAGACAACAACGGAGTTCTTAACTCTTACATTGTGTGGCCATATGGAGAAGACAACAACGGAGGTCTAGACTCTTACATTGTGTGACCATATGGAGAAGACAACAACATAATTATAGACTCTTACATTTTTCCTGTGGCCATATGGAGGAGACAACGGAGTTCTAAACTCTTACATTGTGTGGCCATATGGAGAAGACAACAACGGAGTTCTGGACTCTTACATTGTGTGACCATATGGAGAAGACAACAACGGAGTTCTAGACTCTTACATTGTTTGGCCATATGGAGAAGATATCAACGGAGTTCTAGACTCTTACATTGTGTGGCCATATGGAGAAGACAACAACGGAGTTCTAGACTCTTACATTGTTTCTGTGGCCATATGGAGGAGACAACAACGGAGGTCTAGACTCTTACACTTACATTGTTTCTGTGGCCACATGGAGGAGACTTACTCTTAGTCGACGTTCTACCCACCACAGAGAAGATTAAGGTTTAAGAGTTTTGGTGTCCATTCTAAAATTAACCTCCTTATCTGACCACCGCCACATCATCAACGTAAGTAAAATCAATTATCGATTCTCTTGATGTAAATTAGTCACTGGCATGTTCCTTCAACAATATTGTATTTACATAATAAATAAATAACATTACCTTTATTACAGGAGATGTATTATATATATTATATATATATCAGTGGTTCTTAACCTTGTTGGAGGTACTGAACCCCACTAGTTTCATATGCGCATTCACCGAACCCTATTAATAGAGAAAAATAAAATATGATTTTTTTTTCTGATTTTTTTTGGGACCTCCGCCGGACCAATGAGACTGACTGACCGAAAGCCTGGGGTTCGATCGAACCCAGGTTAAGAACCACTGATCTCTATAATTTTGCGTCTCACTTGATTCTATCTCATATCAAATTATCATGCACAAAGATTTTTTTTAAACGAATAATAATTTTTTTTTTTAAATTACGTTTAAAACTGCAGTATGATTCCCCCCCCCCCTTTTTTTTATCGACACCTGAATGATTTTCACGTAACGGGGCTGGTTTGTTATATGGGATAAAGAAGAGCGAAATCGGTGAGAATTTCTTCCTTGCATGGAAGTCATGAACTATGGGGCACATAGCTGCCTGAAGGGAATTGACTTTTTTTTTTTCCAGCCTTATAAAGCGACTAAACTTGTAGGGAAGAAAGAAAACCCTCCGAGGGTTTCAAGTTTAGAAGCTGAACCTCACCGACCCGTGGGATAAATACGGGTGGACGTTAACCAAGGGCCGAGCCCGATAGTTAGCTTGGTGAAGTTTCCAGTACTGGACCAGGGTACTAGGCAAGAAAAGAAGAAGAAAAAAAAGTGTGGCCACGGGAAGAGGGGGGGGGGTCCAGTGATTCATCTTAATAATTTGGAACCACTTATCTTAAGAAATTACAAGCATTTATGTAATTATAAGATATAAATATACTTATGTCACGTCCATTTATCAAAACATGTAACATTCATTTATTAAAATAAGTCAAATCCATTTATTAAAATATGTCACATCCATTTATTAAAAGATGTCCCATCCATTAATCAAAATATGTCTCATCCATTATTAAAACATGTCACATTCATTTATTAAAACATGTCACATCCATTTATTAAAACATGTCACATTTATTTATTAAAATATGTCACATCCATTTATTAAAATATGTCCCCATCCATTTATCAAACTATGTCTCATCCATTTATTAAAATATTGCACATCCTTTTATTAAAACATGTCACACTCATTTATTAAAACATGTCACATCCATTTATTAAAACATGTCACATTTATTTATTAAAATATGTCACTTCCATTTATTAAAATATGTCACATCCATTTATTAAAAATGTCACATCCATTTATTAAAACATGTCACATCCAATTATTAAAACATGATGACTTGGGTAACTTTATCTTTGAGATGTTGAATTAGGTAACTTTATCTTTGAGATGTTGAATTGGGTAACTTTATCTTTGACATCTTTCTTTGGTAACTTTATCTTTGACATCTTATCTTTGGTAACTTAATCTTTGATATGTTGCCTTGTGTGACTTTATCTTTGAGATGTTGAATTGGGTAACTTTATCTTTGACGCATTGACTGACCTTATTTGATCCATGCCCTCTGTACCTCAGTTCCATATGTGTAGTCGGTTGACGACTGTACTTTAATTCCGTTTATGCCTGATGTCCGTTGAAACCCGATACGTCATCTCCTTGCTTAGATTTACTCCATCCTTAACTAATGGACTTTTGATACGGTACCTAATTGCGACATATGGGCCTTAAGCTATAAAAAAAAATCTCCTCCGTATGGACCGGATCAATGTCTAGACACCCGGGGTTTGAGGGGGGGGGTAGTGTTTGCGTAAGGATGGAATAAGATACTCGTTATAGACGGTATTTTGTCGACCACAGTTGGTGAGCGGTGAGCCTGTCAGCGTGTGAGAAACTTAACGAATCAGAAGAGATGTTGACCCACGCGTCAGTTAATCACCGACTGGACCGAGCGCGCCGGCATGGCTAAATCAGATCTTCGGCACAGTTGAATATGAGCGAACCGTGGGATGAAGTTAACATTAGCATTCACTGTCATGTCCGGTGAAGGAATCTAGGAATCTGGGTTTTTGGGGCTGAGGGGCAGAGGAGTTCTGAGGACTCTGCAAGACAGCGGGGCGTACCGTTGGCGCACGTTGAAATCAGGAGGGTTGGGGCGGGAAGGGCGCAAAATCGAATGGAAGAATAAAAGTATGTGTATACTTAAAAATATCATTTGTTTTTGTTTTTTTGTTATTGCTTATATAAGCTGATTTACTGGTGTTGTATTAGAGACGATAATCTGCGTCACGGGGGTTCTCAGCCATTTTGCCAGTCAACACCAAGACTACGAACCACTTATTATGAGGAGCGTTTTGAGACGGCATGTCAAAAAACTTACACAGGAAATGCAGTTTACGTACACCCTTACACGTTTTCAAAGAAGAGGCCCGCGGACCACAGGTTGAGAAGCCCTAATACGGATGAACCTTGATTTGAAATTTTGAGATGTCTTCCCTCGGTAAGACTAATGACCCCCCAACATATTATTTAAACATATCCAGATGAATTTAAAATTATATATACATATGTATACATGTATATATATATACACCCCCCCCCGCCCCAATGCATCTACCCTTGAGAAATTCTCCATTTTAACACATTGGCCACACATATATATATATGTCAAAGAGCACAACGCAAAGGGACGTGACGTTGTCAATCGATACAAAAAAGAAACAAAAAAAAAAAAACAACAACCGAAGGAATTAATCAAGGGCTTTTGCACGATGCAATTAATCCAACAGGGCTCTTGACCTTGATGAACGATGTGTTATTGATGGACGGTCCAGGTCTCTCAAACAAAGATGTGTGATAGAAAGAAACCAAAAACAAAAAAAAGGGGGGGGGGGAAAGGACCACATGACTTACATTCTTGTTGACGGCGTAGGAGGAATATCCGATTTAAAGATGTCCCGAGAGCTTTCTGACGCCATTCGTACTCAAAACTATGTTTGGAAGTTTTGTATACATTTTAGTATCATGCTGTACTTTTTATAAAGTGGGGTTGGGGGGAGAAGTGGGAGGAGGGGGATGCTTCTGGTATTATAGAGTGAAGCACAGACGCGGTTTGTGGTGTTCATCGTTGTAAAATAGATTGCACAGAAAATGTGTGTGTGGGGGGGGGGTGGGGGTGTACATTACATAGTGCAGACATCTGAAGAGCCTCGTCTCTCTGCCGTACACCAGCACTGAACTACCAATGTGTACTAAGTACTAGTCAAGTCACATTCATTACATCCCCGCTGTAACGTTCGACGTATCCATTGAACAGTCATAACAGCACTGCTACTTTGACAACTTTCTGAATAATTCAATAAATCCATTAAGAAAATTCAATAGATCGATGTGGTTACTTTTAAAATACCCACGTAATAATTTAAAAAAAAATTATCTAATAAGATATCCACACTCAATATTTTCATATAATAATCATATATCATGTGATAATCAATGTGTCCATATAATAATCAATATATCGGTGTAATATTTAATATATTCATGTGATAATCAATATATCCATGTAATAATCAATGCATCCATGTAACGTTCAATAATTCCATGATGTCATATTCAATATATTCCCCCAATAGTCAATACTTCACTGTAACATTGAAATATTTATATCACATTCAATATGACCCTGGGACATTCCGTATATCCATGTGACATTCCGTATATCCATGCGACATTTCGTATATCCATGCGACATTCCGTATATCCATGCGAAACTCCGTATATCCATGCGACATTCCGTATATCCATGCGATACTCCGTATATCCATGCGACTTTCAGTGTATCCAAGTTACATTCAGTACATTTGACATTCAGTTTATCCCCTGTGACATTCTCCACAACATCCCGTTTATTATTGATACACTATTGATTTCATCCCATCCTTTTCACACGACGGTAAATTGGGCTGAAAATTTCATTCAAAGTAAAAAGAGCGGCTAGCCACCCCTGGGACACGTTTCCTACCAGAACGTTGAGATTTCAAGAGGGGGTAAAAAAAAAAAAAAATAAAAATGAGCTCCTTGTAGAGAGGCTTCTTCAGCTGCTACTCTGACGGGGAGAAAACGAGTAAAATTTCATTCAAAGTAAAAAGAGCGGCTAGCCCCCCCGGGGACACGTTTCCTACCAGAACGTTGAGATTTCAAGAGGGGGTAAAAAAAAAAAAAAATAAAAATGAGCTCCTTGTAGAGAGGCTTCTTCAGCTGCTACTCTGACGGGGAGAAAACGAGGGCTTTATCACGAGTCTCGTTTCTTTACCCATTTGTTCAGTGCTGTAAAAAAATTTAAAAAAAAAAAAAAATGAAAATTACATTAAAAAAAAACAAAAAAACACTATTGCTTGCCGTAGACATGTAATAACGTAAGTGATTGGTTCGCGCCTGTCGGAGAAGTGTAATCGCTAGGTAAACGGATCCCCTCTTATAGACAAGTTGTAAAGGAATTCATCGTCTGGGCAAGGAATAGTATGTTTGTTTTTTCGCCAACACAAAAAAAAGCATTGTGCTCTACACCAGCACCAGTTTCAAGCGTAGTCCGCACACGGGAGCGTGTGAGTGAGTGAAAGTATTGACCGTAGTTTGTCATCGCAGAAAGAGGTAACTTAGGTTTACAAGAAAATAATAAACATACATTTAGCGCCACGCATAACATTATTTTTAGGAAACCCATATTGCTGTATTTAGATTTAGAACTGGAGTCGGTGAAATTATTCCGATTCCTACCAGAAAAAGTTAACATCGAACAAGACAACTATCACTCCCGAATTCTTCTTTAATATATATATATACATAAATATCAATATATTCGTCGAGTATATGCCGCCAAGTTGAGCCATAGAAGTACATGCAATTTTAATGAAAATCCAAGAGTTTTTCTTTTCGAATGGAAAATCGTTTCCAATATGTAGCTCAATGTTAGTGATCCTAAAAAAGTATATATTTTTATCCTCCCACGCATCTCAACTCAAATCAGCTGTCACAAAAATAATCAGCCACAAATTATTTGGGAAAGCTATTGACAGCAGATTTCGTGTGACGCCTTCTAACAATTATTTATTTTTTTAAAGTGGGGTTGGGTTATGTCAGTGGTTTTTCACCTTTCTAGTGCCGTGACCCTTTAATACAGTTTCTCGTGTCGTGGCGACCCCCAGCCACACAATTATTTTCGTTGCTACTTCATAGCTGTAAAGATATGTGTTTTCAGATGGTCTTAGGCGAGCCCTGGAAAAGGGTTGAGAACCGCTGGGTAAGGTAGATTGATAGGGTGAAACCAGAATCTATACGTGGGAGGGAGGATGTTATAGTAGTAGCGCTGTTACATTAAATCATTTACGTTTTCTTTCTTCTAATTATTGTTTTTCCCGAAAAGATGATATGGTGACAATGGTCCGGACTGATTCCTGGTACAGCCTTCTATGCCTATTCAAATACTAACTCCCCGGAACCCACCACTAACCCCACAGAAAACCAATCACTAACTCCCCGGAACCCGCCTCTAACTCCCCGGAATATAAAACTAACCCCACGGAACCCATCACTAACTCCCCGGAACCAACCATTAACTCCCCGGAACCCACCACTAACCCCCCGGAACCCACTATTAACCCCCCGGAACCCACCACCAACCCCCGGAACCCACCACTAACCCCCGGACCCAACCATTAACTCCCCAGAACCCACCACTAACCCCCCGGAACCCACTATTAACCCCCCGGAACCCACCACCAACCCCCGGAACCCACCACTAACCCCCGGACCCAACCATTAACTCCCC
>CAXITT010000683.1:338246-370561 GCA_964033795.1 Lymnaea stagnalis | reverse complement strand
GTTCCAAGTTTTGTCTTTGATTCTAGGTTAGATGCCGAAGTAGGGCCCAAGTTTTGACTTTGATTCTAGGTTAGATGCCGAAGTGGGTCCCAAGTTTTGACTTTGGTTCTAGGTTAGATGCCGAAGTGGGTCCCAAGTTTTGACTTTGATTCTAGGTTGGATGCCGAAGTGGGGCCCAAATTTTCACTTTGATTCTAGGTTGGATGCCGAAGTGGGTCCCAAGTTTTGACTTTGATTCTAGGTTAGATGCCAAAGTGGGGCCCTAGTTTTGACTTTGATTCTAGGTTAGATGCCAAAGTGGGGACCAAGTTTTGACCTTGATTCTAGGCTAGATGCCGAGTGGGGCCCAAGTTTTTACTTTGATTCTAGGTTGGATGCCAAAGTGGGTCCTAAGTTTTGGCTTTGATTCTAGGTTGGAAGCTGAGTTTGTGGGCCACTGGGGAAGAGGGGGATTTGGGGCCCGAGGTGGATGGAGTGGAGGAGTTGAGATTTCATTTCAATAATCACCTCTTTAAGCACTCTACCATCATCCTGTTGGTGTATCCAATATAATAGTTTCTCTTCGGTGATTTTTCTGTTTTCCTGCGAGAGGCCCGGAACTTGACGGCCCGTCTAGTCCTTCTATACCCCAGTGTGCTGTACTTTATATTCGAACGTCACACATCGCAGGTCCTCAGCAGAGACCTTTGCCTCTCTTTAGGGAATAAACGCACTCTTACGAGGAAACCAGTGGAGTTCACGCGAGATGTGATTGGGAGATTAGTTTCTCTCGGCCAGCAGACGAGACTTGATGAAATGAAAGATACACCCGTATGTTTCCGTTAAATTGAAGAGATTTAACGTAATGTCTCATGATAGATTATTTTGGCCTGAGAAAAAAATTAGTTTTTTTTAATGTTTTTTTTTTTTTTTTTTTTTTTTTTGTTTTGGGGGGGGGGGGGGGGTCTTTTTTCGCCGTGGTGAAGTCGTAAAACTAAATGTGACCAGGTTGTTTGCAAAATTTGTCACACATTAGTATGAATCAATAGAAGCTACACACTATATGGTGTGATGTTTTATAGGTTGTTTTTTTTTTTTGGAAACGAAATATCTATGCTCTTGCCACAACAATGGTGGGCGGACTAAGAGAATTTGCGAATGAACCACACAATAAAATAATGAAATTCTACCCAGTACTACTGAAAGCAAAACACGATTGAATGGATAAGTTGTCTTTTTATAATAATAATTACAGCAAATAAAAAAATACACCCAAGTCTATCTCTCACTTTCAGCACTATTAACTTGTGGTAGGATGGGATCTTTTTAGGTATCACCCTCTTACTGGATGTTGCAGAGGAGCCCAAGGGTGAGGGTGGGTGGATGGGAGAGCCCTGCGTCCTGATATGTTATAAGGCACTGCCCAGCAGACGGAGCTGGCCGGCACTTTACTGGCAACGGGGGAGGGGGGTGGGCTTTAAGCGCGTAACATCAAGCTTCCCCAACTCAAAAAAAAAAAAAATTAAAATAAATAAATAAATAATATATATTACCAGACTTTGTGAGTTTGTTAGTTATGAGCTTTCATTAATTCATTTACATTGAACAACTCACGAAGTAGTGTAGATGAAACATTTTTATTTGTATTTGTTGAAGCTTTTAAATTAAAAAAAAAAACAGAATAACAACAACAACATTAAGTTCATATGCACACGTGGTTTGTGTCTTATATTCTAATTATTGATTTATACGCTGGTATTGACAGCCCGACCTCTTGTTGCGCGATCACCAGTGCACGTAACAATGTCAGGGGTAGCTTGTCCCCAATCTTTGTGAAAGCTTGTCCCAATGTTAGTGATAACTTGCCCCAGTGTCAGTGATCACTCGTCTCAACATCAGCTATCACTTGCCCCAATTTCAATGATCAGTTGGATCAATATCAATGATGACTTGCGCCAATATCTGTGATCAGTTGGATCAATCTCAATGATGACTTGCCCCAATATCGATGATCAGTTGGATCAGTCTCAATGATGATCAGTTGCCCCAATATCGATGATCAGTTGGATCAATCTCAATAATAACTTTCAAACGTGGCATGCAGGATGTTATTATTTTTTCTGTTTACGAATCTACAACTTCGACTCCGACCCTGGCATATGATGGATGCCACAGTCGATTACGACCCAGCTAAGGTTTTGACATAGCGAGAGTAACCGTCGAGCTTGCCGGTCATTCATTCTAAGTTTAAACTAACAACAACACAAAAATTGCCTTAGATATCTATGAAGCCCAAGAACTTTACTTTACCCTTTCCTATTGACTTATGGTCGAGACATATGAGCAAGTCATCAATTATTGAAATGGAATTCATATTTGCAATGACCCCTATTTAAAAAAACAAATCGGCTGCAACCATATCTTTTTGTCAAATAAAAACGTACATCTTTTATTTACCTTTCCTATTAGACTACTAGCCATGTCTATTTCAATACGTCAACATTGGCGTAACTAGGATGAAGTCTTTCGGGGGAGGGGGGCGTGAGGATTGGGGCAAGCTTTTGCAGCTCCCCATTCTACGGAAAAAAAAAAAGAAAATTCAGTTGAAAGAAAATTCTCCATCACCCCCAAATCACGTCGAGAAGTTCCACAAGTCCGACCCCCCCCCCTCACTTTACTTCGCCCATGTACGTAAATATTTTAATTCATTTTTTTCCCAGTTCTATTTCACTGAGAGTAAACCAAGATTTGAAAGGATTAACGGGCTTGATTTTAAAAAAAAATGTGCGTGTGTGTGTGTGTGTGGGGAGGAGATGATTTTCCCATCAGGCTTCACGCGCGTGTGCATGCACACATGCTAATAATTCCTTGGCAGACCGTACGATAACATTAGCAGAGCATATCACCGCCTCAAGGGCAGGTTTCAGGATGAACAGTGTTCATGTAATAATAATATAACTGAACAGCAGATACATATTTTTAAAAAAAACAAACAATGTCCAATAGCGAGCCAGGCTCTTGAGTTGCAACATTGACTTAATCTCAGCTTGATTCCCATCAACACCTTTGCCAATGTTCCATGTCACTCTCGTCATTGTTTTGGGTTCATGGTGTGTCTTTTTTTTTTTTTAGTGCTGTTTTTTTTTCCTTTGTTTTTTATGTTAAACTCCCATCATCCTCTAGCATCAATCTGTTATCAACACGTTTGCCAATTTTCCATGTCACTCTCGTCTTTTTTTTGGGTTCATGGTTTTTCTTTTTTTTTTTTAGTGCTGTTTTTTTTTCCTTTGTTTTTTATGTTAAACTCCCATCATCCTCTAGCATCAATCTGTGAAATTCTACAAACGCCAAGTTTTATCCTTTCACTATTATTTATATTTTTAAAAGTACATTTACCTTTTTTAGTCTTGCTTTTTTTTCTTCTTTACTGTTCGTTGACGAAGGCTTCTTGCAGACACATTCACCGTTGTGTTTCATAGTTTTTCGGCGTTTTTTCCCCAAAACCCTGGAATGTTTTGTCTTCTTAACGTGAGCCTGGTGTGTCGGTTGATTAGTCTCACTGGACAACTTTAACACTCACCAGATCACCGAGAGCTGAAATGAGGTACCCATCCCCCGGGTGCCAACATCAGTTGGGGTTTGGGGTCTGGGGGAGGGGGGAGAGCCTCCAACATCCAGAACCATGACAGCGAATTAAATAATAAAATCCCATGTAGTTCTCAAAGACGAAGGGGGGGGGGCGGGGCGCCAACTTCGTCTTTTCACTGTTCGGCCCCGGGCGCTACGTTTCTTTTTATAATGAGGGGGTGGCACGGTCCTGTCCATTAGTATCACTGTTTAATCAAAGATAACATTTGGACGGATACTAAAAGAAGATATTCAGGAGTATTTATGACGTAATATCCAGAAATAGTTGCTCCCGTACCTTCGTACTGTCTGTGTCCGTCTGTGTTTAGTCTGTGTCCGTCTGTGTTTAGTCTGTGTCCGTCTGTGTTTAGTCTGTGTCCGTCTGTGTTTAGTCTGTGTTTGTCTGTGTTTCGTCTGCAATGTCCCGCAGCGGTAGCGAATGGCGAGTAAGAGAAGTCTTGAGCTGTCATTTATACATACGAAATCCAATGGAAGCCCCCGGTCAAGCCGAGACTTAGTGGAGAATGATGCTATTACCAGGGGCAAGGCAACTCTCGTAGACGCTGTTCCAGCCAATGAGATATGTGCGGGTTTAAACATCACGTGACGTCACCTCGGTCTATTTATAGCAGTGGCTATACAGGTCCTCATGTTGTGGCGACCCCGACAACCCTAAAATTGTTTTCGCTGCTGCTTCATAACTGTAGAGTATATGTGTTGTCCAGTGGTCTGAGACGACCGCTGTGGAAGGGTCGTTCGACCCCCAAAAGGGGACGCGACCCACATGTTGAGAAATGCTGATTTATAGCCAGAAGGACGTTTACGCTTCAGACTCTAGGGGTCGTCCTAATAATTACAAAATATTTGTCACAGCACACATTTTTCCCAAATTTTTTTTGTTTTTTGTTTTTTTTGGGTTGTCATGATTTGAATGTCTTCGTAAGAACCGATTAAAGGTAAAATAAGGTAAATGATATCTTTATTGTGCATGGCGCAATAAGGGCAATGGAAAAAAAGAAATTGGTTTACACTCTGACTCAAGACTGCTGGTAGCTGGTATTATTTTAAAAATAATTGTTGCTGTTACTTAATCACTGTTGATAATTTAAAAAAAAAAAAAATGATTGTCGACTTTTTTTCTTTCGCAGTTTTTAGAACTTTTTCCCCACCATCGGTTCAAACATCTTGAATCACTGAATTACTAGCCCTCTGCAAAAAAAAGTCCCTTCCCCCCCCCTTTTCCCCCCAACCCCCCCCCCCTCATCCGCACCCACAGGTTGCCACCATTCCGCCAAGAGGGATCTATATCGATTATGAAAAGAAACAATTCATTTTTCATGGCATGCAAGACATTGCGCAAGTTTCTCTCATTTCAGTGTCAGATTTCAACGTTGGGCCAAGCACAGGATGTGTGATATCTTTTTTAAAAAAAATATACGAAGAGATTAATTTTTTAAAGGCGTCTATAGAAATCACGCATACTCCCTNTAAGGTCATATTGCATGGTGTGCCTGGACTATGAAATGAGTCACCACACACACAACAAGAGACCCCCTGCATGCTAAGGTCATATTGCATGGTGTGCCTGGACTATGAACTGAGTCACCACACACACACAACAAGAGACCCCCTGCATGCTAAGGTCATATTGCATGGTGTGCCTGGACTATGAAATGAGTCACCACACACACACACCCCAAAACTTTTTAAAATGATTATTTTGAAAAAGAAATATAAAACTTTAAATAATCAATAAAAAATTGTGCGTAATCCTGTAATCCTTTTTTGTTTAAACTGAAGGTCTTCACTACTATACCCGAATGTAAATAATAATATAAAAAAAAACATCGCGAGTGCATATTATGCACTTGATGCTGCATCAAATGTGGCAACAATAAGTGTAGTTAACAGGGTCTTGTTGTCAACACTGGCAAACAGAATGTTGTCAAGGGGCGGAGCGACTCAAAGAGGCGTGTTTAAGTTCCTCATCGGGTTATCGGAGAATGGCTTCAAGGCAATTTGAGCAAATGTGATTAGTGTCGGTGAGTGCCTTTTCGATGTCTAGGCCCATGGCTCTAAGGAGAACATAAATGTGGTTAGTGTCGGTCAGAGCCTTTTTGATGTCAGGCCTATGGCTCTATGGAGAATGTAAATGTGGTTAGTGTCGGTCAGTGCCTTTTCGATGTCTAGGCCCATGGCTCTATGAAGAGTGTAAATGTGGTTAGTGTCGGTCAGAGCCTTTTCGATGTCTAGGCCCATGGCCCTATGGAGAATGTAAATGTGGTTAGTGTCGGTTAGAGGCTCTTCGATGTCTAGGCCTATGGCTCTATGGATAATTTCTATTCTATTTTTATTTTTAACATCATCGTTGCCGAGCAGTAAAGGAAAATGACTCACTCAAAAGTAAAGGCAAAAGACTCACTCAACAGTAAAGGCAAAAGACTCACACAATAGTAAAGGCAAAAGACTCACACAACAGTAAAGGCAAAAAACTCACTCAACAGCAAAGGCAAAAGATTCACTCAACAGTAAAGGCAAAAGATTCACTCAACAGTAAAGGCAAAAGATTCACTCAACAGTAAAGGCAAAAAACTCACTCAACAGTAAAGGCAAAAGACTCACACAACAGTAAAGGCAAAAAACTCACTCAACAGCAAAGGCAAAAGATTCACTCAACAGTAAAGGCAAAAGATTCACTCAACAGTAAAGGCAAAAGATTCACTCAACAGTAAAGGCAAAAAACTCACTCAACAGCAAAGGCAAAAGATTCACTCAACAGTAAAGGCAAAAGATTCACTCAACAGTAAAGGCAAAAGATTCACTCAACAGTAAAGGCAAAAAACTCACTCAACAGTAAAGGCAAAAAACTCACTCAACAGCAAAGGCAAAAGATTCACTCAACAGTAAAGGCAAAAGATTCACTCAACAGTAAAGGCAAAAGATTCACTCAACAGTAAAGGCAAAAAACTCACTCAACAGCAAAGGCAAAAGATTCACTCAACAGTAAAGGCAAAAGATTCACTCAACAGTAAAGGCAAAAAACTCACTCAACAGTAAAGGCAAAAGACTCACTCAGCAGTACAGGCAAAAGACTTACTCAACTTCAAAATCGATCAAATGTTACAGTTGAACTAGTCGACTTACTATTAGACGCAAGACACGGTTCTGTGCAGTGGGTGCATTTCTTCTCACCATGCTACATGACGTAAGCAAATGGATCATGTCGCCACGGTCTATTTAAGCAAAAAAAATAAAAAATCTCCAAACTTAAACTCAATACAGGAGTATCATGAAGACATCAGACTTTGATTGGGCATATGTTGTGTCAGTCATTAGCATCGTAAGTGTTTTACAGCAGAGGACATCTGTAGAAACAGACAGCAGAGGTCATCTGTAGACACTGCTAGCAGAGGTCATCCGTAGAAACAGATAACAGCGGTCATCTGTAGACACAGACAGCAGAGGTCATCTGTAGACACTGCTAGCAGAGGTCATCCATAGAAACAGATAACAGAAGTCATCTGTAGACACAGACAGCAGAGGACATCTCTAGAAACAGACATCAGAGGTCATCTGTAGACACAGACAGCTGAGGTCATCTCTAGAAACATACACCAGAGGTCATTTCTGGAAACAGATAGCAGAGATCATCTGTAGACACAGACAGCAGAGGTCATCTGTAGACACAGACAACAGAGGTCAGCTGTAGACACAGACAGCAGAGGTCATCTATGGACACATGCAACAGAGAAAATCTCTAGTCTAGTCTTTGATAACATAGGTCTGCTCTAGACACAAATGTTGCATGCCATCGCTAGAGCCAGATAAAGGAGGTCATTTCTATTCATATTTGGCAGAGGTTATCTCTAGACACAGATAACAGAGGTCTTCTCAAGGCACATATGACATGGCCATTAATAGTGAGAGATGACAGGGGTCCTCTCTATTCTCAGATAATGGAGTTCACTTCTAGATTCAGATGACATGGGTCCTCTCTAGGCACAGATAACAGAGGTCATCTCTAGGCACAGATAACAGAGGTCATCTCAATTCTCATATAATGGAGATCACATCTGGATTCAGATGACATTGGTCATATCTAGACACATATAACAGAGTTCATAGACACATATGATCTGGTCATCTCTGTGTACAGATAACAGGTCATTTCTAGGCAAATATAACAGGTCATCTCTGTGCAAAGATAGCGCTAAGGCATCTAGTAAACTAGATTTCTCTGGAAGATCCCTGGGTATTCGATTGACTAAAAGACTATTTTATAGTTGAGCTAATCTGTTTCTTGCTTTTTAAAAATTTTTTTCCATCACTCGGACCGGATAAGGACAAATAGTCCAAGCACTTACAATAAAGAACTTTGTTGCACACATAACACAGATTGTCGGGATATGCGTCTAAAGATCACGCCCCTGTATTAACACGAACAGTCACGCTAACGTTCACTAGCTCACCCTAACCACAGAAATCGTAACAGTAGCTTAAACTCTATCGCTTACTGCAACATTAACTATAGCGTAAAAGTAGCCCTAACTCTGACACCAATCCTAACTTTTACCCTAACTCTGAACCTTGTTTAACACTATAAAACTAATCCCATTTTTAACCCTCCTCTTTCTTCAACGCTAACCCTAATCCTAACGTGAACCCTAATCCTAACGTGAACCCTAATCCTAACGTGAACCCTAATCCTAACGTGAACCCTAATCCTAACGTGAACCCTAATCCTAACGTGAACCCTAATCCTAACGTGAACCCTAATCCTAACGTGAACCCTAATCCTAACGTGAACCCTAATCCTAACGTGAACCCTAATCCTAACTCGAACGATAAATCTAACCGTAAATCTAACCCTTAAGTTTAACCCTAACCCTAGCCCTAACAATAACCCTGAGTGACAAATGCAACTTTTGCAACTTCCATATGCATTGAATTATCCTCTCACATATACCGGATTGCACTGCATACGCAACTTTCAGCGTCTACCTCTAACAGTTCTATTTTAAGCCGTGTCTTCGATTACCGCTAAGCGAAAGGCGTGGAAAAATATAAATAAAGGACCCCCTGAAGATCTGACCGGACCGGATCGATTACGTCCAGAACAACCTGCACTCATTGTCAACAATACCCCCGAGTGGCGGTGATTAGCTGGGATTGTTTGTTTGTTGACACGCACTCGAAGGGGTCGAAGCCAAGTACCGTGTTAGTATCGCCTGACACGAATGCAACCTGTCGATACGTTCTGTTTGATTACCGATATCTGAAGCAGTGTTTGACCCCGTCCTCCTCCTCCAGGGTTTCTTTCAGCTATAGCAAAAATATGTCCAACAATAAATCAACTGGAACTGCTGGCCCTGAAATCTGAAGGGCCCCCCCCCCCCACGTCCAAAAAATCTGAAGTGCCCTCCCGGGGGAAAATTTCTGAAAGAAACACTGCTCCTCCTCCTCCTCCTTCCTTCATTCCTTTACAAGCTTGATGACTGCAGATTTCCGTAATTGGACCCGATCAATTTCCTAAGGCTCGGGGCAGAGCCGCCAAGACGCTGCTGGTCTTCTGTCAGCGTCAAGACGGTGCCCGTCGAAGATCGGAAATCAAAGGGAGAATCGAAGTGACTTTGGCGATGTTATTGGGGGGTCACTGGTGATATTCAGTTTCAGTCGCATCTGTTAATCTGGAGTGGTTGTATTGTTCGTGAAAACGGCGCTACGGTCCTTTCACATCTCAGCAGGGGGTGGGTAGAATAAGTGGCGTAGCTAGGGTTAGTGCCGCCCCGGGAAAGGGGGAGGCAAAGATTTTTGCCGCAGCCTTCCATGAAAAAAAATGTTACGTTTAACCACAAATTCCCCCCCACCCCCTAAATATGAGGGTGTAGGACTGTCGGATGGCCTAGTGTTTAAGGGCCGACAGGTAGAGTGTATGACTGTCTGTAGGCCTATTGTTTAAAGACCGGAAAGTTGGTTCTAGGACTGTCTGTAGGCCTATTTTTTAAAGGCCGGAAGGTTGGTTCTATGACTGTCTGTAGGCCTGTTGTTTAAGGGCCGGAAGATTGGTTCTAGGACTGTCTGTAGGCGCGTTGTTTACAGGCCGACAGGTAGTCTTAGGACTGTCTATAGGCCTATTGTTTATAGACAAATGAGAATTTAACTCTTTATTTGGTGACACTTGGACCCAGCGGGGTATTACCTTAAAATACCCGGACAAGGTGTAAAAAAAAATGGCCCCCCCCCCGCTTAAGCCCTAGTAAGAAAATAACGTATGCATTTAAGTCTCTGTCACAGTCCGAATACGTGTCCCAATCAGATAGCGGGTCCGTCAGATTACATATCAGAGTCAGATTGAGTGTCACAATAAGATTGCGTGTCACAGTCAGATTGCGTGTTGCAGTCAGATCACGTGTCACAGTCAGATCACGTGTCACAGTCAGATTACGTGTCGCAGTCAGATTGCATGTCACAATCAGATTGCGTGTCACAGTCAGATCACGTGTCACAGTCAGATTGCGTGTCACAGTTAGATTGCGAGTCGCAGTCAGATTACGTGTCGCAGTCAGATCACGTGTCACAGTCAGATTGCGTGTCGCAGTCAGATTGCGTGTCGCAGTCAGATTACGTGTCACAGTCAGATTGCGTGTTACAGTCAGATTGCGTGTCGCAGTCAGATTGCGTGTCGCAGTCAGATTACGTGTCGCAATCAGATTGCATGTCACAGTCAGATCACGTGTCACAGTCAGATTGCGTGTCACAGTCAGATTACGTGCCACAGTCAGATCGCGTGTCGCATTCATATTACGTGTCACAGTCAGACCACGTGTCACAGTCAGATCACATGTCACAGTAAGATAACGTGTCACAGTCAGATTGCGTGTCGCAGTCAAATTGCGTGTCACAGTCAAGTCGCGGGTCATAGTCAGATCACGTGTCAGATTGCGTGATATAGTTCTGCTGTATCGTGTCGGGATGTTTAGGAGACTATGTGCAGCTTAGTATTAATGTGAACACATATGTTTCTATTGTGAAAGTCAGTGATGACGTGGGAGGATTGTTTCACATGCAGTCTATTAATGTGAACACATATGTTTCTATTGTGAAAGTCAGTGATGACGTGGGAGGATTGTTTCACATGCAGTCTATTAATGTGAACACATATGTTTCTATTGTGAAAGTCAGTGATGACGTGGGAGGATTGTTTCACATGCAGTCTATTAATGTGAACACATATGTTTCTATTGTGAAAGTCAGTGATGACGTGGGAGGATTGTTTCACATGCAGTCTATTAATGTGAACACATATGTTTCTATTGTGAAAGTCAGTGATGACGTGGGAGGATTGTTTCACATGCAGTCTATTAATGTGAACACATATGTTTCTATTGTGAAAGTCAGTGATGACGTGGGAGGATTGATTCACATGCAGTCTATTAATGTGAACACATATGTTTCTATTGTGAAAGTCAGTGATGACGTGGGAGGATTGTTTCACATGCAGTCTATTAATGAACTGTTTCGTGATTGTTTGAAAAAAACCCATCAGACTTTAACGGGCCAGAAGACTGATCACACATCAGACATGTAGGGGCTAGGAGAATGACTACAAATAAGACTTGTAGGTCCTAGGAGACTGATTACACATCAGACTTTTACGGGCCAGAAGACTGATCACACATCAGACATGTAGGGGCTAGGAGAATGACTACAAATAAGACTTGTAGGTCCTAGGAGACTGATTACACATCAGACTTTTACGGGCCAGAAGACTGATCACATATCAGACATGTAGGGGCTAGGATACTGATTACACATTAGATTTGTAGCGGCTAGGAGACTGATTACACATTAGACTTGTACGGGCTTGGAGACTGACTAAAGATCAGTTTTGTAGTGGCTAGGAGACTGACTACACATAAGATTTGTACGAGCTAGGAGACTAACTACACATAAGATTTGTACGGGCTAGGAAACTGACTACACATCAGACTTCTAGAGGCTAGGCGACTGACTACACATCAGACTTGTACGGCTAGGAGACAGATTACACTTCAGACTTTTACGGACTAGGAGACTGACTACAAATCAGACTTGTACGGGCTAGGAGACTGAATACACATAAGACTTCTAGAGGCTAGAAGACTGATTAAACATCAGACTTGTACGGACTAGGAGTCTGACTACACATCAGAATTGTAAGTGGTAGGAGACTGACTACACATCAGACTTGTAGGAACTAGGATACTGATTACACATAAGATGTGTACTGGCTAGTAGACTGACTATACATCAGACTTGTACGGGCTAGGAGACAGATTATACATCAGACTTTTATGGGCTAGGAGACTGACTACACATCACATTTGTAGGTCCTAGGAGACTGATTACACATCAGACTTTTACGGACTAGAAGACGGATTACACATCAGACATGTAGGGGCTAGGATACTGATTACACATTAGATTTGTAGCGGCTAGGAGACTGATTACACATCAGACTTGTACGGGCTAAGAGACTGACTACACATCAGATTTGTAGGGGCTAGGAGACTGACTACTCATCAGACTTGTTTTGTGTAGGAGACTGACTAAAGATCAGTTTTGTAGTGGCTAGGACATCAGACTTCTATGGGCTAGGAGACTGGCTACACATCAGACTTGTAGGGTCTAGGAGACTGACAACACATCAGAGTTGTAGGGGCTAGGATACTGACTAAACATCAGCCTTGTACTGGGGTATGAGACTGACTATACATCAGATTTGTAAGGGCTAGGAGTCTGACTACACATCAGAATTGTAAGGGGTAGGAGACTGCCTGCACATCAGATTTGTAGGGGCTAGGATACTGACTACACATCAGAAATGGTCGGGCTAGGAGAATTGCTACACATTATATTTGTAGGGGCTAGGATACTGACTATAAATCAGAAATGTACGGGCTAGGAGACTTGCTACACATCAGACTTGTATGGGCTAGGAATCTGAATACACATCAGGCTTGTAGGGGGTAGGAGACTGACTACACATCAGACTTGTACGGGCTAGGAGACTCACTACAAATCAGACTCGTAGGTCCTAGGAGACTTATTTCACATCAGACTTGTATGGGCCAGGAGACTGATTATACATCAGACATGTAGGGGATAGAACACTGAATACACATTAGATTTGTAGGTGCCTAGAGGACTGACTACACATCAGAGTTGTACGGGCTAGAAGACTGACTACACATCAGATATGTAGGGGCCAGGAGACTGATTACACATAAGTTTTTTAGGGAATAGAGATTGGCTACACATAAGATTTGTAGGGACTAAGAGACTGGCTACACATCAGAATTATAGTGGCTAGGAGACTGACTACACATCAGACCTCTATTTGCTAGGAGACTGACTACACATCAGACTTTTAAGGGCTGGGAGACCGATTGCACATCAGACATTTACGGACTAGGAGACTGACTACACATCAGAATTGTACAGGCTAGGAGACTGACTACACATCAGAGTTGTATGGGCTAGGAGACTGATTACACATATTACTTGTTGAGGCTATGAGACTGACTACAAATCAGACTTGTACGGGCTAGGAGTCTGATTACACATCAGACTTCTAGAGGCTGGACGACTCACTACACATCAGACTTGTACGGCCTAGGAGACTGACTACACATCAGATTAGTAGGGGCTAGGAGACTGACAACTCATAAGAGTTGTAGGGGCTAGGATACTAACTACGCATCAGACTTGTACGGGCTAGGAGACAGATTACACATCAGACTTTTACGGACTAGGAGACTGACTACACATCAGACTTTTACAGGCTAGGAAACTGATTACACATCAGACTTCTAGAGGCTAGAAGACTGATTACACATAAGACTTGTACGGGCTAGGAGACTGACTACACATCAGAATTTTATGAGCTAGGAGTCTGGCTACACATCAGAATTGTAGCGTCTAGGAGAATGACAACACATCAGATTTGTAGGGGCTAGGAGACTGACCACACATCAGAGTTGTAGGGGCTAGGATACTGACTAAACATCAGACTTGTACTGGGGTATGAGACTGATTTCACATCAGAATTGTAAGGGGTAGAAGACTGGCTACACATTACATTTGTAGGGAATAGGAGACTGTTTACACATCAGAATTGGTCGGCTAGGAGACTTGCTACACATTAGATTTGTAGGGGCTAGGATACTGACTACACATCAGAAATGTACGAGCTAGGAGACTTGCTACACATCAGACTTGTATAAGCTAGGAAACTGACTTCATATAAGACTTGTAGGGGGTAGGAGACTGACTACACATCAGATTTGTACGGGCTAGGAGACTGACTACAAATCAGACTCGTAGGTCCTAGGAGACTTATTACACATCAGACTTGTACGGGCCAGAAGGCCTGACTACACATCAGACTCGTATGTCCTAGGAGACTTATTACACATCAGACTTGTACGGGCCAGGAGACTGATTACACATCAGACATGTAGGTGCTAGGACACTGATTACACATTAGATTTGTAGGGGCTAGGAGACTGATTACACATCAGACTTGTACGGGCCAGGAGATTGATTACACCTCAGAATTGAAGGGTCTAGGAGACTGACAAAACATCAGATTTGTAAGGGCTAGGAGTCTGACTACACATCAGAATTGTAGGGGCTAGGAGACTGACTACACATCAGACTTCTACGGGCTAGAAGACTGATTAAACATCAGACTTGTACGGACTAGGAGTCTGACTACACATCAGAATTGTAAGTGGTAGGAGACTGACTACACATCAGACTTGTAGGAACTAGGATACTGATTACACATAAGATGTGTACTGGCTAGTAGACTGACTATACATCAGACTTGTACGGGCTAGGAGACAGATTATACATCAGACTTTTATGGGCTAGGAGACTGACTACACATCACATTTGTAGGTCCTAGGAGACTGATTACACATCAGACTTTTACGGACTAGAAGACGGATTACACATCAGACATGTAGGGGCTAGGATACTGATTACACATTAGATTTGTAGCGGCTAGGAGACTGATTACACATCAGACTTGTACGGGCTAAGAGACTGACTACACATCAGATTTGTAGGGGCTAGGAGACTGACTACTCATCAGACTTGTTTTGTGTAGGAGACTGACTAAAGATCAGTTTTGTAGTGGCTAGGACATCAGACTTCTATGGGCTAGGAGACTGGCTACACATCAGACTTGTAGGGTCTAGGAGACTGACAACACATCAGAGTTGTAGGGGCTAGGATACTGACTAAACATCAGCCTTGTACTGGGGTATGAGACTGACTATACATCAGATTTGTAAGGGCTAGGAGTCTGACTACACATCAGAATTGTAAGGGGTAGGAGACTGCCTGCACATCAGATTTGTAGGGGCTAGGATACTGACTACACATCAGAAATGGTCGGGCTAGGAGAATTGCTACACATTATATTTGTAGGGGCTAGGATACTGACTATAAATCAGAAATGTACGGGCTAGGAGACTTGCTACACATCAGACTTGTATGGGCTAGGAATCTGAATACACATCAGGCTTGTAGGGGGTAGGAGACTGACTACACATCAGACTTGTACGGGCTAGGAGACTCACTACAAATCAGACTCGTAGGTCCTAGGAGACTTATTTCACATCAGACTTGTATGGGCCAGGAGACTGATTATACATCAGACATGTAGGGGATAGAACACTGAATACACATTAGATTTGTAGGTGCCTAGAGGACTGACTACACATCAGAGTTGTACGGGCTAGAAGACTGACTACACATCAGATATGTAGGGGCCAGGAGACTGATTACACATAAGTTTTTTAGGGAATAGAGATTGGCTACACATAAGATTTGTAGGGACTAAGAGACTGGCTACACATCAGAATTATAGTGGCTAGGAGACTGACTACACATCAGACCTCTATTTGCTAGGAGACTGACTACACATCAGACTTTTAAGGGCTGGGAGACCGATTGCACATCAGACATTTACGGACTAGGAGACTGACTACACATCAGAATTGTACAGGCTAGGAGACTGACTACACATCAGAGTTGTATGGGCTAGGAGACTGATTACACATATTACTTGTTGAGGCTATGAGACTGACTACAAATCAGACTTGTACGGGCTAGGAGTCTGATTACACATCAGACTTCTAGAGGCTGGACGACTCACTACACATCAGACTTGTACGGCCTAGGAGACTGACTACACATCAGATTAGTAGGGGCTAGGAGACTGACAACTCATAAGAGTTGTAGGGGCTAGGATACTAACTACGCATCAGACTTGTACGGGCTAGGAGACAGATTACACATCAGACTTTTACGGACTAGGAGACTGACTACACATCAGACTTTTACAGGCTAGGAAACTGATTACACATCAGACTTCTAGAGGCTAGAAGACTGATTACACATAAGACTTGTACGGGCTAGGAGACTGACTACACATCAGAATTTTATGAGCTAGGAGTCTGGCTACACATCAGAATTGTAGCGTCTAGGAGAATGACAACACATCAGATTTGTAGGGGCTAGGAGACTGACCACACATCAGAGTTGTAGGGGCTAGGATACTGACTAAACATCAGACTTGTACTGGGGTATGAGACTGATTTCACATCAGAATTGTAAGGGGTAGAAGACTGGCTACACATTACATTTGTAGGGAATAGGAGACTGTTTACACATCAGAATTGGTCGGCTAGGAGACTTGCTACACATTAGATTTGTAGGGGCTAGGATACTGACTACACATCAGAAATGTACGAGCTAGGAGACTTGCTACACATCAGACTTGTATAAGCTAGGAAACTGACTTCATATAAGACTTGTAGGGGGTAGGAGACTGACTACACATCAGATTTGTACGGGCTAGGAGACTGACTACAAATCAGACTCGTAGGTCCTAGGAGACTTATTACACATCAGACTTGTACGGGCCAGAAGGCCTGACTACACATCAGACTCGTATGTCCTAGGAGACTTATTACACATCAGACTTGTACGGGCCAGGAGACTGATTACACATCAGACATGTAGGTGCTAGGACACTGATTACACATTAGATTTGTAGGGGCTAGGAGACTGATTACACATCAGACTTGTACGGGCCAGGAGATTGATTACACCTCAGAATTGTAGGGTCTAGGAGACTGACAAAACATCAGATTTGTAAGGGCTAGGAGTCTGACTACACATCAGAATTGTAGGGGCTAGGAGACTGACTACACATCAGACTTCTACGGGCTAGGAGACTGATTACACATCAAATTAGTAGGGGCTAGGAGACTGACCACACATCAGAATTGTAAGGGCTAGGAGACTGACTACATATCAGACTCGTAGGTCCTAGGAGACTTATTACACATAAGACTTGTACGGGCCAGGAGAATGATTACACATCAGACATGTAGGGGCTAGGACACTGATTACACATTAGATTTGTAGGGGCTAGGAGACTGATTACACATCAGACTTGTACAGGCTAGGAGATTGACTACACATCAGATTTGTAGGAGCTAGGAGACTGACTACACATCAGACTTGTACGGCTAGGAGACTGACTACACATCAGACTTGTACGGGCTAGGAGACTGATTACACATGAGACTTCTAGATGCTATGAGACTGACTACACATCAGACTTGTACTGGCTAGGAGACTTGCTACACATCAGACTTCTAGAGGCTGGGCGACTGACTACACATCAGACTTGTACGGGCTAGGAGACTGACTACACATCAAATTAGTAGGGGCTAGGAGACTGACCACACATCAGAGTTATATGGGCTAGGAGACTCACTAAACATCAGACTTGTACGGGGGTATGAGACTGACTACGCATCAGAATTGTAAGTGCTAGGAGCCTTGCTACACATTAGATTTGTAAGGGCTAGGAGACTGGCTACACATCATTCTTGTATGGGCTAAGAGACTGACTACACATCAGACTTGTAGGGATAGGAGACTGACTACCCATTTGGCTTGTACGGGCTAGGAGACTGACTACAAATCATAATGGTAGGTCCAAGGAGACTGATTACACATCAAACATGTATGGCCTAGGATACTGATTACACATTAGATTTGTAGTGGCTAGGAGACTAACTAAAGATCAGATTTGTAGGGGTAGCATACTGACTACACACCAGTATTTTTATGGGCTACGAGACTGACTACACATTAGATTTGTACTGTCTAGGAGACTGACTATACATCAGACTTTTATGGGCTCTTAGACTGACAACACATCAGATTTGTAGGTGCTAGGAGACTGACTATACATCAGAAATGTACGAGCTAGGAGACTTGCTACACATCAGACTTGTATGGGCTAAAAGACTGACTACACATCAGACATGTAGGGGCTAGGATACTGATTACACATTAGATTTGTAGCGGCTTGGAGACTGATTACACATCAGACTTTTACGGGCTAGGAGACTGACTACACATCAGATTTGTAGGGGCTAGGAAACTGACTACACATCAGACTTGTAGTGAGTAGGCGACTGACTAAAGATCAGTTTTGTAGTTGCTAGGAGACTGACTACACATAAGATTTGTACGGCTAGGAGACTAACTACACATAAGATTTGTACGAACTTGGAAATTGACTACAAATCAGAGTTCTAGAGGCTAGGCGACTGACTACACGTCAGACTTGTACGGGCTAGGAGACAGATTACACATCAGATTTTACGGACTAGGAGACTGGCTACACATAAGAATTGTAAGGTCTAGGAGACTGACAACACATCAGATTTGTAAGGGCTAGGAGTCTGACTACATATCAGAATTGTACTTGCTAGGAGACTTGCTACACATCAGACTTGTATGGGCTAGGAGACTGGCTACACATTAGATTTATAGGGCTAGGATACTGACTACACATCAGAAATGTACGGGCTAGGAAACTTGCTACACATCAGACTTGTATGGGCTAGGAAACTGACTACACATAAGACTTGTAGGGGATAGGAGACTGACTACACATCAGACTTGTACGGGCTAGGAGACTGACTACAAATCAGACTCGTAGGTTCTAGGAAACTTATTACACATCAGACTTGTACGGGCCAGGAGACTGATTACACATCAGACATGTAGGGGCTAGGACACTGATAACACATTATATTTGTAGGGGCTTGGAGACTGATTACATATCAGACTTGTACCGGCTACGAGATTGACTACACATATGATTTGTAGGGGCTAGGAGACTGACTACACGTCAGACTTGTACGGCTAGGAGACTGACTACACATCAGAAATTGTCGGGCTAGAGATTTGCTACACATAAGATTGGTAAGGGTAAGGAGACTGATTACACATCAGACTTGTACGGGCCAGGAGACTGATTACACATCAGACATGTAGGGTCTAGGAGAGTGACTACACACCAGATTTATACGGGCTAGAAGACTGACTACACATCAGATATGTAAGGGCTAAAAGACTGATTACACATCAGATTTTAAGGGGCTAGAGACTGACTACAAATAAGATTTGTATGGGCTAAGAGACTGGCTACACATAAGAATTGTAGTGGCTAGGAGACTGACTACACATCAGACTTCTACGGGCTAGGAGACTAACTACACATCACACTTGTAGAGGCTATGAGACTGACTACACATCAGACTTGTACGGGCTAGGAGACAGATTATACATCAGACTTTTTCGGGCTAAGAGACTGAATACACATCAGATTTGTATGGGCTAGGAAACTGACTACAAATCAGACTTGTAGGGGGTAGGAGACTGACTACACATTAGACTTGTACGGGCTAGGAGACTGACTACACATCAGACTTGTATGGGCTAGGAGACTGATTACACATCAGACTTGCACGGACTAGGAAACCGATTACACATCAGATTTGTATGGGCTAGGAAACTGACTACACATCAGACATGTAGGGGCTAGGAGAGTGACTACACACCAGATTTGTACGTGCTACAAGACTGACTACACATAAGATTTGTGGGGGCTAGAAGACTGATTACACATCAGATTTTTAGGGGCTAGAGACTGACTACACATCAGAAATGTACGATCTAGGAGACTTGCTACACATCAGACTTGTACGGGCTAGGAGACTGACTAAACATCAGATTTATGGTGGGTAGGAGACTGCTTACACATCAGATTTGTCGGGCTAGGAGACTGACTACACATCAGATTTCTACGGGCTAGGAGATTGACTACACATCAGAATTGTACATGCTAGGAAACTGACTACACATCAGACTATTACGGGCTAGGAGACTGACTACACATCAGAATTGTAGGGGCTTGGAGACTGACTACACATCAGACTTGTAGGGGCTAGGAGACTGACTACATATCAGATCTGTAGGGGCTAGGAGACTGGTGACACATCAGATTTATGATGGATATGAGACTGACTAAAGATGAAATTTATAGTGGCTATGAGACTGAATACACATCAGATTTGTACGGGCTATGGAACTGACTACACATCAGATTTCTACGGGCTAGGAGATTGACTACACATCAGATTTCTACGAGCTAGGAAACTGACTACACATCAGACTTCAAGAGGATAGGTGACTGACTACACATCAGACTTGTACGGGCTAGGAGACAGATTACTCATCAGACTTTTACGGACTAGGAGACTGACTACACATCAGAATTGTACGGCCTAGGAGACTGATTACAGATCAGACTTCTAGAGGATAGGTGACTGACTACACATCAGACTTGTACGGGCTAGGAGACAGATTACTCATCAGACTTTTACGGACTAGGAGACTGACTACACATCAGAATTGTACGGCCTAGGAGACTGATTACAGATCTGACTTCTAGAGGCTGGGTGACTGACTACACATCAGACTTGTACAGGCTAGGAGATTGAATACACATCAGAATTGTAGGGTCTAGGAAACTGACTACACACCAGACTTGTACGGCCTAGGAGACTGACCACACATCAGAGTTGTAGGGGCTACGAGACTGACTACACATCAGAATTGTAGGGGCTAGGAGACTGACTACATATCAGAATTGTAAGGGGTTGGAGACTGACTACACATCAGACTTGTAGGGGCTAATAGACTGGCTACACTTTAGGTTTGTAGGGGCTAGGAGACTGACTACACATCAGAAATGGTCGGGCTAGAAGACTTGTTACACATTAGACTTGTATGGGCTAGGAGACTGACTACACATCAGACTTGTACGGGCTACGAGACTGACTACAAATCAGACTTGTAGGGCCTAGGAGACTGATTACACATCAGACTTGTACGGGCTAGGAGACTGACTACACATCAGATTTGTAGGGGGCTATGAGTCTGACTACACATCAGACGTGTACGGGCTAGGAGACTGACTACAAATCAGACTTGTAGGGCCTATGAGACTGATTACACATCCGACTTTAACAGGCTAGGAGACTGACTACACATGAGATTTGTAGGGACTAGGAGACTGATTACACATCAGATTTGTACGGGTAACATACTGACTACACACCAGTATTGTATGGCTAAGAGACTGACTAAACATCAGATTGTTTTACGTGTTAGGAGACTGACTACACATCAGGTTTGTACGGACTAGGGACTGACCACACATCAGAATTTTAGGGGCTTGGAGACGTACTACACATCAGTCGTGTAGGGGCTAGGAGACTGACTACACATCAGGTTTGTACGTGCTAGGAGACTTACTACACTTCAGATTTGTAGGCGCTAGGAGTCTGACTACACATCAGAATTGTAAGGGATAGGAGACTGACTACACATCAGACTTGTAGGGGCTATGAGACTGGCTACACATCAGACTTGTAGGGGGTATGAGACTGACTACACATCAGATTTGTAAGGGCTAGGAGTCTGACTACACATCAGAATTGTAAGGGGTAGGAGACTGACTACACATCAGACTTGTAGGTGCTAGGAGACTGGCTACACATTAGATTTGTAGGGTCTTGGTGACTGACTACACATCAGAAATGTACAGGCTAGGAGACTTGCTACACATCAGAATTGTAGGGCGTAGGAGTCTGGCTACACATCCGACTTCTAGGGACTAGGAGACTTACAGGACATCAGTCTTGTAGGGGCTAGGAGACTGACTACACATTAGCCTTGTTGGGGCAAGGAGACTGCAAATAAGAGGTCAAGACAAATAAGCATGGTTTTCTATGGCCATACTTAGGGGATCTGCACCTTTACACATGTGTTGAACATTCCGTTGAATGAATCATGTTGACACTTTGTTTATTGATGTGTCAAAATTTCCACGTTAACAAAATACACTTGAAAGTAATATGTTTTGGCAATTCTCTGTGTCCTTACATTAGATAACTATTTTGGGTTTTTTCTTAAAACTTTTTTTTTTTAAAGTATATTTTGACCGTTTACTGAAGAAGGCTTCTTGACGATGCGTTCGTTGTTTTGATGGGTATTTTTCTCTATGGTTTCCCTCTCTCTGTGATTTATATTCCCCATTATTTCAACCTGAAAACAATCACTCGCTTATTCCCCCCTCATATTAGCTAACAAGAAGAGAAAGATTCGCCTTGATATGCAAGGGTCCTCAAACAATAAAACTGGTTTAAAAACCGTTGGAAACAAATGTCCGTCTCTTTATTACTTAGAAGCCCAACTGACATTTAAATATTGTAAATTACTGATTAATTTTAACACAAATTATTTTGTTTAATAAGTATTTACGTTTGACTGTTTAGATTAGACCATCAAGTTAAACCGGTGACTGCCCGCACCATGTCAGCCTGGCCCTTCCACCACTAGCGTCATGCCGGCGAGGTGGTGCAGCCCCGCCGCACGGATCGCCCCGCCGCCCCCACTAAGCCACCCGAAGAAATTCACCAAAGCGAGTCACCACCGTCTGGGTCCGCCAGCAGTTTTCGACTCGTCCTGGTCTGGACCGATGCAGCACGCAAACGGTGAGTACCACTGACTGGGCTGCTGTTACATATTTGTCATTATTTTTTTTTCTCTGGAGAGGAGGAATAATAAGTCATTCGTGTCGACGACGTACATGATTTAGTCATTGAGCGATCCCCCTCGTGACAACGACATCCGTTAAACAAGCCGCGACGTCATCTGGATACGTTGAGCAGGATGGCTATTTCGTTGTTGTTGTTGTTGATGCTGTGAGGCGGTGCCGTCTGAAGGTAAGAGCAGCTAGGGATCGAAGGTGTATATTCTAATATGAACACAGGACATCATGACAGTGCGCGAGACAGTGTTAGCTCTCTTTGAGACCCAGATCTCAATATTGAGGGTTCCCCTGTCTGCGTCAGCGAGAGACAACAATCTCTTCATGTGTGCAAGGGACATCAACAGGCGGTCGTGGGTTGGGGGGGGGGGGGCGCCCGGAAGGGGGTAAATTCCCTTGACTATTTTGCTCCATTAAACTTTTTTTAATCCCATGCCATCAATCACCGCTAATATTGAGGGTTCCCCTGTCTGCGTCAGCGAGAGACAACAATCTCTTCATGTGTGCAAGGGACATCAACAGGCGGTCGTGGGTTGGGGGGGGGGGGGCGCCCGGAAGAGGGTAAATTCCCTTGACTATTTTGCTCCATTAAACTTTTTCTAATCCCATGCCATCAATCACCGCTATTATCGAATTGGTCATAAAGATTTAGTTTTGAGTTATTCCCTCCGAGATAAAATTTTGTTGTAGAAAAAAAAAATGGAAAAAAAAAGGGGGGGGGGTATTCCAGGACAGAAATTTGAGCATGCCCAATTTCCTCTGCAACAAATCACCCTTCCCATGTGCAGGAAACAAATGTTTGTGTGTTCAAAGGGGGCGAATATTTGACACATCAGTTTTAGAGCAGACGATATAATCGTGGCTTCTTTTTAGCTACAGACAGGTCACAGGCCACAGGTCACATTTTCAGTAGCGAGCTGTTGGCCAGGAGAGCACTTCATCACCATCCCTCACAAGCTATTCCATTTCGAGAGACATCCGAAGGGGGATTTGTGGGAATAGTGTAGGATGAATAGCATTATCCTTAACGCCCTGCAGCTAAAAGATACTCTGAAGGGGGGTGGTAGTAGGAAGACTATTATCCTTATCCCTATCTAGCTGCGCAGCTAAAAGATACTCTGAAGGAGGGATGGTAGCTGGGCTGAAACAGGATACCCCCTTAAAACATTATAGTTGTTTCTATCAACCCCCAAAAGACATTCAAAATCCTGTTTGCGTATTGCGAAACACTCGACTTGTATTTGTGTATTCGATGCTATTTTTTAAAATTTGTATATGTTGTTCGATTATTCTGGGGTATCGATACGATACTCTGCATCACGGCCGGGGGAGGGTGCGGGGGGGGGGGGGGGGGAATACACTACCATATTACGGGAGAGGGGGGAGGTGAGTACACATTTCATTATTACGGTACGCACGCACACACACATTATACTCTGAAGCTTTTGTATCATTCAAAATTAAGTGAAAATAATCCCACAGCCTGACATTTCAATAGCTAAACGTCACTGTGAAAGCATCAAGGCACCCGCTGATCAGTGTTTCATTGCATGTACACAGCTAATGTACACACACACACACACAATATTATAATTTTTTTTTAAAAAATTAGCAACATAAAGGAAAGGAACTATCTTGATTATTTTTCATTGTCCACGTCACCCAAAAACAAAAACAAAAACAAAAACAAAAACAAAAACAAAAACAAAAACAAAAAACGCAGAACATGGCGTGGATGATTTTGTTTTATCGTAAGGCTGATAGGGGCTTCCTTTAAGGACAAGTCAATCTGTGGGGGGTTTAGCCTCACCAAAATGATATCATTCCCGCCAACAAATTAACTTGTGTGTGCTACCAGATAGCTAATGTGTCCAACCAGATGGCTAATGTGTGACAACCAGATGGCTTATGTGTACAGCCAGGTGGCTAATGTGTACAACCAGATGGCTAATGTGTGACAACCAGATGGCTTATGTGTACAACCAAATGGCTAATGTGTACAACCAGATGGCTAATGTGTACAACCAGATGGCTAATGTGTGACAACCAGATGGCTTATGTGTACAACCAGATGGCTAATGTGTACAACCAGATGGCTAATGTGTAAAAACAGATGATTAATGTGTGCAACCAAATAACTAACATCTACAACTAGATAACTACTTTGTACAACCAGATAACTATCGTGTACAACCAGACAACTAACTTGGACAACCAGAAAACTAACTCGGACAACCAGATAACTAAATTGTGCATCCAGATAACTAACTTGGATAACCAGACAACTAACTTGGACATCCAGATAACTAGCTTGTGCAACCAGATTACTTGGACAACCAGACAACTAACTTGGCATCCAGAAAACTAGCCTGTGCAACCAGATAACTAACTTGGACAACCAGACAACTAGCTTGTGCAACCAGATAAATAGCTTATGCAAAAAGACAACTAACTTGGACATCCAGAAAACTAGCCTGTGCAACCAGATAACTAACTTGGACAACCAGACAACTAGCTTGTGCAACCAGATAAATAGCTTATGCAACCAGACAACTAACTTGGACATCCAGAAAACTAGCCTGTGCAACCAGATAACTAACTTGGACAACCAGACAACTAGCTTGTGCAACCAGATAAATACCTTGTGCAACCAGGCAACTAACTTCGACAGTCAGAAAACTAGCCTGTGCAACCAGATAACTAGCTTGGACAACCAGACAACTTGCTTGTGCAACCAGATAAATAGCTTGTGCAACCAGATAACTAACTTGGACAGTCAGACAACTAACTTGGACATCCAGAAAACTAGCCTGTGCAACCAGATAACTAGCTTGGACAGTCAGATAACTAGCTTGGACATCCAGAAAACTAGCCTGTGCAACCAGATAACTAGCTTGGACAACCAGACAACTTGCTTTTGCAACCAGATAAATAGCTTATGCAACCAGACAACTAGCTTGGACAGCCAGACAACAATCAGTGGGGAGATTTGCTTAACGTATGCATAGTGCTCGCATAGGTCGACATGTAATCAATACTAAAGGGATTGCACTCTGTCACTTGTGCTGTTTCTATCAAATATTTTTTTTTATTGATGTGATGTATTCGGCTGTGGCTATTCACCTGTAACAGTTTGGCTGTTGTTATACCCGGCTTAGGCTGTTCAATGAAATCTGTTTTAGTGATGTAAAATACTTGGCTGTTCAATCATTGAACAGTGAAGCTGTTGCATCAGATGTCTCTGGCTGTTCAATGGGAGAGTTTGACTGTTGCGCTACGAGGCTGAAAACTTTATTTCAAACACGGCTGCTGCTTTATAATGGGACAGATGCTTTTATATTATAAACGGCTGCGTGGCTGTTTGACGCGACAGTTGTAGTGAAGATCCATTGCGCATGGGACCCGTTAACCTTGGATAGCAACTCATTTAAGACGAGGAGAACTCAAAGTCCAACCCAGGGATGGTGTCCCGTAGGCGGTATGGCATAGGTACAATGAAAATCCCGACAACGTCTGCGCCGTGGAACGCATTAAGAGCTCAGCAAAGCACACAAGACACACTGCCGGTCATCTTCTGCGTCCTCCTGGTCTGTGTCCAGTCGTCGTGACCATGTGTCCAGTCGTCGTGACCATGTGTCCAGTCGTCGTGACCATGTGTCCAGTCGTCGTGACCATGTGTCCAGTCGTCGTGACCATGTGTCCAGTCGTCGTGACCATGTGTCCAGTCGTCGTGACCATGTGTCCAGTCGTCGTGACCATGTGTCCAGTCGTCGTGACCATGTGTCCAGTCGTCGTGACCATGTGTCCAGTCGTCGTGACCATGTGTCCAGTCGTCGTGACCATGTGTCCAGTCGTCGTGACCATGTGTCCAGTCGTCGTGACCATGTGTCCAGTCGTCGTGACCATGTGTCCAGTCGTCGTGACCATGTGTCTTGCCATTGAAACAAAGTGTGCAAATACGACCGGGAGAGGCTGACGACTTGAGCAGCTCCCCCCCTCCCCCCCTCACTTTAAACGAAGTGCAGCTCACGTGAATGCTACTACTGAAGCCTTTGTCATCTTCACGTGCGAAGGTGGAGCTGTAACGATGATTTACACCGCTGGTGTTACTTAATGAGACAATTTTAATGATGTCATACACGGCTTCGACCCTTAAAAAGACGTGAAAGTTGTATTGATGTCATACGCGGCTGCGGCTGTTCAATAGACGTGAAAGTTGTATTGATGTCATACACGGCTGCAGCTGTTCAATAGACGTGAAAGTTGTATTGATGTCATACACGGCTGCGGCTGTTCAATAGATGTGACAGTGTTTTGATGTCATACACGGCTGTGTCCGTTCAATAGATGTGACAGTGTTTTGATGTCATACACGGCTGCAGCTGTTCAATAGATGTGACAGTTATAATGGATGTCATACACGGCTGAGGCCGTTCAATAGGCGTGACCGATTTATTGATGTAATGCATGGCTTTGGCTCTGTTCAATGGATGGCACAGTTGTATTGACGTGATTCCCAACGTGTTCGCAAATGTACCATAATATGAAACTGTCCTAAATGTCACATCTGACTCGTGCCTTCCTGAATGGCTGCCAGGTCGATTGATTTGGACACAGGACTACGGCCCCACGCCCACCGGGCTTCGGCCTCATCAAGGCCTGTGTAGCAAGCCCTTGAAATAAAACTCTGGATTAACAATTGGCTCAAGTAAAAATATGCCAAGCTGTTGGCGCTAACAACAAAATCAAGAATGAACGCTCACATTTTCTGTTCACCATATTGTAGCGCAGTGGTTATTAACCTTTTTGGAGGTACTGAACCCCACCAGTTTCATATGCTCATTCACCGAACCCTTCTTAATAGGAAAAATAAAATATGATTTTTTCTGATTTTTTTTTTGGACCTCCGCCGAACCCCTGAGACTGACTCACCCTGGGCTTCGATTGAACCCAGGTTGAGAACCACTGTTGTAGCGATTACAATCCACCGTTTGAGATTCTTATTAATGGGTCGGATACAGCAGAAAAAGAAAAGCAATGGGTTCGGTTTGGGTTGGGGGAGGGGGGACTTCACAGAGTGTTGTGGAGGGGCGGTCTGCACCGGGCGGCATTTATTTTGGGGCGGAATTTTCAATCCATTTCATACCTTATTGTACAATATATTTTTTTGTGTGAAATATGGATCCATTGTAGTTTTCGTTAACGATGACGGCACCGGGTGACAAAAGCTATAGCTATCCAGCAGCGGCGTAGGAAGGGGGGTGAGGAGGGATCATTCCGTTGTGGGGGGGGGGGGCCCTCTTTTTTTTTATGGCGGGGCGGAATTTTCGGCAAACAGCAAAGTTTTTTTTTTTTGTGTGGAATGGAAGGCAAAAAACTATTACCGCCTGCACTAACCCTAACTACGTCCTTGTCTGGGAGTGTATTTTTGTTTGTCTTTTTGATAGGTTTACATTATTATATACTTAAAACCAGCGATAAATCGTATTCCGTTCTGTCTTTTATGAATATTATTCAAGACGCACCGCGGGATGAATGCCTGAGCCCTACTCCCATACCCGACATTGCCGTACACATTTCAGACTGTGCTAGCTGTATGCCAACGATGTACTTATGGTCTCTAAGTATCACTCATAACACTTCTAAACACGGTCATTCCATTTAGCATTCCCTAACAGGACTTTGCGGATTGGGGGTGTGGGAGGTTGGAGGGTGTAGGTTTCGGCCTCCCCGGGTGCTAGCCTCAGAGGTTGCCAAAGGCGTACATGACTCTTATATAATATGTTTATCATATATCATTTATAGCTGAAAATGGCTTAGGGAGGCTTGGAGGGGAGAGGGGACAATTTCCAGGCTCCAGCCCAGGCGCAGCTTGTCCTCGGCACGGGGGTCATGTTCCCTAGTTAGCAGATGGAAACCTACGCCGCAAAACCACGCTTGAGTTCTGTAATCAAACTCCCCACCCAAATTAATCCCAACTAAGTTCTGTAATCAAACTCCCCACCCAAATTAATCCCAACTGAGTTCTGTAATCAAACTCCACACCCAAATTAATCCCAACTGAGTTCTGTAATCAAACTCCCCACCCAATATAATCCCGACTGAGTTCTGTAATCAAACTCCCCACCTAATATAATCCCAACTGAGTTCTGTAATCAAACTCCCCACCCAAATGTATCCCAACTGAGTTCTGTAATCAAACTCCCCACCCAAATTAATCCCAACTGAGTTCTGCAAAGAAAAACTCCATCTAAAGAAACCCCAGTGGAAGTACTCTTCTTTCTCCCACACTCGTACTTTTGACTCTAGCCCTAGACTTGTTTTCGCGTCAAATTGTTGATTTCCTTTTGTGATTCTGCTCCAATACGGTTTTTTTTTAATGCCCGATTGATTGACAACTTGGTCGTATTCCTGGAGCAGAAACAATCGGAAAAGATCACATTGAGCTATATCCGATCACTAAATGGTTGATTGCGTTGAAGGAAAGCCTGTGTTGTGTTTCAGGGCGTAGGCCTAGAATGGCCGGGCTTTAAGGTTATGCCTAATCGATAAGATTACTGTAGGTGGAGGGCCACGATGTGGATGGAACATCGGATGGTTCAAAGCGGCTATAGTAATGAAATTGGAAGAATTGAATGGCGAATGTGTCGTAATGTTGTAATGTGAAACACACGGAGGTCATTAGTTTTAGTTGCTGTTTGTGTAAACCGGTGAGGCATGGGCGCGCCCCCAGCAGCAGTGGCTCAGCAAGTGTTAGTGTCACCCAGGGTGCGCTAAGATTTTTGCCTGCGCCCCTTTACACGTCAAAAAAAAACAAAAAAACAACAAACCAATGCAGTTGGCTGGAGGAGGTTTCCGGAGAGGGGGGCGGAATGCCTCCTAGCTTTCTTAAGGCTGGTCAAGGGGGAGTAGAGTCACTAGGGGGCGCGGAACGCACCGCGTAACACCCACAAAGAGGGTGACATCAAATGGCAAATCGCAAATTTGACAGAATCCGCTCCAGTCGGTTTCAAACAAGAGCTCGGTTAAAATTCATACTAGCGCGGGGAGCAACTTATTGAACAGGGTGCACCAGACCAGGGTGCAATCTAAACAGCGTGTGACCACAGTATGGTGCCGACAGAATAATCTTTCGCCACAACAGGATGCCAGCCACCAAATCAAGGTGCCTCAGAAAGGATGTCACTGGAGCAATGTACAACAAGAACATGGTGCCACCATAACAGGTTGTCACCAGAGCGGGCTGTCACCAGTTTAAGGTGTCGCTTCAGCATGCAGAATCGGAGGAGTATCGTGGAGGAAGACAGGCGAAGGTAAAGAGAATGTCAGGTATCAAGAGACACCCAGCTCACTTTGAAAGGAGGGAACAAGTGGGAGGTGCTTTAGTTTATGGGTCGTATTCATTCTGAACGCCAGATCAGATAAAAGGCCATCAAGGAAATAGCAGATATGTTCAAGGCTGTTAAATCTGTGGCTGTTATTCGCGGCTGAAGAAGTGCACACCGGTGTCCGTCCACACCAAACTGACCACTTTCTGCGATGAGTTATCTGAAAGTGATCATTTAATTGAAATACCAAATTTCCCTAAAAGCAGCAGAGATTAATATCAAAGAAGCCAAAGAACGGTCAGTATTTGAAGTTTTTGAGATTCACAGCTGAGTCGCTCCCAATCCTCTCATTGCAATTATGTTTTCATGACCTGCGGGTCTGTTGCTCTATGAGAGAGGGTCTGTTGCTCTATGAGAGAGGGTCTGTTGCTCTATGAGAGAGGGTCTGTTGCTCTATGAGAGAGGGTCTGTTGCTCTATGAGAGAGAAGCTGCTTTTAGAAAACGGAAACTCATAAAGGGTTAATTTTTCCAATCTACCACGGAACAGTCGGAGGTTTTCTGGTCATGCGACATTGTCCATTGAAAGTGAATGTTGATTTTGATGCAGTGATTGGCGTTTTGGTATCTTTGAAGACCAGGAAAGTAAAAGTTTAACTGTAAACTTTAATGTTTCATTACATGGTTGTTGTTTTTTCTCCGTCCCCCACCCCCCCCTTTTTTTTTTCTTAGTGTGTATTTTGTTGCTGTGGGAATCAATTTAAAAACGATACTGTAAGCAAATGTTTCTAAACCTTTTCCATGCTCCGCACTCCATACAACTTAATTGACTATTCATAGCACCCCCACTCCCCAGCCCCTACACGTGGTTTTACTAGGTCTCACACCCCTGCATAAAGTAACAAGGCGTTTTCAATTGTTCCTATTTGTTTATGGCATTGCAAAGCCCCAGGGATGGTATTTATGTAATAATGTAATACCTCTATTTAAAAAAAGAAATGAAATTACTCATTAACCAAGTCCAGGTCGTAAATGACAGATTGACTGTTATGTAATACACTTTCCCCCGTGCGTGAACTTGTTTTAACCTCAAATTAGACCCCTAGCAGATGGTGACGTTTGTTGTGGGCGTGGTTAATCTCTTTGATGTATCGTGTTTACTACCGACCACCAATTAAACATGGTTAGTATGTCTCCTAGTATCTTGGGGAAGGCTCTCGATGGTATTAGAAAAGTAAGGGCGTTTCTAGACGCGTCGGTAGACCCACATATATAAGGGATTGACAGGAGACGGAGATTGATATATATTTTTAACTTCACGAGACGTGTATTATTCTTTGTGTGCTCATATGTGTTTATTCGCATTCATCATTATTAATTGGCACATTGTACTAATTGTGTACCGGTACAAGATTTTCCAATACACTGTAAGTTGATGATTTGTAATTATATTTCTTTTTTTTTTTTTGTAATTGTATTAGTACTAAATTAAATCCTATTGGTACTGTTTTGGGTGTTGTATCTTTATTATTGTATTTCTCTATGGTACCGTCCTTTGTTGTACACTGTTTGAACGAGCCGTAGCTTAAAACAAGAGCTTAATTTCTCATAATAGAAGCCAGTGCGTAACACTGACACTTCCACCAAGCCAACCCCCTTGCAACCCCCCCCCCCCGCAAAAACACTCGTGAAAAGATGCTCCGACTCCGATACCTAAAGCACTTAAGTTAGTTACCAAACGTTCTGCTCCACACTAAAAAGCTCTTTTTTTTTAATGTATGGAATTTTCTTTGTCGGGGTGGCGATGATGATTATATTGTCATTATTTTGTCATCAAATTGTTATTACGATTATGAAGGTTATTTTTCATTTTTAAGATATTTGATGTCTTTTATCACATGTTACGTTTTACTATTTTACTAACAATATGCTATTGATGTTTTTGTTTTTTTCTTTTTAAATTTCAACTAAAAGTTTTGCGACTTTCGCGACACAGCCCTGTTTATGGCACGGTTTCCGGCCAGTCAAGCTTCGGTTCGCGATTTCTTTAAAATAACGGTTTCTGACACGCCCAAACTGCCACGATATTAAAGTTTCACTGACAACATTCCCCCCCCCCTTTTTATCCCTAAAACTATAATTTAAAAAACAACCACCCCATGTACGATACACAATTATGTTAAACATTTTTTAAACTTTAAAATTAAAACGCCATATTTTATTGATTGATGTTTGGGTGTTAGGTCAATTATCCCATACAAACAAATGTCAATTCCTGCGTGACCTGAGCCTTTTTGGGAATCGAAACGGGTGACCCTTCCCCACCCCTAACACCCCCCCCCCC
>CAXITT010000683.1:310733-337963 GCA_964033795.1 Lymnaea stagnalis | reverse complement strand
AAAAAAAAAATAAAAAATATATATATATATATATATATATATATATATATATATATATATATAAATGAATCTGCGTGCTGGCATTTACATGTGGTAGCTCTCGACTGGTCAATCTCCCAACCAATTATTATTATTTATTTTATTTACACTAATGCGCGTGTTTACAAGTAAAATAAAACCAGAGCTACGTTCCAACAAAAAGAAGAGAGAAAAAAGGCAAGACTGTCCATAATTACAACACAAACCCAAGAACTCAACCGTTCAACTCAACACAATCATTCGACGAAAGTGTTGCTACAGAATAATTTTAAGGAACAACGAAAAACAAGAATTTTTAAGACTGGAACAAAAACATGTCCGATGAATATAAACAAATTTCAATTTATTTGGATCAATACACATATCTTATATTATCGTATCCTATCTTATATTGTCTTATTTTATTGTGATTTACTTGGTTCTAGTAGCACATGATGGCTGAGTTGGGGTTATCAAATCGTTAAGCTCAGGCTAGGAGGAGGAGGAAAAAAGGGGGGGGGGGTGGTCACCCTGTATTATTGAACAACAATGAGGAAGCGCATCCCATGGCCGGCTAAAAGGGTTATGGCCCCCTTCCACGTGAGCTGACAAGTGTATAACCAGCTCCCGAAGAGGGGGCTGGAGGTCAGTAATAGACGCCCGATATTTTGAAAGACACGGGGCGTGAGTAAAATATGGCCCGGACTTTGAGTCTAAAAAAAATAAAAAATGAAGAAGTTGCAGCTTAGCATGCCGTTATTTGAGTCAGATAAACACATCACTAACACATAAACAAGTGTGAGGGGGCGAGGGCACGGCCGAAACTGACTGCAACCACTAATAACAAAGAAAAACAATCTTGCAATCAGGTATGCGATAGTTAGACCTCTGTAAACGAGATATAATGCCATGAATATGTTCTGAAAGTATTAATTTGTCGGAAAATCCCCCCCCGCCCAACCGTTTTTCCCCCTGTTTTTTTTTACCTTGAACGAGAAATTTAATGAGTTTGATCACTTTCAAAAGAAATTTGTCCGTCTTCATTTGCCAGACTCTGGGTCATCGCGTAATTTCATCTTAGAATGCCATTTCCAAGCTTAGAGGTTGATTTTTTTTTTTTTTTGCGCAATTGGGTAATCAAATATGCAAATAATTTTTCTCCCTGTCATCTCATTACAATGGGGACCCTAATCTCGTGTAGAATGTGTTTTTTTGTTTGTTCTGTTTTTTGTTTGTTTAAAAATTAAAATAATTTTATTGGAATAAATGATACAAGTCCAACCAGTGCAAGTGACTCACCTGATTCTCACCGAGTCTTGAGTACGTCTGTGTTTGGCCACCAATACCGTGGTCACAGTACCGACGTGGCCACCACAGACCAAATGTGTTTCTAAGTAGATGCAAATCGCAGTGGAAAAAGATATGAACAAGAAGTTGTTGGGAAATATATGAGCAGGAGGTTGGTAAAGATAGGTGATGTGTCAATAGAAATGTTTTGGTTTGGTAGTTTGTTTGCTTGTTTGTTTTATTTTTTTTCTGGGTTGGGGGTAAAAAATTTTTTTTTTCCACAACCGATGCTGGATCAACTTCCCCCTTCACTTTTCAAAACTTAAGCAAACAAGCGGCAATAAATAGTTCCAGACTACATTATTCTGAGTTGCCAGGATTCTCGTATACCATTTACACCAGGGGTCTCAAACTGGCGGCCCGCAAGACGAAATTTTGCGGCCCGCGACATGACACCAAAGTTTAGTGTTAATGCGGCGCGCACGTCTCCCCCATTCTCATATCTATAATGTGACCCTCCGCGACGGTTGTAGTCGAATCTCACCAACTAGTCGAATTCTGATTTGTGTTATGTTTTTATAGATTTGGACGTTGATTATAATGGTAAAAACCGTTTTAAAATCGAACTAATTTTTTTTTTATTATATAACATTTATGAGACAAACTTGGCCACATTGCAGTTTTGCGAAAAGTTTAAAAAGTCAGTTAGTGGGTAAGGCACAAACATAATTTTTTTTAAATCGTAGCAATCTGACACAGTAACCAAGAATCTCTACTAAAATTGTCGCTAGTGTAATTTGTAATCGCTTTTTGTGTGGAATACTTGATGCGGCCCAGACTCACTCATACTGTACCCCCTACGGCTCCCGGATAATTTCAGTTTGAGACCCATGCTTTACACGGTCTAGTCTACCTTTTACATGGTCTAGACTACACTCGAAATAATACTTTAATCAATCTTTCACATGGTCTAATCTAACCTTCAGATGGTCTAGTCTACCATTTAAATGGTCTAGTTCACGCTTAACATGGCCTAATCTACCCTTTACATGATCTAGTCTACCCTATGTATGGTCTAATCTACCCTTTACCATAGTCTAGACTACCCTCTCGGTGATTGTCGGAAAAAGTTTTTTTTTTGTTTTGGGGGCGTGGGGGGGAGAGAAAGGGAGGGAGCATGGTTTGTGGGGGTGTAATTTATTGCGTCAAAAATATTACTAAAATGTTACTAGAAATAACTGGTCAAACAACGGTGGCGGCGGCAATGCGTGGAGTTCCCAACGGCGGCGGCAATGTGTGGAGTTCCCAACGGCGGCGGCAATGCGTGGAGTTCCCAACGGCGGCGGCAATGTGTGGAGTTCCCAACGGCGGCGGCAATGCGTGGAGTTCCCAACGGCGGCGGAAATGCGTGGAGTTCCCAACGGTGGCGGCAATGCGTGGAGTTCCCATCTTATAAAGTTACTTGATAAATCTTGCTTTCAAGTAAAGCACTTTATATTTTTTGTAAAACGCACTAATGGGTGCTTAGTTCTGTGGAGTTTTATTTTGTGGGCCTATTGTACACAGCGGTACATTCATACATACATACAGACCAAAATGTGTACTGTGCTTCGCAATGACACTTCGCAATGAGATGCAAATATAACAACCAGGCCATCGTCGGTATGTCGTTGCAGTCTTAGACAGCAGAAAGGTGGCGACACAAGACGGCGCCCTAGGGACGATGAAAAGCTCCGCGACCAGATTACCGCTACCGGCTCTCTCGTCATTTTCGATGGCGTTTTGTATCCATGTTTAATGACAACAGGTTTTTATTTGTGATCCCAACGTGATCTGCGCATGTTCAACCCGGAAATCACGTGACATGACGTTTAGCTGCAGACGAGCCAAGAGAGAAAAAGGGTGTGGGGGGGGGGGCGTCATGGAGCCGAACCTAAACGGATTACATGCGAGTCTGAAGAAGGGGCGGGGAAGATTTGAAGGGGAATTTTCGAGAAAGCCGCAGTGGCGTGTCTGGGGTTGGGGCCCGAGGACTGAGATGTCAAAAGGGTCTTAGCCACGAAATCATTTCTGTCTGTTCTTGGGATGTTATTGCGTAATTACGGATGTCTGTGGATTTGAACAGCGGCGAATCAGTAAAAATTGGGAAAGCCGGGAAGGGGGGGGGGAGGGAACATTAAGTGGGTATTGCTTTTGGTTTGGGTTTCGGGGAGGGGGGGTGAGATTGCAAATATAATTTTATGAAAAGTTTAACGATCATAGGGTGATTAGGTTCCTTGTAGTTATTACGTATATTATTTATTCACATTCACAGACGTCCATGATTATCTAATCAAGCACGACGGCCAGAACTCCAAGACTTTGCATCACAGCATTTATTAACTGAATAATGTACACCACATGAAATAACACCTCTGTAAACTAGAGCAACTATAATTGTCTTAACTTCTTCCACTTCACATTTGTTAAATCAACATTAAGCTGCTGTTTTATACAAAAGTCATCATAGCAAGTGCTGACAAAGAAAATATACTCAAACGGCCATTCTTCCGGGTCTTTCACTGTGTAGCCCTTAACTCCCTTAACTTCCTGTTCTTTCTACTTAACAAAACAATACATTATTTCGAAACAAAGCTCATGTCTAAATATTTGATCTGTGACAAAAATGAGAAGTGTCTTTTAGAGTAATGTTGTTTCTTTATTCATCATCATGATGTAGTAACGCAGTTTTAAGATGTTCCACTTCGAGGTGCCTAGCACGGAGTCCCATGATGGGAGTATGAGAGCAAGGAAAGGTTTCCCATGAAAGGGCTTTGTGATGCAAGTACACATGTCGATGTTAGGGATGACGTTTGGAAATGGATATTTCAGAGAAATGTTTTTTTTTTAAAAAAAAAAGATTGCCCGTTATTATCACACGGGCAGAGGCGTAGATAGCGGGGGGGGGGGCAGATGTCCCCGGGCGCCAGCGAGTTAGGGGCACCAAAATGTGCTTTGATATTATTTTATTGATGCAAATAATGGGCTTGAGAGTTGAAAAAAGAAAAAGGGGCGCTTTAAAATGGATCTTGACCCCGAGCGCGAATCTTGTCCCCGGGTGCCAAACACCCTCGCTTCGCCTCTGCACAGGGGTAATATTGGAAAAGGAAAAATCGATCATCCGATATACCATTGAACAGAAAAAAAAAAAACAACTTCTCAGACAATAACAGAACCTTCCAAAGATGTCTCTTGTTAGAACTGTTCCAGAAAAATAGTTCAATACTGATACAGCTGTGCAAGATCAAGTACAGCCTTAATCAGGGCTGTACCAAAACAAATGTCTAAACACTCCAACCTATGACCATATGCAAGAAAAGATCAATCCATCTGTATGACAGATATAATATTCTTCTTAGAACGGTTCACAGGCATCTCTCTACTGATACTGTTCCTTTAGGACACAATGATCAAGGGATCGGATCCCGCTCGCTTTTCACACCATGACGCTCTTTTCTAAAAAAAAAAAATTATATATATATATATATGTATATGTATATATATATATATATAATATATATATTATATATAATCTTTTCACCAGCGGGGCTAATTGGACTCTCGCAATTATTACGTCTACCCTTTCCCACGTACTATAATACTTGCGCTGGGCCATATTTTTTCACACCATAACGCTCTTTTATAAAAAAAAAAAATTATATATATATATATATGTATATGTATATATATATATATATAATATATATATTATATATAATCTCTTCACCAGCGGGGCTAATTGGACTCTCGCAATTATTACGTCTACCCTTTCCCACGTACCATAATACTTGCGCTGGGCCAAATATATCGTGAATTTCAGGACTTCTAGCCATGGCGTATATAATTGAGGCGTGCACAGCTGTTTTGGGGGCTAGGAACAGTGCACATATGTCAACATTTTTAAGCCCACCGTATTAACTTCTGTCTTGTGTCTTGTTCGAGTGTTTGTTTTAGGCGAAATCTTCGGGCTTTTAATTGATCCATCGCTCGTCTTCCTGTCAAGCTGAAACTGGGCACACAGACTGGTTGCCGGTGACAACAAGATCTGTCGGAATACATCCAAAAAAAAAAAAAAAAAAAAAAAAAAAATCAGTAGTTTTAACGCTACTGGACGCCACTGCTCTGACGAAATAAAATTTCCGATAACTGCACTAAACAAGATGCGTAAAATCATCGCAAGTGCGTTTGGTGCGAAATATTTTCTTGTGTTTTTTTTCTGACATAGTTGGTGAAATAAATCTCGGAGTAAAAGCGGATGGGACATTAGAATATTATTAGAGTTCAGAGGCGTGTCACAAATTTGCGGTTGCGAGCCTTGGAGGGAGGGGGGGGCACGATTTGGGATTGTTATAACGTGAGTTACTTGAATGCATGTTTTCTTAAATTTTCAGCCCAATATGACATTTGTTTGTTTTTTGTTTTGTTATTTTTTAAATAATAAGTGACCACAATCAAAAGTCCATAGGCGTATACAGATGTTTGGTAAAATGCCAGGCGGGTGTCTCATATCCCCAACCCCCGGGTAGATGGTACCCGTTAACCTTCGGTGAGAACCCATCTAAGAGGAGGCAAACTCTGATATCCAACCCGAAGATGGAGTCCAGTAGGCGGAACTCATGCGACGAAGAACGCGCAAAGAGCGCAGTGAAACACGCACAAGGCACGCCGCTGGTCATCTACTGCATCATCCTGGTCTATTTCCTGTCTTACCAGTGGAACATATTATAGACAAGGGAGAGAGAGAGTGAGGCTTACGAATTGATCAACTATGCATCACATTAAACAAAGTACTGCCCAAGTTAGGGCTACTACTTCAAATCGATCCCTTGGTCATCCTTGTGTGTGAAGGCGAAACAATAATATCCCCCACCCCCTCTCCTCCACACACTCCCCAACCCAGAATAGAAATATTTTTGTTTTCGCGCGATTGCGAATTTGACCAGTGATTATGAAGCGGCTCACTACGCCTTTACAAAGAAAAAAAAATAATTTTAAAACGCTTGCCTTTACTCTTGAGGGTAAGATAAATCTCGTGTGTTAAGTTTGTTAGCTAAGCTTCACGGTGCTAGTCCCAACGCCTACTAATACTGCGCTACAAATGTGACAAAAAGCCTTGGGGTGTTGTTTGGTAACATTCAGATGTTCACAGAGCCTCAAATAGCCCTAACAGATAGGAGGACACCAGAAATAAAGACAGCAGAAATAAAGACACCGAAGATGAAGACACTAGGGCGGAAGGGGGGGGGGTTAGGATGTAGCATTAATTGGGATTCTTAAAAAAAAATTCGTTTTGTCATGTAGCGTGAGTAGACTGGAAGTCCACGCCTTGCCACCGCCATTGTTTGGTGGGCAGTAGCTAGTTATAGGATAGTATTTCTTTCAGAGGGTAATAAGGGGAGAGACTGCAATCACGTTAGCACAATATAAAATGTGTAAAACAAATTAGGGTTAAACCTGAAAAAAAAAGGAACGCAACAAAACAACTAACGTGTCGGCAGGAAGCCTTCGTCAGCTAACAAAACAACAGAAAAAACTGTTTTAAAAAATAGCACTTAGCTTAGAAGTAGTATCGGTGGGCGGCAAATGAATTGTGACAGAAAGTAAGTGGGTGAGTGATTAAATAGGGAAGAGGGAAAGAAAAGAGGAGAAGTAAGTCCACTGTTTATCCTTTAACGCGAGTCACCTTTCCTTGAGGTGAGCATCTTGCCGCCGCATCGATCTGCACGGTGCTTCGATGAGGATGCCGCCCATCGAGATTATTCGATCTGATTCGATAACGAAACTGTATATATTTAGCAACTGGTGAAAGACGGTTCAATAATTTTTTACACCGGTTAAGTCAGTGGCTTTCAACCTGTGGGTCGCAACCCCTTGGTGGGGTAGGGGTGGGGTGTTGCAAGATCCTTTCACAAGGGTCGCCTAAAACTATCTGAAAGCAGATATACTCTATTGTTATAAAGTATCAACGAAAATATATTTTGTGGTTGGCGGGGTGGGGGTGGGTGGGTCGCCACAACATAAGGAACTGTATTAAAGGGTCACGCATTAGAAAGGCTGAGAACCATTGGGGTAAGTGGTGGTATCTTCTCTCTGCCACAGCGGGAAGTCATAACGATGTTAACACTGGTAATAAACACACATCAACACTGGTAATAAACACACATCAACACTGTTAATAAACACACATCAACACTGTTAATAAACACACATCAACACTGGTAATAAACACACATCAACACTGGTAATAAACACACATCAACACTGGTAATAAACACACATCAACAATGGTAATAAACACGCATCAACACTGTCAATAAACACGCACCAACATTGGCAATAAACACGCATCAACACTGGCAATAAACACGCATCAACACTGGCAATAAACACACATCAACACTGGTAATAAACACACATCAACACTGTTAATAAACACACATCAACACTGTTAATAAACACACATCAACACTGGTAATAAACACACATCAACACTGTTAATAAACACACGTCAACACTGTTAATAAACACACCAACACTGGTAATAAACACACATCAACACTGGTAATAAACACACATCAACACTGGTAATAAACACACATCAACACTGTCAATAAACACACATCAACACTGGCAATAAACACGCATCAACACTGGCAATAAACACGCATCAACACTGGCAATAAACACACATCTACACTGGTAATAAACACACATCAACACTGGTAATAAACACACATCAACACTGGTAATAAACACACATCAACACTGGTAATAAACACACATCAACACTGGTAATAAACACACGTCAACACTGGTAATAAACACACGTCAACACTGTTAATAAACACACGTCAACACTGTTAATAAACACACATCAACACTGTTAATAAACACACGTCAACACTGTTAATAAACACACGTCAACACTGTTAATAAACACACGTCAACACTGTTAATAAACACACGTCAACACTGTTAATAAACACACGTCAACACTGTTAATAAACACACGTCAACACTGATAATAAACACACATCAACACTGGTAATAAACACACATCAACACTGGTAATAAACACACATCAACACTGGTAATAAACACACATCAACACTGGTAATAAACACACGTCAACACTGGTAATAAACACACATCAACACTGGTAATAAACACACATCAACACTGGTAATAAACACACATCAACACTGGTAATAAACACACATCAACACTGGTAATAAACACACATCAACACTGGTAATAAACACACGTCAACACTGGTAATAAACACACGTCAACACTGTTAATAAACACACGTCAACACTGTTAATAAACACACATCAACACTGGTAATAAACACACGTCAACACTGGTAATAAACACACGTCAACACTGGTAATAAACACACGTCAACACTGTTAATAAACACACGTCAACACTGTTAATAAACACACGTCAACACTGTTAATAAACACACGTCAACACTGTTAATAAACACACGTCAACACTGTTAATAAACACACATCACAAAGGATTTGTTCAAGGATGAGGCCATGCTGTTTTTTGGGGAGGTGGCGCGGTGTGTTTTAGGAATGGAACCATGTATTTTAGGGATAGTTACAATGCTGTCTTGTATAGTTACAATGCTGTCTTGTATAGTTACAATGCTGTCTTGTATAGTTACAATGCTGTCTTGTATAGTTACAATGCTGTCTTGTATAGTTACAAGGCTGTCTTGTATAGTTACAAGGCTGTCTTGTATAGTTACAAGGCTGTCTTGTATAGTTACAATGCTGTCTTGTATAGTTACAATGCTGTCTTGTATAGTTACAAGGCTGTCTTGTATAGTTACAAGGCTGTCTTGTATAGTTACAATGCTGTCTTGTATAGTTACAATGCTGTCTTGTATAGTTACAATGCTGTCTTGTATAGTTACAATGCTGTCTTGTATAGTTACAATGCTGTCTTGTATAGTTACAAGGCTGTCTTGTATAGTTACAAGGCTGTCTTGTACGGTTACAAGGCTGTCTTGTACGGTTACAAGGCTGTCTTGTACGGTTACAAGGCTGTCTTGTATAGTTACAAGGCTGTCTTGTATACTTACAATGCTATCTTGTATAGTTACAATGCTGTCTTGTATAGTTACAAGGCTGTCTTGTATAGTTACAAGGCTGTCTTGTACGGTTACAAGGCTGTCTTGTACGGTTACAAGGCTGTCTTGTATAGTTACAAGGCTGTCTTGTATAGTTACAAGGCTGTCTTGTATAGTTACAAGGCTGTCTTGTATAGTTACAATGCTGTCTTGTATAGTTACAATCGACAGAACATATCAATGTTCCCTGTCTTGTATAGTTACAATGCTGTCTTGTATAGTTACAATGCTGTCTTGTATAGTTACAAGGCTGTCTTGTATAGTTACAATGCTGTCTTGTATACTTACAATGCTATCTTGTATAGTTACAATGCTATCTTGTATAGTTACAAGGCTGTCTTGTATAGTTACAAGGCTGTCTTGTATAGTTACAAGGCTGTCTTGTACGGTTACAAGGCTGTCTTGTACGGTTACAAGGCTGTCTTGTACAGTTACAAGGCTGTCTTGTATAGTTACAAGGCTGTCTTGTATAGTTACAAGGCGTTCTTGTATAGTTACAATGCTGTCTTGTATAGTTACAAGGCTGTCTTGTATAGTTACAAGGCTGTCTTGTATAGTTACAATGCTGTCTTGTATACTTACAATGCTATCTTGTATAGTTACAATGCTATCTTGTATAGTTACAAGGCTGTGTTGTATAGTTACAATGCTGTCTTGTATAGTTACAATGCTGTCTTGTATAGTTACAAGGCTGTCTTGTATAGTTACAAGGCTGTCTTGTATAGTTACAATGCTGTCTTGTATACTTACAATGCTATCTTGTATAGTTACAATGCTATCTTGTATAGTTACAAGGCTGTGTTGTATAGTTACAAGGCTGTCTTGTATAGTTACAAGGCTGTCTTGTATGGTTACAAGGCTGTCTTGTATGGTTACAAGGCTGTCTTGTACGGTTACAAGGCTGTCTTGTACAGTTACAAGGCTGTCTTGTATAGTTACAAGGCTGTCTTGTATAGTTACAAGGCTGTCTTGTATAGTTACAAGGCTGTCTTGTATAGTTACAAGGCTGTCTTGTATATTTGCAGGGCTGTCTTGTATAGTTACAGGGCTGTCTTGTATAGTTGCAGGGCTGTCTTGTTTCGCTACAAGGCTGTCTTGTATGATTACAACATCACTACCCTTACATCAGACAGAGACACATGCGCCAATTTTCAGCTCCATTGCACTAGACACCTGCACCATCTATAAATCGCTCTTACACAGACAGAGGCATGAGCGCCTTCTGCATCATATCCCTTACATAGAGAGTCACACCAGCGTCATCTACACCACATCCCTTACATAGACAGCCACACTATCGCAATCTACACCACATCCCTGACAAAGACAGCCACACCAGCGTCATTGACATCGCATCCCTTACATAGAAAGCCACACCATCGCCATCTACATCACATCCTTTACACAGACAGTCAAACTCGCGTCATCTACACTAAAACCACAAAGATAGAACGCCTCATTTGTAAAGCAAATTGCTGAACTTGCTCAGGGGCAGACATGACGTAGTCACAAATATTCAAGAGTATATTCTGGAAACCAGTGCAATTACCGGAAGAAAAAAATCCCGCCAACAAGTGGCACAATAACGGCCGTATCAACCAGTTTGGCATTTGGGTGATTGGAGTCACATCTGTAGCAAGTGCACGCTACGATCAGAATAGTCACAATGGACTGCTTACAAAATCGGTGTGAGAGAGAGAGGGGGGGGCGTACTTGCCGACGAATTATTTTGTATCTTTTTTTTTTCGGGTACGGAACGGTAATCGATTAGATCTAGTTCTGTCCGAAAAGGGGAACACATTTTTCTGCCCGGGGATTAAAAAAGGGGGCCGGGGAGTCAATGTTTTTTTTGGGTCGGGGTGGTCATAAAAATGTAATAATTGTCAAATTGAAGAGATGACACAATTTCTGAGGGGGGAAAAAAATAATTGGTTTTTCGTAAATTCGCATGCGATGTTGTTGGTTTTTTAAAAGTGTCCAATGAAGTCAACATGGTGTTGATGAGATAGAGGAATGGGAGCAGAGCTGGTTGCCAGGAGACGGGCTCCCAAATCCCCGGTATCGGAGTCGGTTTCTACAATGGTCGTGTTTTGGTTTATTTTTCTAGTCTCAGAAATTCTGGTCTTCATGGAAACATACTATGGAACATAATATGGAACCTATGTGTCTGGATTAAATGGAGTGCATGGGGGTGGGGATTTTATATTCATTTTTTTTTTTAAATTATTTATTTAAATTTATTTTTTTGGGGGGGCGGAACTGGGGATGTGGGTTTTCTAATTGGCGAACTGGTCTCGTATAATTGGGGACCTTTTGATTGGTTAGGTAGGAAACATTGAAACATGATGAGAAAGGTGATATTTTGGTTGCCGACAAGTGGGCATCTCGTGCCCAGGGAAGTAGAATTTGGTTGTTGTATTATACAGTTATGTTATGAATTGATGTCATGTTATACAGTTATGTTATAAAGTTATGTTATACAGTTGTGTTATAAAGTTATGTTATACAGTTGTGTTATACGGTTCCAATTTTGATGAATGTCGATTTGAGCTCTCATTAGTAATGAAGCATAAGGACGCGTTAAGAATCAAGTATCAGTAAAACTTGACTGTGGTTTCGATGTATTTAATTTCATCTCAGTCTTTGTCATGTCTGCCTGATGTAGTGTTGAGTGCCATGGGAAAGGGGGTGGGGGGGTAGGGTGCGGAGGTGGCGCTCCACCCCGGTGACACTTTTTTTCTTCTTTCTATGGAGGAGTGGAGTTGTTGTTTTTTTTGGACCAACTGCTGAGTTGTTGTTGTGGAAGAGGGTGGCAAAAATCTTGACCCCCCCTCCCCTGGGCGGCCTTAACTCTAGATGCACCACTGGGCAGTGCTTAAAAAAACAACAACTAATGTTAGTTGATATTAGGTCAGTTCAAATAACGTTAATTCATAGACTATCTGTTTTGTGTAAGACGTTGCCTTATGTATTGCTACTTTATGTTTTGTCATGGGTGGACTTCTGCCGTATGAGATCTTACTTCGGGGGTAATAGATGCAATGTTAAAGATACACCGCTGTGGAGGCTTTTGGGATAACATTTTGGTAGGGGAATGGTTTTTTAATCAGACTTAGTGCATGTAAAACTTAACTGACTAAAGATATGTTTAAAACCAAAGATATCACAAATATAAGGCACATAGCATCAGCTACACAATTAATCTCCACACCAAAACACGCAACCATGGAACAAACCATTAACAGGCTTACCTCCTCCTCCTCTCTCTCTCCCTCCCCTCCCCCCACTTTTTGAAAAACGGGGGAAAACCTGACTTTTGGGGATTGGGCCTAAGAATAGGATTGAATGTTTTTGTCTTTGGCAACGTGTCGATATGCCAGGTTTCAGCTCGATAGGATGACGAGAAGTGGGTTGTTCACATTTCCCAAGAGTTTGCCACCACAGAGAAAGAAAGAAAGACGAAAAGTTAATGCAAAGATTTTCTAAAGTGCGGTTTTTTTGTAAATTTAATTTTTGTGTCACCCAAATTCTATTGTCTCGGCGCTTGGCTTATTTAACACCATTATAAGACTTTGCACCCAGTCCGTCAAACGTACCAGTGTCCGGTGAGATATGAAACACTCTTAGTGTGTCCCTAGAGAGTCTTTCTCTCGTCTGATATTCGGGACTTCTCAGGATATTAAAAATGGCCGCCCAGTGCAGGGATTTCAATCCCATCCCGTACATTCCAATATTAAGTCCCCGCTGTGTATCAGTACAATGCTGTCTTCGGCGGGGAAAGAACTTCCGGGGTCAGAGCTACTTTAAGAGGATCGCCTTAGAGATTATTTTTTTTTTCCTCCAGAATTATTAATTGTTTAAAAAGAAAATTAGAGTTTCGCAATAAGGAAATGAAAAACAGACCACATCTTATGTTATTGATTTCCGCGAGATAGAATAGATGTCTATCGCGATCCGTGAATGATTGGTTTCTTTCAACAAAACCTTTTACACGTTCATCGGTCGTAATCACACCGAAGGGAACACAAGCCTATATTCCAATGGCGCTGTAAACTTTAATCCAGCAACATAGCTATCAGGCTGTACAGTGAAGCCAAAACATGTATGAAGCAGCTCTCTGTAAGCAGCAGAATACAGTACAGCCTCATCCACAAAGTTCCCTCATCAACTGCCAAACGAAAGCACGTACACACAAGACAGACTAATAATAACGCGTCACCATACGTCACAAACCTAAGTGCGCCAAAAGCGTTCATTAACTAAACTAAAACACAAGACACACTGCGCAAAATAAAACACAATGCTCGGGGCGCAACAATTACTAGTGAATACCCAAACTCGCCAATTTCCAATACAGATATGGGGAAATTTTATTGGGGTCTAATTCAGAAATTGGGGTGGGGGTGGGTTGTATTTGTGTCTAATTTAGAGATGGCGAGATCATATTGGTGTCTGATTTGGAGTTCGAAAGATAGTACTGGTGTCCAACTCAGACTAATAGGGATGGCACTGGTTTTCAATTCAGAGAAGGAGATATAGAAGTGCTGTGCAATTCTGAGGATGAAACGTAGCTCTGGTGTCCAATTTAGAGAACGAGTATTACAAATATGCATACTATCATGTTTTATATGTTTTTTTAATTGTTTTTTTTTGTTGTTTTTTTTTAAATTTGTATGAAATGATGGCAATATCGTAACATTTTTAAGCCCATATATTATTTTTATTTTTGTCTAGTTAATGCTTGCGTCGCTTTAAAAATTGTCTTTAATTTTTCTTTCTTTTCTGGACTTTTCTTTAAGCATATAGTGTAGTGAATAGACACTATATTATCTATGCATGACGCCACGTTGAGAACCCCTGTTCCTAGAACTATTTTGTCTTACTTGAAGCTACTTCCATAACAACTCCAGACAAAAGACCGTGATAAATTATGGCATTGGATTTTTTATTTTTTTTTAAAGGAGGAAGCCTAAGAGAACCCCCACCGCGTGAACAGAAAATAAGAAAGGCAGGGTGATAGAGGGAGATAAATTGATTTCGTGAACTTCATTTTCCAAAGGCTGTGAAAAAGGCCCTCGGCATTTTTTTTTGTCCCTATTCCATGACGAAGGAAAGCGTCCAGCAGGATGAGAGTGCTAGTCTAGTTTATTGCGGGGGGGGGGGGGGGGGGGGGGGGGGGGGGGGGGGGGGGGGGGTGGGGCGGGGGGAGTGGGGAGGGGCTGGGGTGGGAACGAAATGGAGCAGTCTACGCACCAGTCTTAGTTTGGTGTATGCATAGCTTTTGTCTGATTTTTTTTTTAAAATCTGCATTTTTCTGATGCGCATATTTGATGCGCATATTTGATGTGCATATTTGATGTATATTTAATGTGCACATTTGACGTTCATATTTGGAGTACAAATTTGGGGTACAAATTTGCTGTCTGCATATTGTGGTGTTTGAATTCTTGGTGTCTTCATATCTGATGTCTTCATTCTTGGTGTCTTCATATATGATGTCTTCATTCTTGGTGTCTCCATAGTTATGGTCTTCGTAGTTGATGTGTCCGTAGTTGGTGTCTCCATAGTTGGTGTCTCCATAGTTGGTGTCTCCATAGTTGGTGTCTCCAAAGTTGGTGTCTCCATAGTTGCTGTCTCCATAGTTAATGTCTCCATAGTTGGTGTCTCCATAGTTGGTGTCTCCATAGTTAATGTCTCCATAGTTGGTGTCTCCATAGTTGGTGTCTCCATAGTTGGTGTCTCCATAGTTAATGTCTCCATAGTTTTTGTCTCCATAGTTGGTGTGTCCATAGTTGGTGTCTCCATAGTTGGTGTCTCCATATTTGGTGTCTCCATAGTTGGTGTCTCCATAGTTGGTGTCTCCATAGTTGGTGTCTCCATAGTTGGTGTCTCCATAGTTGGTGTCGCCATAGTTGTTGTCTCCATAGTTGGTGTCTGTCTCCATAGTTGGTGTCTCCATAGTTGGTGTCTCCATAGTTGGTGTCTCCATAGTTGGTGTCTCCATAGTTGGTGTCTCCATAGTTGGTGTCTCCATAGTTGGTGTCTCCATAGTTGGTGTCTCCATAGTTGGTGTCTCCACAGTTGGTGTCTCCCTAGTTGTTGGCACCCTAGTTGGTGTCTCCTTTAGTTTGTGTCCTCCTATCTGGTGTCTCCATATCTGTTCAAAATTTGCGATATTTCTTTGTTTTGCATTCTTGGTATCAAATATTCTATTTTTAAAACGCATTATGGTAGCTGTATTGCTATTTTTTCCCCTTCAAATAAATCTGTATGTTAAAATAGCGAAACCGCAGGTATTTAATTGGATTGATAAATTACCTGTAAGGTATATTTCTGTATATATTGGCGCAAGCTGAGTTCAGGAAAGGGCCAGTCTTTTTTTTTTTCCTGAATATAAGTTCAGTCTATAAGAACGACTAATGATTTATTCAGAATTTAAGCCAGCCACTAAATTGTATTTGCTGCCGCAGATTATGTTAAAAAAAGTTATCCAATTCTCAAATGTTCACCCACGTGCGGTAAGAATAACTGGTGAGTTCTTAAGTGTGAGTTACAATAATGAACAGAGTCTCGGCGTTTTGTTTGAAAGGAGATCTGTTTTGTTTTTTCCAAGGTCATGGACACGATTTGTCTTTGGGCGGTTGTGGTGAGCTTGCCATTGGTTTACAAGATGGCGTTTCCATTTTTTTTCCAATATGGAGGATAGGAATATGTTTTGTTTTATGCCAACGAATTCCAAAGAGTCCATGCAACCGCTGTTCCTTACGATGCAAAAAAAAAAAAAAAAACCACAAACCACAAGAAACATAATGACATTGAAACATATGGAATCGCTGGTCAGTTATTAATTATTCTTACGTCCAACGGGCATCATAATCATTTCAAAAGTTTGATGCTGTAGCCTCCCTTTTCTTCGTCCTAATCTTATTTCATTTATTTACTCAAATATGTATTGATATTGGTAATCGCTTACGGTTCTTGTTAATCTCATGCGCAAGTTTTTCGTTTTCATAGGTCACTTCCGCATTTGCATACGCCTACCATTGCATGAAACATGACATATCGATAAAAATGGCTAAGAGTGTTTGTTCCTTTTTTTTTTTCTTCTATCAAAGGCGTTTTTATCGAAAATTTCACTCTCCGTTATTACTCTTCCTCGGGTTTTTCCTTCACCCTATACATAATTCTTATTGCTTTAACCTCAACGCAGCCCTCCCTGTACTTCGTCTTAATCTGCCGGCTAACGTCATTGCCTCTCAGACGTGTCTCCAGCGATAGTTCCTCTGCAATATTACTAACGTGAAAAGAGTTACTTCATTTGTGTGCTGCTGTTGGTTCATATTCCTACTGCCTTTGTGGTGTAGATTTCATGATAGCTTTTTTTTTTTTCCCCCCTCCAAGGATTGTCTCAGTAGTAAGGATTCATAAATTCATTACAACAAATCCACGGCTTTCATTTCAGCACAACGACATGTTAATTAACACACAAAAAAAACCCCACCTAAAAAAAGTTTTTGTATTAACCCTTTACATGCATTTAAAAAAAAAATTATTTGATAAACAATATTCCCATGTTTCACCCGCTTTTCATACCGCAGGTTTATCGCACCCACATATTTCAGAAAAAAAACAACAAAAAAAACAACAGAAAATATCACGAAACAAAGACACTTGCGATATTTTTTTTAAATATAAAAATTCTGATTTAGCGCAGTTAATGTGAATTTTCATTGATGTTCATGTAAACACGGTTATTTTGGGGTAGGGGCTGAACATTTGAGTTGTCAGCAGCAACGAGTCTATGTGCCAAGTTTCAGCTCGATATGTAAATTAGCCGTCCGAAGTCTTTACCAGCCACCCAGTCCATCACCCATTCAGCCAGCCACGAACAAAAAAGCGAAGTTTTATAAAAGGATTTTAAAATAGCGCACTTTTTCTTCTTCATTCACCATTTCTGTTTACTAGCTTTTTTTCGATTCTATTTTTAAACTTTCCGATACCATTATTCTTTTCTTTACGCCGTTTTTTTTTAAAGCCTAACAAAGTATTGATTGAAACAAAAAACAACAACCAGAAGTACGAAAAAAACGAAAGAAAAAAAAAACATTAATTATTTTTGGCTTAGTCTATTTAAAAAAAAATATCAAGCAATAAACAATTAATGATATCTAAACCCTTTTACCGAGACAGAAATGTCAAACAGGATTTGTGTGCATCAGTTACGTAGCCCACGGGGTGGAGGGGGGGGGAGTGGCTGTTTTCCTTAGAGATATTTTTGTTGACGTGGCACCACTTTAATAATTCAAACTCATTATTTATAAAGCATATTGTTTTACTAATTCAGTAAGCCAAACCACAGTGGGGGCCCGTGAGACAAAAAAAAATCATGGTTTGAAATATAAAACGATGGCCGTATCTAAACATTGTTGAAATGACATTTATACGTGACGTCATGTAATTTTTTGGGGGCCTATTTTCGCTCCCCCCCCCTCCCCAATTCCCCAACGTCATAAATTTGGATCAAAATTTTGACACTGCCACAGTACATGGGGTTACAAATCAGTGCATCCCTTCTCCCCCGTTTGATGCGTGATGTCCATTAAAAGTAATTCTTTGTTGTTGCGTATTCTTAGTTCATTTCAAAGGCTGTCGCACCCTGTCATAAGTTTTACAGTTCATTTCAAAGGCTGTCGCACCCTGTCATAAGTTTTACAGTTCATTTCAAAGGCTGTCGCACCCTGTCATAAGTTTTACAGTTCATTTCAAAGGCTGTGCGTGGGACAGTATTCAAAATGTCAACATTTCAAAGGCTGTCGCAGCCTGTCATAAGTTTTACAGTTCATTTCAAAGGCTTTCGCAGCCTGTCATAAGTTTTACAGTTCATTTCAAAGGCTGTCGCACCCTGTCATAAGTTTTACAGTTCATTTCAAAGGCTGTCGCAGCCTGTCATAAGTTTTACAGTTCATTTCAAAGGCTTTCGCAGCCTGTCATAAGTTTTACAGTTCATTTCAAAGGCTGTCGCAGCCTGTCATAAGTTTTACAGTTCATTTCAAAGGCTGTCGCAGCCTGTCATAAGTTTTACAGTTCATTTCAAAGGCTGTCGCAGCCTGTCATAAGTTTTACAGTTCATTTCAAAGGCTGTCGCAGCCTGTCATAAGTTTTACAGTTCATTTCAAAGGCTGTCGCAGCCTGTCATAAGTTTTACAGTTCATTTCGCTTTCATTTGACGCTGAATCAACGTGTCCGGGGGAGGGGGAAGGGGCCAGCCGTCTCCTAAAATGTATTTTAAAAAATTATTTTGTCAGACGCTTTGCGAACTTTGGCAGTGACATCGCGACGTGGGACCGGACTATACCCAACCTCAGACCAAATAGTCCGGAAGGGACTATACCATACCTCAGACAAAAGAGTCCGGACAAGACTATACTCAACCTCAGACCAAAGAGCCCGGACTGGACTATACCAAACCTCAGACCAAATAGTCCGGAAGGGACTATACCATACCTCAGACAAAAGAGTCCGGACAAGACTATACTCAACCTCAGACCAAAGAGCCCGGACCGGACTATACCCAACCTCAGACCAAATAGTCCGGAAGAGACTATACCATACCTCAGACAAAAGAGTCCGGACAAGACTATACTCAACCTCAGACCAAAGAGCCCGGACCGGACTATACCCAATCTCAGACCAAAGAGTCCGGAACGGACTATACCCGACCTAAGACCAAAGAGTCCGGACCAGACTATATCAAACCTCAGACCAAAGAGTCCGGACCAGACTATATCAAACCTCAGACCAAAGAGCCCGGACCGGACTATACCCAACCTCAGCCCAAGAGTACGGACCAGACTATATCCAACATCAGACAAAAGAGTCTTGACAGGACTATAACACACCTCAGACCAAAGAGTCCGGGCCAGACTATACCCAGCTCAGACCAAAGAGACCGGACCAGACTATACCCAACCTCAGACCAAAGAGTCCGGACCAGACTATACCCAACCTCAGACCAAAGAGACCGGACCAGACTATACTCAACCTCAGACCAAAGAGTCGGACCAGAATATACCCAACCTCAGATCAAAGAGTCCGGACAAGACTATACTCAACCTCAGACCAAAGAGCTCGGACCAGACTATACCAAAGCTCAAACCTATGAGTCTGGACCAGACTATACCCAACCTCAGTCCAAGAGTACGGACCAGACTATACCGAACATCACACCAAAGAGTCTGGACCGGACTATAACACACCTCAGACCAAAGAGACCAGACCAGACTATACCCGACCTCAGACCAAAGAGTCCGGACCAGACTATACTCAACCTCAGACCAAAGAGTCTGGACCAGACTATACTCAACCTCAGACCGAAGAGACTGGACCAGACTATACCCAACCTCAGACCAAAGAGTCCGGACCAGACTATACCCAACCTCAAACCAAATAGTCCGGAAGAGACTATACCATACCTCAGACCAAAGAGTCCGGGCCGGACTATACCCAACCTAAGACCAAAGAGTCCAGACCAGACTATATCAAACCTCAGACCAAAGAGTCCGGACAAGACTATACTCAACCTCAGACCAAAGAGCTCGGACCAGACTATACCCAAGCTCAAAACTATGAGTCTGGACCATACTATACCCAACCTCAGTCCAAGAGTACGGACCAGACTATATCCAACATCAGACAAAAGAGTCTGGACAGGACTATAACACACCTCAGACCAAAGAGTCCGGGCCAGACTATACCCAGCTCAGACCAAAGAGACCGGACCAGACTATACCCAACCTCAGACCAAAGGGTCGGGACCAGAATATACCCAACCTCAGACCAAAGAGACCGGACCAGACTATACCCAACCTCAGACCAAAGAGACCGGACCAGACTATACCCAACCTCAGACCAAAGAGACCGGACCAGACTATACCCAACTTCAGACCGAAGAGACTGGACCAGACTATACCCAACCTCAGACGAAATGGACCGGAAATGACGGAAAGTTTTAAATTAACATATGTGTGTCTAGAATTAACGCTTAGTGATTAAAAGAAAATAACCTGAGGAAAACGTTGAATTTTTAGATTATATTTTAGAATTATTAATTTTTTTACCCGTGCCCCGCACCTGAGCCCCTCGGGTGTTGCATAACATTGCACCCCTCATTAAGTGTAAATATGTTTCCCCAAAATCTTCAAATCAACCTCCCCATGGGGCGTAAGTCCCACGTTGGAAAACACTGCCTACAGCACATCATCGAACTCCCCAATACTAATTTCACCCCGACTCTACCGAACGGTCAAGTAGCACCTCTGCCCACCAGGACACTGCTTGACGCAGCTGCAATCGTAAATGTAGAGATGACCCACATGCGGCAAGCGACAAGTGTTTAGAGACGGGTCATGGTTTGAGATCCATTCACAAGTGATACGGTCTCTGAACCTTTAGCGTTGCAAGCTGGCAACTCTGTGGAAAAACAACAGCCTCCATAGCGCCCCCCCCCCCTTTTCCACCGTGGGGATGTTTTTAATTCTTCTTAACACATCATCGGGCATTGAACTGACTGCCTGGGGCCGGGATGATTGACGTTTGTTGTTTGCTCAGCTGGCCCAACGGGGCGACATTCAGCCAGTCGAGGGTGTCTACTGAAGCTGGTGAAGATGAGGGCTGATGCCCTTCTTTAAAATTTCAGCTTCAGTTTTCATGATTTTTACAAATTCAACGTTTTTCAATGTTGCCATTTTTCTTCGCAGTTTGAAAGGGAACGAAGCTGCACATTAAGACCACGGATTACATAGTGCCCTATTGCCTATTGGGTTTTGATGTTGGTTTGTTTTAAACAAAATACTTGAGAACCACTCAAATTTTTGTCTTTTTCCGTATCTAACTCACAGGCTTATGGGTCTCCATATCTAATAAGCCGACCTGCGAGTCTCCATATTAACACACAGGGCAATGATTCTTCATATCTAATAAGCCGACCTGCGAGTCTCCATATTAACACACAGGGCTATGATTCTTCATATCTAATAAGCCGACTTGCGAGTCTCCATATTAACACACAGGGCAATGATTCTTCATATCTAATAAGCCGACTTGCGAGTCTCCATATTAACACACAGGGCTATGATTCTTTGTATCTAATAAACAGGACTAGGATTCTCGATGTTCAACAAGCAGGCATGCATGATTCTCCATATTTGAGACACAGGCCTATGATTCCCCATATCCGAGACGCAGCCATATCATTCTCCATATCTGAGACGGGGGCCAATGATTCTCCTTATCTGAGACGGGGGCCTATGATTCTCCTTATCTGAGACGTGGGCCTATGATTCTCCATATCTGAGACGTAAGCCTATGATTCTCCATATCTGAGACGCAGCCATATCATTCTCCTTATCTTTGACGCAGGCGTATCATTCTCCTTTATATCTAAGACGCAGGCCTTTCATTCTCCTCATCCGAGACGCAGGCCTATCATTCGCCTTATCTGAGATGGGGGCCTTTGATTCTCCATATCTGAGACGAAGGCCTATCATTCTCCATATCTGAGACGTTGGACTATATTCCTCCATATCTGAGACGTTCGCCTATGATTCTCCATATATGAGACGCAGGCCTATCAGTCTCCACATCTGAGACGCAGGCCTATCATTCTCCATATCTGAGACGTGGGCCTATCATTCTCCATATCTGAGACGTGGGCCTATGATTCTCCATATCTGAGACGCACTCCTATCATTCTCCATATCTGAGACGCAGGCCTATCATTCTCCATATCTGAGAAGCAGGTCTATTCATTCTCCATTTCTGAGACGGGGGCCTATGATTCTCCATATCTCAGACGTGGGCCTATCATTCTCCTTATCTGAGACGCAGGCCTATGATTCTCCTTATCTGAGACGGGGGCCTATGATTCTCCATATCCGAGACGTGGGCCTATGATTCTTCATACCTGAGACGCAGCCATATCATTCTCCTTATCTGAGACGCAGGCCTATCATTCTCCTTATCTGAGACGCAGGTCTATCATTCTCCATATCTGAGACGGGGGCCTATGATTCTCCATATCTGAGACGTGGTCCTGTCATTCACCTTATCTGAGACGGGGGCCTATGATTCTCCATATCTGAGACGTGGGCCTATGATTCTCCATATCTGAGACGGGGGCCTATGATTCTCCATATCTGAGACGTGGGCCTATGATTCTCCATATCTGAGACGGGGGCCTATGGTTCTCCATATCTGAGACGTTGGCCTGTCATTCACCTTATCTGAGACGTGGGCCTATGATTCTCCATATCTGAGACGGGGGCCTATGATTCTCCATATCTGAGACGCAGCCATATCATTCTCCTTATCTTAGACGCAGACCTTTCATTCTGCTTATCTGAGACGCAGGCCTATCATTCTCCATATCTGAGACGGGGGCCTATGATTCTCCATATCTGAGACGTGGGCCTGTCATTCTCCTTATCTGAGACGTGTGCCTATGATTCTCCATATCTGAGCCGGGGGCCGTACTAAGAGGTATAGAGAGGCGCAGGCTTATCATGCTCCCTATCTCAGACGCAGGCCTATCATTCTCCTTATCTGAGACGCAGGCCTATCATTCTCCATATCTGAGACGGGGGCCTATGATTCTCCATATCTGAGACGTGGGCCTGTCATTCACCTTATCTGAGACGTGGGCCTATGATTCTCCATATCTGAGACGGGGGCCTATGATTCTCCATATCTGAGACACATGCCTATTATTCTCCATATCTGAGACGCAGGCCTGTGATTCTCCTTTATATCTGAGACGCAGGCATGTGATTCTCCTTTATATCTGAGACGCAGGCCTGTGATTGTTAAAACCTTTAATCAAGCATCTTAGTCCTAATCCGTTTATTGAACTGAAAGCTTTTTTCCTACCATTCTGATCAATCAAAGAAAGTAGGTTTCTTACAATCCATGAAATGGGGGGGGGGGGGGGGGGGGGGGGGGGGGAGGTGGACTCATTGGAACTGGGCAGTGGAATTAGGACAAGGACCAGGAAACTTAATGGACTTCAGAGGCGGCCCTCTTTCTTTCGGTGCTTCTGGTCCTTGTTTACGAAAGGGACTTGTTCCCACTCTTATTCCTTTAATTTTTTAGGTATAGGTAGGATATACATATATTATGTAGATTTAGTTTATAGTTAAATTCAAATACCCACACCAACCAAGTCCTTTTATAGATTACTATGAATGTAATTTTAAATGATCAATTACAAGAGTTTTAACAAAAAACACTTATTATTTTTTAAACATTTTTTGTCATTTGTTTTTGTCTTTTTGAACCATTTTGTTTGACTAATATTGTTGTTTAATTGTGCGAAATCGGAGAGAACGCCAAAAAAAAAAAAAAAAAAAAAAAAAAAAAAAAAAAAAATCCAAAACTCCCAGGGCTCTAGCCCTGTGGCTAGGAATGTGGTTTGGGGAGGTTGGTGGGTTGGTCCACTCCGGGAGGCACTTCTTCCTTATATGGAGGGGTTAAATTTTCGTCCAACTGCAATTTTTTTTCGTGCAAAGGGGTGGCAAAATCCTCGGGGCGCCCCGAGTGACACTAATCTTAGCTCCACTACTCAACAAGCATAACATGCCATTTTTGTGTTGAAAAGATGTCCAGAAAATTTGAAAAAAATTCCTTTCCAAAATCCCTCCATCGCTGTGGCGCTACATACAGCGTATGTAGGGCTTTGGCCTGCATCACCACTTCCTTCCACTCAAACTATCCATCCCTGTGGCGCTAAATACAGCGTATGTATGGCTTTGGCCTGCCTCACCTCTCACTTCCACTCAGACCATCCATCCCTGTGGCGCTACATACAGTCTATGTAGGGCTTTGGCCTGCCTCACCACTTCCTTCCACTCAGACCATCCATCTCTGTGGCGCTACATGCAGCCTATGTAGGGCTTTGGCCTGCCTCACCACTTCCTTCCACTAAGACAAAACAAATGATTTTCTTCTCCATGCTTGGATTACCAGCTGCTGTGTGTGGTGCAGAATGCTGGACGGATCACCGCCTCATCGTCTCAAAGATGAAAATTCATATCCAACCTAAGAGACGACCTCAGGCCACGAAAGTTCCGAAATGCCTCAACATAAATAGGCTGAATATCCCTGATGTGAGACAAACTTTTGTTGACAGCCTAGATCAACGCCTTAATACAATCACACTGGATAACCAGGACGCGGAAAAAGCGTGGACCACGATTCGTGAGATGGTCTACAATACAGCCGCTGAGCGCCTTGGACCCTCTAAGAGGAAACACAGGGACTGGTTTGACCGGTCCGCAGCGATAAAAAGTTTGTGGACCAATGTTTGTGGCTCCTGGTCCTGTTAACAGTGGCTCCTGGTCCTGTTAACTGCGGCTCTTGGTCCTGTTATCGGCGGCTCTTGGTCCTGTTAACGGCGACTCTTGGTCCTGTTAACAGCGGCTCTTGGTCCTGTAAACGGTGGCTCCTGGTCCTGTTAACAGTGGCTCCTGGTCCTGTTAACAGTGGCTCCTGGTATTGTTAACAGTGGCTCCTGGTCCTGTTAACTGCGGCTCTTGGTCCTGTTAACTGCGGCTCTTGGTCCTGTTAACTGCGGCTCTTGGTCCTGTTATCGGCGGCTCTTGGTCCTGTTAACGGCAACTCTTGGTTCTGTTAACAGCGGCTCTTGGTCCTGTAAACGGTGGCTCCTGGTCCTGTTAACAGTTGCTCTTGGTCCTGTTAACTGCGGCTCTTGGTCCTGTTATCGGCGGCTCTTGGTCCTGTTAATGGCAACTCTTGGTCCTGTTAAAAGTGGCTCTTGGTCCTGTAAACGGCGGCTCCTGGTCCTGTTAACATTTGCATTTGGTCCTGTTAACAGCGGCTCTTGGTCCTGTTAACGGCGGCTCTTGGTCTGTTAACGGCGGCTCTTGGTCCTGTAAACGGTGGCTCCTGGTCCTGTTAACTGCGTCTCTTGGTCCTGTTAACTGTGTCTCTTGGTCCTGTTAACTGTGTCTCTTGTCCTGTTAACTATGTCTCTTGGTCCTGTTAACGGCGGCTCTTGGTCCTGTTAACGGCGGCTCTTATTCCTGTTAGCAGCGTCTCTTTGTCCTGTTAACTGTTTCTCTTGGTCCTGTTAACGGCGGCTCTTGGTTCTGTTAGCAGCGACTCTTGTCCTGTTAACTGTGTCTCTTGGTCCTGTGAACGGCGGCTCTTGGTCCTGTTAACAGTGGCTCTTGGTTCTGTTAGCAGCGGCTCCACTCGGACAAACCCATGCCGGTATTCCTGCAATCTTTCTCTCAAATCTGCTACATTTTCCTTTCACATCTACATTGATCTGTTAGTTAATTCCTGTGTAGGCGCCGTACAAATAATTTAGTTTAGTTGTTTTTTTTTTTTAAATTGAATGTTTTTAATTTGGTGTGCCTAAAAAAATATGGTCTGGCTCTCAAAAAAAAAAAAAAAAAAAAAAAAAAAAAAAATCAAACAACTAAGTATCGGCAAGCGGCTGTCACCAACCTAATGCAAGCGCCCCCCCCCCCTCCCTATGATTACGCTCTTAAGACATATAAGGTCGCGTACTTTAAGCTGAGATACCTCCACGGAGTCGTTTCGTCTGTAAGAAAGTTCAAGCTTACGTCATGATGCTCATTAATGTACATTTCGTGATACATCTTTCTTTTTTCTTTTGCGTATTTTTTTTTTTTTTTGGGCTTTTTAAATCTCCTGAAAGGCTTTGCTTTATATTTCGTGATACATCTTTCTTTTTTCTTTTGCGTATTTTTTTTTTTTTTTTGGGCTTTTTAAATCTCCTGAAAGGCTTTGCATTAATAAGCATCACTGCCTTTAGCATCATTGCCCCGTTGCCTTGTAAGACGACTCATCTGTTAAGCATTAATACGGCTTTGGAAATCTGAATGGGGGGCCGTTATGGAAAAAGGGGCGAAAAGCTAAAGGAAAGAGGGAGCGGAGAGGTGTGTTTGGGGAATCCATCCAAGCCACTGAAGACCCACGTTAGGTGAGAGGCGTTGTAGAGAAACCCCACAGAGGTTTGGGGGAGTTCGACCCCCAAGGAGGTTGGAGGAGTTCGCTGGAGTCCTTCACAGTAAATGCGTTTTTTTCCTGTAGACTATTTTAAAAAAAAAATGTAAGACGTCTTTAAGACAACGACACTTTTGGGTGGAATTTCCTTGTTCGTTTTTTTCTTAAAAGTTTAAAATTAAAAAAAATAAAAAATCAAACGTTAGTAGACATCAGCCTCCACCCCAGCCCCCACCAATAAACACACACACACATACGCTTGCACGCACACGCACACACACTCTCCTTCCCTCCTTCCTTCCTTCCTTCCTTCCTTCTCCCATTCCTTTCTTCCTTTCCTTCCGTTCCTTCCATTCCCTGCCCATTCCTTTCCCTTCCCTTCCCTTCCCTCCCCTCCCTTCCCTTCCCTTCCCTTCACTCCCTCCATCCCTCCTCCCTTCCTTACCTTTCCTTTCCCTCCCCTTCCTTTCCCTTCCCTTCCCTTCCTTTCCCTTCCCTTCCCTTCCTTCCCTCCCTCCCTCCACACCTCCATGCCTCTATCCCTCCCTCCATCAATCCATCCATCCCTCCATCCCTCCCTCCCTCCATCCATCCCTCCATCCATCCCTCCATCCATCCCTCCATCCATCCCTCCATCCATCCATCCCTCCCTCCCTCCATCCATCCCTCCATCCCTCCCTCCCTCACTCCATCC
>CAXITT010000683.1:300430-310536 GCA_964033795.1 Lymnaea stagnalis | reverse complement strand
TCCATCCATCCCTCCATCCATCCCTCCATCCATCTCTCCCTCCCTTCATCCATCCCTCCATCCATTCATCCAGCCCTCCCTCCCTCCCTCCCTCCCGCCCCCCCTCCCCCCCTCCACCCATCCCTCCACCCACCCAAACTTAAACCACCCAATCCACCCAATCAACCCAAAGCATCCATCCATCCCTCCATCCATCCCTCCATCCATCCCTCCATCCATCCCTCCATCCATACCTCCATCCATTCATCCATCCATCCATCCATCCATCCATCCATCCATCCATCCATCCCTCCCTCCCTCCCTCCCTCCACCCATCCATCCACCCACCCAAACTTAAACCACCCAATCCACCCAATCAACCCAAAGCATCCATCCATGCAATCCATCCATCCACCCAATCCATCCACCCATCCATCCATCCATTTTTAGCAGCTGGTTTACAGATCTCGATTATTCACCCTTGTCCATTTCAACTTCATCGCCATCACTTCGACTCCCTGTTTCCTTCACCTTCCCCTGGTTTAAAGTTATTGCCATGGCTTAGATAATGACATGAGATTTCACATTCTCATTCTTTATGTTCTTCGCATTTAATTTATTATTTTTTACTATTTTTTTTTTTCAATCATGACCTTGAGGATTTGGAAAAAATCTGAATCCTTGTGTCAGTTTTGAACCTGGCTACAAAGACTACTACCAGTATACTACTCAAACCAATAACGGGAAAATCCCGGAAACAATGTACACACAAAGATTTGTATATTATTTTCTGATGCAATGATCACATACGCCGAAGCACACGCATATATATAAATAATCTCCTTTAACAAAGACCACACACGCAGACACACACATACTCACGGTCCCACACATCATCGTGCCCTGGGGTCAGGGAAACATTGCTGCTTGAATAACTGCACCACGTTCGAACCCGTCTCCTATTAGTTTTCACTTAAGCCAAGGCCCGGGGGGGAGGGGGGGAAGGGGGGGGGAACTCTCCAAAATCGATAACGTCTTCTATCAAACTGGCCGGGCATTGATACGACATAAGTTCTTCAGAGTAAATTGTGGCGCAACTGTTGAAACAAGGTCAAGGGCGATTCTGCATCGGGCTTTGGGGGGAGGGGTGTGTGTAACGGGCACGCCTTTAGGGGGGAGGGGTGTGTGTAACGGGCACGCCTTTAGGGGGGAGGGGTGTATGTAACGGGCACGCCTTCAGGGGGGAGGGGTGTGTGTAACGGGCACGCCTTTAGGGGGGAGGGGTGTGTGTAACGGGCACGCCTTCAGGGGGGAGGGGTGTGTGTAACGGGCACGCCTTCAAATTACAATTTACTTCAGCTCCGATATATATATATTTTTTATTAACAGTCCATGGCTGTGACGATAAAGTTTAACTCCCTAATCCAGGCCTGCTGCACAACTCAAACTTTAAGGCGGGCCGTAATATTTCATGAAAAACTTGTGCGGGCCGAAAGAAAATAGGTCGTGGGGGGGGGGGCTATTAAGAAAACAATAAAGAATATTTCGTTAATTCGCGGGCCGCATGCGGGCCATATGTTGTGCAGGCCTGCCCTTAAAGAGACGAATTAACGTCGACATATAATCGAACTAGACACGTTAAGGTAATGGGCGGTACTTTCTATTGACATGGAAGGGTGCCAGTTGCGGAGAACTGCCGAGTTTGTTCGCTTGTTTGTCTGTTGTCTTCTTTTGTTGTTGAAGGGGGAGGGGGCACAAATGTTGACCCGCCTGGGTGGTCCTTACCCTGGATACGCGACTGGGTTATTTGTGGACTCGTAACTAGAAACGCCGTTGTTTTGTGTTAGGATATTAATGTCAGTGTTTCTGGATTGTAACATAAGAGTCAGTGTTTCTTGTTTATGACAGAGTCAGTGTTTCTTGTTTATGACAGAGTCACTGTTTCTTGTTTATGACAGAGTCAGTGTTTCTTGTTTATGACAGAGTCAGTGTTTCTTGTTTATGACAGAGTCAGTGTTTCTTCTTTATGACATTAGCTTCAGGGGTTCTGATCAAGGTTTCTTTCAGCTATATCACCAGGCAGTGCCCCCCCCCCCCGGGAAAGCCAATTGCCCCCTCGGAGCAAAAATTTTGTTTATGACAGAGTCAGTGTTTCTTCTTTATGACATTAGCTTCAGGGGTTCTGATCAAGGTTTCTTTCAGCTATATCACCAGGCAGGGCCCCCCCCCCCCGGGAAAGCCAATTGCCCCCTCGGAGCAAAAATATGTCCAACAATAAATCAACTGGCACTGTTATATAGACTGTAAACTGTAGAATGTGGACCGTAGAATGTGGACCGTAGAATGTAGACAGTAGTCCGTAGAACGTAGACTTTAGAATGTAGACTTTAAAATGTAGACTTCAGAATGCAGAATTTCCCATATTCCCTGCAACAAAAAAACAAAAAAACAACAACAACAAAAAACAAACGATGTTCCTGTGAGTGGGGGGGGGGGGAAAAAAGCACGGGTGGCGTTCACCCGTACCTGATCATTAGTTTGACATTTTGTGTGCGTGGTAACGCTGCCTTGTGGTTTGACGTAGTTAAATCCCGGGGTAGAAATTACACGCGGTGCGCAACGCATCAAAGACCGATATGTTATCCATTCCTGATGTTGTCATAAATCAAACCCTCGCTTCAGTCCTCCAGTCGTGACTCCGTGACTCTCGTGAGCCGACCGCTTTATCACGTCATCACCGAGAGGCCTAGTGGTAATCGTCTAACTGCACCGCCTTCAACGGGAAACAGTTTCAATCATGAATAGAAAATTGTCTCGTCCAATGGGGAATCCGTTACCGCTTTAGATTCTTATGCATCTCTTTCTCTCTTTCTCATTCTTTCCGTTTAACTATCATAATATATAGATATATTGCTCTCTCTCTTTCTCCCCGATCTCTCCATCTCTCTCGCCATCCTTCTCTCCATCTCTCTCTCTCTCTCCCTCTCTCTCCATCTCTCTCTACCCTTTCTCTCTCTCTCCTTCTCTATCTTCTCCGCCTCTCAATCTCTTCCTCCCCCTTTCTCTCTCTAATTCTCACCCTCTCTATCCCCCTCTCCATCACTCCCCCCGCTCTCTCCACTACCTCTTTCCCCCCTCTCTCCCTCTCGTCCTCTTTCTTTCTCTCTGTCCCTTCTCTCCCATATCGTTCACCTTCTCTTTCTCTCTTACACATTCAGACTCATCTGACATTCACTATTCTACTACCTTCCTTGCATTAGTTCTTCGTTAAGACATAAGGCGATTAGTCTGGACGTAGTTTACTGTTCTGGTGGTCAAAAGGCCACAAGCACTGGGCTTTATCGTGTGAACGAGGCCTTTGGTCAATAGTGTCAGGCAGAATAAAAAAATAGGTCAACGACGCTTGCATACACTTCATTATTCGCAGTGTTTTCCCGCCATATCTCACGTCGACCAGAGAAGACGCACACGAGTGCCGGCGTCCAAATCATGACTCGAAAGATGGCCGAAGCCTAGGACTCAGACTCCGGAATAGCACGTCATACACAATGAGCCGTCTCCGCAGATGTATATATCCCGCGTGAACGATACTTTAGCGACTCCGAGCTCGCCCCATGGTGATTGAAGTCAGCAAAAGTTCAATGAAAGCTCTGCATCTTGTTCCAACTCTACCGCATTGTACAGCCTCAATGCATTCTCGGCAACCTTTACAACTTTCAACCGTACAAGTATACCATCATCCATTCAGCCAATCACCCATCCGAACATGAAAACCGTACAAGTATACCATCATCCATTCAGCCAATCACCCATCCGAACATGAAAACCGTACAAGTATACCATCATCCATTCAGCCAATCACCCATCCGAACATGAAAACCGTACAAGTATACCATCATCCATTCAGCCAATCACCCATCCGAACATGAAAACCGTACAAGTATACCATCATCCATTCAGCCAATCACCCATCCGAACATGAAAACCGTACAAGTATACCATCATCCATTCAGCCAATCACCCATCCGAACATGAAAACCGTACAAGTATACCATCATCCATTCAGCCAATCACCCATCCGAACATGAAAACCGTACAAGTATACCATCATCCATTCAGCCAATCACCCATCCGAACATGAAAACCGTACAAGTATACCATCATCCATTCAGCCAATCACCCATCCGAACATGAAAACCGTACAAGTATACCATCATCCATTCAGCCAATCACCCATCCGAACATGAAAACCGTACAAGTATACCATCATCCATTCAGCCAATCACCCATCCGAACATGAAAACCGTACAAGTATACCATCATCCATTCAGCCAATCACCCATCCGAACATGAAAACCGTACAAGTATACCATCATCCATTCAGCCAATCACCCATCCGAACATGAAAACCGTACAAGTATACCATCATCCATTCAGCCAATCACCCATCCGAACATGAAAACCGTACAAGTATACCATCATCCATTCAGCCAATCACCCATCCGAACATGAAAACCGTACAAGTATACCATCATCCATTCAGCCAATCACCCATCCGAACATGAAAACCGTACAAGTATACCATCATCCATTCAGCCAATCACCCATCCGAACATGAAAACCGTACAAGTATACCATCATCCATTCAGCCAATCACCCATCCGAACATGAAAACCGTACAAGTATACCATCATCCATTCAGCCAATCACCCATCCGAACATGAAAACCGTACAAGTATACCATCATCCATTCAGCCAATCACCCATCCGAACATGAAAACCGTACAAGTATACCATCATCCATTCAGCCAATCACCCATCCGAACATGAAAACCGTACAAGTATACCATCATCCATTCAGCCAATCACCCATCCGAACATGAAAACCGTACAAGTATACCATCATCCATTCAGCCAATCACCCATTCGAACATGAAAACCGTACAAGTATACCATCATCCATTCAGCCAATCACCCATCCGAACATGAAAACCGTACAAGTATACCATCATCCATTCAGCCAATCACCCATCCGAACATGAAAACCGTACAAGTATACCATCATCCATTCAGCCAATCACCCATCCGAACATGAAAACCGTACAAGTATACCATCATCCATTCAGCCAATCACCCATCCGAACATGAAAACCGTACAAGTATACCATCATCCAGTCAGCCAATCACCCATCCGAACATGAAAACCGTACAAGTATACCATCATCCAGTCAGCCAATCACCCATCCGAACATGAAAACCGTACAAGTATACCATCATCCATTCAGCCAATCACCCATCCGAACATGAAAACCGTACAAGTATACCATCATCCATTCAGCCAATCACCCATCCGAACATGAAAACCGTACAAGTATACCATCATCCATTCAGCCAATCACCCATCCGAACATGAAAACCGTACAAGTATACCATCATCCATTCAGCCAATCACCCATCCGAACATGAAAACCGTACAAGTATACCATCATCCATTCAGCCAATCACCCATCCGAACATGAAAACCGTACAAGTATACCATCATCCATTCAGCCAATCACCCATCCGAACATGAAAACCGTACAAGTATACCATCATCCATTCAGCCAATCACCCATCCGAACATGAAAACCGTACAAGTATACCATCATCCATTCAGCCAATCACCCATCCGAACATGAAAACCGTACAAGTATACCATCATCCATTCAGCCAATCACCCATCCGAACATGAAAACCGTACAAGTATACCATCATCCATTCAGCCAATCACCCATCCGAACATGAAAACCGTACAAGTATACCATCATCCATTCAGCCAATCACCCATCCGAACATGAAAACCGTACAAGTATACCATCATCCATTCAGCCAATCACCCATCCGAACATGAAAACCGTACAAGTATACCATCATCCATTCAGCCAATCACCCATCCGAACATGAAAACCGTACAAGTATACCATCATCCATTCAGCCAATCACCCATCCGAACATGAAAACCGTACAAGTATACCATCATCCATTCAGCCAATCACCCATCCGAACATGAAAACCGTACAAGTATACCATCATCCATTCAGCCACCAATCACCCATCCGAACATGAAAACCGTACAAGTATACCACCATCCATTCAGCCAATCACCAATCCGAACATGAAAACCGTACAAGTATACCATCATCCATTCAGCCAATCACCCATCCGAACATGAATCCATCCCATCACCGAGTAAAGCATACTTCCAGTCATTCATCCATCTTATCATCCATTCATTCAATCATGAATGCATTCATACATGTATCTATCTAATCACTCATTTTATTTAACCTTTCATTTATTCAATCATCCATTTCCAATCACCTTTCCAGCCATCCGCGAATCGAATCAGCCATCCAATATTCCTTATATTCCATCAATGCATCTATTCAATCATCTATGTATCCAATTCATCATCCAGTCATCCATCACCCATCCAATCATCCCGATATTCCTGTGGTTCGCTCATCCTTTGTTCAGACTTCTTATGTTTGATTGTATGCCCATCCACTTCTGGATAAACTCGAATCGTAATGATGGATAATTTCTGTCCAGATTTGGCCGGCGGCCTCCCCAACACCCCTGCTGTGACATTTCCTTAATTAGTGTCTGCCAAGGCTGGCTTCTATGATGTTATTGATTTTATTTTCTATTTCAAATTCTGTAACAATTCCTTTTCTTTGAGCACTGGCTCGCTTTTGACGGACACATCCACTAATGGCCATGAGATAAACCTGTGTTTGACGGGCACATCCATTGATGAACATGATACAGACCTGTGTTTGGTGGACATTCCCATACAATGGCATGAGAAAAACCATTTTGTTTGATGGACATATCCATAGTTGGACATGAGACAAATCTGTGTTGGGCGAAAATACCCATGCATCGACACTAGGCAAACCTGTTGTTTGATGGACAGTACAACGACATAAGCGAAAAGCAAACAATGTGTCAGATGAACAGACTCGTAGATAGATCAGATGATAATGTGTTGTTCTAAACAAAAAGAGAGCTTCATAAATAGACACGAGACAGCATTTCATTTTTGTGGTTGAACATGTTAAATATAAAGCTAACTTGAATACCTGTAGATAACCCTGCCCTAAATTTTACACATATGAACGGAAACTTTACACATATGAGAGGAAACTTTACACATATGAGAGGAAACTTTACACATATGAGAGGAAACTTTACACATATGAGCGGAAGCGTTACACATATGAGCGGAAGCGTTACATATATAAGAGGAAACTTTACACATATGAGAGGAAACTTTACACATATGAGAGGAAACTTTACACATATGAGAGGAAACTTTACACATATGAGAGGAAACTTTACACATATGAGAGGAAACTTTACACATATGAGCGGAAACTTTACACATATGAGCGGAAACTTTACACATATGAGCGGAAACTTTACACATATGAGCGGAAACTTTACACACATGAGTGGAAGCGTTACATATATAAGAGGAAACTTTACACATATGAGAGGAAACTTTACACATATGAGCGGAAACTTTACACATATGAGCGGAAACTTTACACATATAAGAGGAAAATTTACACAAATGAGCGGAAAATTTACACATATGAGCGGAAGCGTTACATATATGAGAGTAAATGTAAAATATATGAACGGAAGCGTTACATATATGAGCGGAAACTTTACACATATGAGCGGAAACTTAACACATATGAGCGGAAAATTTACACCTATGAGTGGAAGCGTTACATATATGAGAGTAAACGTTACACATATGAGCGGAAACTTTACAGATATGAGCTGAAGCGTTCCATATATGACAGGATATGATTACTATGGAACCCAACTGGCTGGCAATCACCGCCATTTTGAAAAATACAGTTCAGGTTAACATCGATTTTCCGAAATGCTAGTTATCCGACACTTCGGTTATCCGAACTGCCGTCAGTTTTTCTTCTTTTTTTTTGTTGAAGTTTATACTTTAGAAATGAGAATTGGCATGTAGGATTTGCTTTCAAACACCGGTAAAATATATCAAAACAAAAACCACTGTTGCATAATCCAGAACAAAATCTAGTTACTTAACTGTATATGCAGTGACCAGACTGGTATGATGCCATATTTATGGCCACCATTTTTGACTGAGTCTATGGCCAACATGGTTGACAGTCTATGGCCACCATGGCTGACAGTCTATGGCTACCATGGTTGACTGAGTCTATGGCCACTATGGTTTGATTGAGTCTATGGCCACCATGTTTTGACTGAGTCTTTGGCCACCATGGTTGACTGAATCTATGGCCACCATGGTTTGACTGAGTATTTGGGCACCATGGTTGACTGAGTCTATGACCATCATGGTTGATAGTCTATGGCCACCATGGCTGACAGTCTATGGCTACCATGGTTGACTGAGTCTATGGCCACTATGGTTTGATTGAGTCCATGGCCACCATGGTTGACTGAGTCTATGGCCACCATGGTTTGACTGAGTCTATGGCCACCATGGTTTGGCTGAGTCTATGGCCACCATGGTTGACTGAATCTATGGCCACCATGGTTTGACTGAGTATATGGCCACCATGGTTGACTGAGTCTATGGCCACCATGGTTGACAGTCTATGGCCACCATGGCTGACAGTCTATGGCTACCATGGTTGACTGAGTCTATGGCCACTATGGTTTGATTGAGTCTATGGCCACCATGTTTTGGCTGAGTCTATGGCCACCATGGTTGACAGTCTATGGCCACCATGGCTGACAGTCTATGGCTACCATGGTTGACTGAGTCTATGGCCACTATGGTTTGATTGAGTCTATGGCAACCATGTTTTGGCTGAGTCTATGGCCACCATGTTTTGGTTGAGTCTTTGGCCACCATGGTTGACTGAGTCTATGGCCACCATGGTTGACTGAGTCTATGGCCACCATGTTTTGATTGAGTCTATGGGCACCATGGTTGACTGAGTCTTTGGCCACCATGGTTGACTGAGTCTATGGCCACCATGGTTGACTGAATCTATGGCCACCATGTTTTGATTGAGTCTATGGGCACCATGGTTGACTGAGTCTTTGGCCACCATGGTTGACTGAGTCTATGGCCACCATGGTTGACTGAATCTATGGCCACCATGTTTTGATTGAGTCTATGGGCACCATGGTTGACTGAGTCTTTGGCCACCATGGTTGACTGAGTCTATGGCCACCATGGTTGACTGAATCTATGGCCACCATGTTTTGATTGAGTCTATGGGCACCATGGTTGACTGAGTCTTTGGCCACCATGGTTGACTGAGTCTATGGCCACCATGGTTGACTGAATCTATGGCCACCATGTTTTGATTGAGTCTATGGGCACCATGGTTGACTGAGTCTTTGGCCACCATGGTTGACTGAGTCTATGGCCACCATGGTTGACTGAATCTATGGCCACCATGTTTTGATTGAGTCTATGGGCACCATGGTTGACTGAGTCTTTGGCCACCATGGTTGACTGAGTCTATGGCCACCATGGTTGACTGAATCTATGGCCACCATGTTTTGATTGAGTCTATGGGCACCATGGTTGACTGAGTCTTTGGCCACCATGGTTGACTGAGTCTATGGCCACCATGGTTGACTGAATCTATGGCCACCATGTTTTGATTGAGTCTATGGGCACCATGGTTGACTGAGTCTTTGGCCACCATGGTTGACTGAGTCTATGGCCACCATGGTTGACTGAATCTATGGCCACCATGTTTTGATTGAGTCTATGGGCACCATGGTTGACTGAGTTTAGCACGACAAAGGCGTACCGAATCAGAATTCACGATTTTTGCTCATTCCTCCATCTGATTGCTGTCCCCATCTGGTGTTTTGTTTTTTCCTCGTTAAAAACAACGACAACACAAACACCAACACCACCAACAACACCACCAACAAAACTTCCCAGGCGGCGTTTCTCCATCGCTGTGACGGCCGTGTGAATTTAAATGCAAAGGAAACAACAAGTGTGTGATCAATAAACATCAAGGTTTCTCCCTCTTACAGCCCAAAGGCTGTCTACATTTGATCTATCGATCACTATCGCCCCCCCCCCCCCCCCCCCCCCC
>CAXITT010000683.1:262527-288213 GCA_964033795.1 Lymnaea stagnalis | reverse complement strand
TGACGAGGGTCTCTTTCAGCCACATAAATTTCGGTCTTCACCCGGTGTTCTTCCGTTCTTGACGAGGGTCTCTTTCAGCCACATAAATTTCGGTCTTCACCCGGTGTTCTTTAGTTCTTGACGAGGGTCTCTTTCAGCCACATAAATTTCGGTCTTCACCTGGTGTTCTTTAGTTCTTGACGAGGGTCTCTTTCAGCCACATAAATTTCGGTCTTCACCCGGTGTTCTTCCGTTCTTGACGAGGGTCTCTTTCAGCCACATAAATTTCGGTCTTCACCCGGTGTTCTTTAGTTCTTGACGAGGGTCTCTTTCAGCCACATAAATTTCGGTCTTCACCCGGTGTTCTTTAGTTCTTGTCGAGTGCCTCATTCAAAATAAATCAAAGAAAGGGAATATTAATCAAGAACCCAGATGCTTGCCAAGCTTGGTGGCGCATAAGCAACAGAAGAAGGAAAAAGTTCCTACCAAGAGTTGTTTTTTTCTTTGAATTGAAAAATTGATGAAAAAGTTTCTTTAAAAAGAAAAAAATGTTACGCAGAATTTGAAGCGGTTTGGTTCAACAGCCTCCTGGCAAATTGATCTTAACGATCGTCTCCGGGCAGTTTTGTAAATTTTTAAAAGACTTAATTTGTAGCAGAGCTCAGAAATCAATTTTTTTTTCCACGCGTGGCACACCCTAGGCCCTTCCGAGAATTTTGCGGCACACCACAAATAAAGAAATGCAAAAATATACCAAAGAACACACCGTAGCTAGCGTTCATCAAAGCGTGTAACAAACGTATTGCTCTATATGATCTGTCCGTATTGGACAAATGTCTGTTGTCACAATTGTTGACAGCTTGGTAGTAGGCTGACCAATGTCCCTTTTTTTTTGTATCACCGCCATTTTATCCCATTGACTTGCCCATTTATCCTCTTGCAGGAATTTTAGCGGAACACCTGGCACATCTCGCGGCACACCAGTTAGCCGCGGCACACCGGTTGCGGACCTTATGGTTGATAGAGCCGTGAATTCAACCTGAACCATTAGTATCCGAGTTCTTGCATCTGCGTCTTTCTTGGGATAAATTGAGAAGCATAGCGCCCTGTTGACAGTATAAGCGTAGTGCAAAGAATCCGCTCTCTTGTAAAGGTACACTTTGAGATAGAGAGATTGAAAGAGATAGAGTAGGAGACATAGCGAGCGATATAGTGAGATAAATAGAGTAGGAAAGATAGAGAGAGTGATAGTGAGAGAGATAGAGAGATAGGAAGAGAGAGAGAGAGAGAGAGAGATAAAGATAGATAGCGAGAGAAAGAGAGAGAGAGCTAGAGTTCTTCTGCATGAATGAAACAATTGTTAGAAAATTATGGATTAAATTCATTGATTTAATCTATTTCGATTACTGTGACACCAAGGCTCAATGCTGAATGTCATGTAACCCGTAAGCGCCGGTGTCATAGTTCTGTAGCACGCAGAGCATTCTGCATTAAGCACCAGTCAGACATCTATCTATATTTGTAGCGATTCCTGGCTTCATTGGTTGTTTCTCTTGTGATTAAATCCGTTGTCCTCGTCTGGGCTCATTGGTCTCGAAGCAAAGAAGTGACTTTGTCCCCACTACCCTAAAATTAAGTCTGGGGGAAAACACGAAGTTATTCCATCCTCCACACTACGTCTGAACAGTCTACGCAACTTATTATCAATTATCTACCACCCTTTAGAGTAGCCAAACACCTTCTATTTGAACGCTCCAACACCCATCACTTGAACGGCCAAACACCTATTAGCTTACTCAAACTTTAGTGCAAACCTTAGATGTGTTACTTGGCATGTGAAGACTGGACCTAGTGGACCACGTGAAGATCTGAGCTGGTGGACTATGCTAAGACCGGAGCTGGTGGACGATGTGAATATTGGACCTGGTGGACTACTTGAAGACTGGACCTGGTGGATCATGTGAAGACTTACCTGGTGGAGCATGTGAAGATTGGTCCTGGTGAATCACGCAAAAGAGATCCTTTCATCATCCAATGGGTGGAATAACAGATGCAGCCAACATGACCTGGAACACGGAAAGAGCACAGGGAGACCGAAAAGAAACCTCTGCTGGTCATCCACTGCATCTTTGTCTATTTCCAGTGGTCTTAACTAAATCTTGTCACTGGATCAAAATAGAAAAGGGCGGCAGAGTGAGGCTGGCGAGTGGCCCAGTTATCCCTCACTTTTATCAAAGTAAGCGCATTTCAGGGCTGTTTCCTGTGTGTCTACGGTACTCTGCGGCAGTGGCGTAGCTAGGGTTGGTGTCACCCGGTGCGGTAAACTCATGGTGTCGACCCCCCCCCAACTTCTATGATCTATTTTTTCTCGTTAAAATAAGTCCACAGTATAGCATCAACCTTGAACTTTTAATAAAGCACGCATTTGGATTGGGTTACATTTGTGAAAAACTATATGTGTGATCGGTTATTGTTTTATTTATGAATCTCGGTTTTTGCGAGCAATGTGTGCCCTGTAAATATGCAATTTTTCAATCGGGTGTCACCCCTAAAATGGTGTCACCCGGTGCGGTCCGCACCCCCCGCACCTGCCTCGCTACGCCACTGCTTTGCGGGTACCCCCTCCCGACTATTGTTTACTTAAGTTGAGAAGGGTGTTAGAAAAAGTGCTCCAATCCAAAAGAAAACTCTGAATCGCCTCCAACCCACGTAGGACCCCAAAACGCGCGTGTATTACGTGCGGTAAAGCTTTCCAGACACAAATAGGTCTGGCTAGCTAACCTACGTGCTCACAGTCGAAGATAGTCTTCAAATGCAGGGGAGGACGAACGACATATTTATCAATTGGTACCCCAAAACTTGGTCTGAGAACCATTGACCTAAATCGCGTATCTTTTTTGTGTGCGAAAAAAATAAAAACTTTATCTTTGCCGCCATCGGGCGACACCGAAATCCAATCAGGACTGACCAGTGGGGTGATGGACGGACTGAGTGACGTGATGAGGGCGATTGAGTCATTAAATTCAGAAGGCTGTTTCCTATACCAGTGACCAAACGTTATCGCAGTGAGCGAATAAGTAAGACGTGGGTATAGACTTGTGATTCTTGGTGCATGTATTAGATGTGGGAATAGGCTTGTGATTCTAGGTGTGTGTATTACATATTGGAATAGGTTTGTGATTCTAGGTGTGTTTATTAGATGTGGGAATAGGCTTGTGATTCTAGGTGTGTGTATTAGATGTGGGAATAGGCTTGTGATTCTAGGTGTGTGTATTAGATGTGGGAATAGGCTTGTGACTCTAGGTGTGTGTATTAGATGTAGGAATAGGCTTGTGATTCTAGGTGTGTGTATTTATGTGGGAATAGGCTTGTGATTCTAGGTGTGTTTATTAGATGTGGGAATAGGCTTGTGATTCTAGGTGTGTGTATTAGATGTGGGAATAGGCTTGTGATTCTAGGTGTGTGTATTAGATGTGGGAATAGGCTTGTGATTCTTGGTGAATGTATTAAATGTGGGAATAGGCTTGTGATTATAGGTGTGTGTATTAGATGTGGGAATAGGCTTGTAATTCTTGGGGTATGTATTAGATGTGGGAATAGGCTTGTGATTCTAGGTGTGTGTATTACATCTGGGAATATTGAATATGCTTGTGATTCTAGGTGTATGTATTAGATGTGGGAATAGGCTTGTGATTCTAGGTGTGTGTATTAGATGTGGGAATAGGCTTGTGATTCTAGGTGTGTGTATTAGATGTGGGAATAGGCTTGTGATTCTTGGTGAATGTATTAAATGTGGGAATAGGCTTGTGATTATAGGTGTGTGTATTAGATGTGGGAATAGGCTTGTGATTCTTGGGGTATGTATTAGATGTGGGAATAGGCTTGTGATTCTAGGTGTGTGTATTAGATGTGGGAATAGGCTTGTGATTCTTGGTGAATGTATTAAATGTGGGAATAGGCTTGTGATTATAGGTGTGTGTATTAGATGTGGGAATAGGCTTGTGATTCTTGGTGAATGTATTAAATGTGGGAATAGGCTTGTGATTATAGGTGTGTGTATTAGATGTGGGAATAGGCTTGTGATTCTTGGGGTATGTATTAGATGTGGGAATAGGCTTGTGATTCTAGGTGTGTGTATTAGATGTGGGAATAGGCTTGTGATTCTTGGTGAATGTATTAAATGTGGGAATAGGCTTGTGATTATAGGTGTGTGTATTAGATGTGGGAATAGGCTTGTAATTCTTGGGGTATGTATTAGATGTGGGAATAGGCTTGTGATTCTTGGTGTGTGTATTAGATGTGGGAATAGGCTTGTGATTCTAGGTGTGTGTATTAGATGTGGGAATAGACTTGTGATTCTAGGTTTGTTTAATAAATGTGGGAATAGACTTGTGATTCTAAGTTTGTTTATTAGATTTTGGAATTGACTTGTGATTCTAAGTTTGTTTATTAGATGTTGGAATTGACTTGTGATTCTAAGTTTGTTTATTAGATTTTGGAATAGACTTGTGATTCTTAGTTTGTTTATTAGATGTTGGAATAGACTTGTGATTCTAGGTTTGTTTATTAGATGTGGGAATAGACTTGAGATTCTAGGTGTGTGTATTAAATGCGTGACTAGGCGTGTAGTTCTATGTGTGTGTATGGAGCCGGCGTGTTAGTTTGTGTAAATGAACGCGTTAGGCTTCTGTGGTAGTTGTGTGCATATGCGTGTTAGTTATTTCGTTAGAGTACACTTTTTGCGTGTTTTTTTTTTTTTTTTTTCGTGAGAGTAGTCGTGTCATTATTGATGGATTTGCAGGAAACGCGAAGCCCTAGGCTCATAATCTAAAAATGCACTCAGTGGCAGAATAAAGCAGTTGGAAATGATTCGTCTAAGGGAGAAATATACTTTTTTTTTAATAATTAAAACAAAACAAAAAAACTGTCTGACAAAAACGAGTGTGGACGAACTGAAAGAAGACCATAAGTGCGTCTAAACTCATCTTCAACAAAAGAGGGGAGGAGTTACAGTTCAATGATTGTTTCTATATTGAAAACACGACTTGATTAATCGCAAGCACGTTACAACTAAAATGGCATCTTCCCATTGGAAGCAACTGGAGATGGTAGCAAAAATTCAATCACGCAGTCTGGCCTGAAACGATTTATTTTGCTTAGATAGCAAGACGACATGATGCTCTGCAATTCCTTGCTAGATAGCAAGACGACATGATGCTCTGCAATTCCTTGCTAGATAGCAAGACGACATGATGCTCTGCAATTCCTTGCTAGATAGCAAGACGACATGATGCTCTGCAATTCCTTGCTAGATAGCAAGACGACATGATGCTCTGCAATTCCTTGCTAGATAGCAAGACGACATGATGCTCTGCAATTCCTTGCTAGATAGCAAGACGACATGATGCTCTGCAATTCCTTGCTAGATAGCAAGACGACATGATGCTCTGCAATTCCTTGCTAGATAGCAAGACGACATGATGCTCTGCAATTCCTTGCTAGATAGCAAGACGACATGATGCTCTGCAATTCCTTGCTAGATAGCAAGACGACATGATGCTCTGCAATTCCTTGCTAGATAGCAAGACGACATGATGCTCTGCAATTCCTTGCTAGATAGCAAGACGACATGATGCTCTGCAATTCCTTGCTAGATAGCAAGACGACATGATGCTCTGCAATTCCTTGCTAGATAGCAAGACGACATGATGCTCTGCAATTCCTTGCTAGATAGCAAGACGACATGATGCTCTGCAATTCCTTGCTAGATAGCAAGACGACATGATGCTCTGCAATTCCTTGCTAGATAGCAAGACGACATGATGCTCTGCCATTCCTTGCTAGATAGCAAGACTACATGATGCTCTGCCATTCCTTGCTAGATAGCAAGACGACATGATGCTCTGCAATTCCTTGCTAGATAGCAAGACGACATGATGCTCTGCCATTCCTTGCAGGACGCATTGCTCGCTATGGGCATTTTTTTTATGTAGTCGACGATGAGGAGGTAATCGATAAATATTAGGCCATTTGAATGTCAAGGTCGCGTGGCACATAAGGGGCCGAGATGTTAACACAGCAAGAGGAAAAAGAGTCATGTCTTTATTACTTTAACGGGCGATGGACGGGCCCCAGAGACGGGGTCGTGGGAGGGGGGCAACGTAAGGGGATAGCAGCTCTGCGCTGTCATCAGGGTTGCCAAAAATCGACAATTAGCCACAAGTATGTATAATATATGTATATATATATTTAGATGAAAACATCAAAATCAGCCTTATTAAATCAACTGCCAACTTTATAAAATTACATTAATTTAAAAAATAAACAATCTCTATCGTCTACACCCACAGTCTTTGTGTAGCATAAGCAGAACAGCCACTGTGGCAACAAGAGGTTGTGGGATTGTGTGCGGGGGATTGTGGGCGGGGATTGTTGGAGTGGAATTATGGGATTGGGTTCCAATCCTTGATGATGATTTTAAATGTATATATATATAAACTAGGACTTAACGGGTGAAGTCTTTTTATGCCGGGTTCGGGTATTTTGAGAAAATATCTGGTGGCTCCAAGTGTTTAAAAAAAAGAGTTAACTTCTCATTTCCTATGATATGCATTGAAATCTTCTGCCCTTTGTCGTAAAAATGAAAGTTCATTGTCTTTGTCGTCCATTTCTGTCTAGATAACAAACAAAAAACCCACTTATAGGAACAAGTAGTTGCCGAAATAGAGATGATGTTGTACAAAAACCCGTCAACAGTGAACATACTGTCGTTCATGTTAGAACATAGACTTACGAAAAAACAGTCGCAGACAGGAAACCCTTGAAAGGTTTTTAGAGTTACACTTGTGACAAGAAAAACACCGAATAACAGTCGCCTCCCCCAAGTAACTTTTTTTTTTAACCTGTGTTCACACGTCACGCATGACATCCTATTTTTTCACCCAGTTCTATTAATATAAATGATGAGGAGTTGGGGGGAGGGCGGTTTCGAAAAGCAGGCAGGACACACCAGAAGCCAAAATATATATATCTAAGAGACTGCCCCTATTCCCACCTTTACCACAACTTTAAATTGTTACAAAACTATAAACAATGATAATGTAGGAAAAATAAATAATAGATTGAGTTATTATTATTTTCCCGTTATAAAGTATAAAAATTATTGTAACACATCTACTCTGACATGGCGTGGGAGCTTATTTCTTATGCTGTGGGTTATGTCAGTAGTATGGTTACTTATGTTATGTTGATATTTCAGGATGCCGACTAAGGCTTCTTCATTCTTCCACTTATAATCCGGTCACGCAAATAAGAATACTGAATCCTGGTTAAACTTACAGTACTTTATTGAACACACTTTATATTGATAATATTAATATATAATCCTTGCATGAATGTAATTTCACATATATATCTATAGTATTCCATCATTAAGAAAGACACGTCCTCACACTAAACTGTCAACTGTCTAATCACACAGCTCTCACTGTACTACATCTCAACTCTAACTCAACTCCGACTAACTGTGACTCCTTATCTCAGTCAACTCATACTTTATTATCAGCAAAGCGTGGAAAACAACCGCTCTGACAAAAACATAATTTTACTCTCCAAAAACGTGGGAGTTCACATTTGCATCTCAAAATACATGGTCAACACCATTCACTGTTCACTCATGCTACCTCTCTGTTTTCATGTGAAAACATAGTCCGTTACAATTATCCCCACGACTTAGAGGGTTTCCAGGGAGGTCGGATAGAATCAACGTTGTAAATTGATGTGTCGGATGCGATGGAAGGTTCTGGTGACATAGAAGAAGCCGGCGATCGGAAGTGGGTCGATACCGGCCGAAATCGGATACACCAACTACGGGCAGAGCACTTCCGGTTAAAGTCATAACCACGGCCCGGGTCAGCGCCGTCTCAGCCGTGAAGCTGGGAGTTTTACGGAAGGAATTCGTTACGGTACAATGTTGCGTGGTCTTTACCCAACGCGGACGAGAGTTAGTGTTCTTGTTGAGCGTTGAGGAGTTATTGTCCTTGGGTTTAGAATTATGTGGCTCTTAGAAAACTCGATAGGGTGAAGAGACAGTCGCAAGACATCGCTAGAATTGAATTTCTCCACATGAGATGGTCGCAAGACATCGGTAGAAGTGAATTTCTCCAGATGAGATGGTCGCAAGACATCGGTAGAATTGAATTTCTCCAGATGAGATGGTCGCAAGACATCGGTAGAATTGAATTTCTCCAGATGAGATGGTCGCAAGACATCGATAGAATTGAATTTCTCCAGATGAAATGGTCGCAAGACATCGGTAGAATTGAATTTCTCCAGATGAGATGGTGGCAAGACATCGGTAGAATTGAATTTCTCCAGATGAGATGGTGTCAAGACATCGGTAGAATTGAATTTCTCCAGATGAAATGGTCGCAAGACATCGGTAGAATTGAATTTCTCCAGATGAGATGGTGGCAAGACATTGGTAGAATTGAATTTCTCCAGATGAGATGGTGGCAAGACATCGGTAGAATTGAATTTCTCCAGATGAGATGTTCGCAAGACATCGGTAGAATTGAATTTCTCCAGATGAGATGGTCGCAAGACATCGGTAGAAGTGAATTTCTCCACATGAGATGGTCGCAGGACATCGGTAGAAGTGAATTTCTCCAGATGAGATGGTCTCAAGACATCGGTAGAATTGAATTTCTCCAGATGAGATGGTCTCAAGACATCGGTAGAATTAAATTTCTCCAGATGAGATGGTCTCAAGACATCGGTAGAATTGAATTTCTCCAGATGAGATGGTCGCAAGACATCGGTAGAATTGAATTTCTCCAGATGAGATAGTGTCAAGACATCGGTAGAATTGAATTTCTCCAGATGAGATGGTCGCAAGACATCGGTAGAATTGAATTTCTCCAGATGAGATGGTGGCAAGACATCGGTAGAATTGAATTTCTCCAGATGAGATGGTCGCAAGACATCGGTAGAATTGAATTTCTCCAGATGAGATGGTCTCAAGACATCGGTAGAATTAAATTTCTCCAGATGAGATGGTCTCAAGACATCGGTAGAATTGAATTTCTCCAGATGAGATGGTCGCAAGACATCGGTAGAATTGAATTTCTCCAGATGAGATAGTGTCAAGACATCGGTAGAATTGAATTTCTCCAGATGAGATGGTCGCAAGACATCGGTAGAATTGAATTTCTCCAGATGAGATGGTGGCAAGACATCGGTAGAATTGAATTTCTCCAGATGAGATGGTCGCAAGACATCGGTAGAATTGAATTTCTCCAGATGAGATGGTCGCAAGACATCGATAGAATTGAATTTCTCCAGATGAAATGGTCGCAAGACATCGGTAGAATTGAATTTCTCCAGATGAGATGGTCTCAAGACATCGCTAGAATTGAATTTCTCCAGATGAGATGGTCGCAAGACATCGCTAGAATTGAATTTCTACAGATGAGATGGTCGCAAGACATCGCAATTTTTTAAAAATTCTCCAAATAGCTTACGTAAACTCGATGGTGACTTCTGAACAATGAAACTTGACAAAACGGCGCTTTTTTCCCCCTAATCTTTGTATTATTAAATTACAATAACTTTTTTCCAAGTCCCAAGCCCCTGATGTACATATTTGTAATACCCAGCACGCATTTTTTTATGTAATCATCTCGTTAATACAAACAAAATACGGTCAAGCAGCGATCGTCACGATGGACGGTTGAACTCGGGTAAAGAGGTTGATTTTTTTTTTCAGAGATGACTTTTATAGTCATCATTAAAGAGCCATGAGTTATGTGTAGGCATGTCTTTAGGACTGTCTGTAGGACTATTGCTTAGAGACCGGCAGTTAGGGTGTAGGACGGTCTGTAGGACTGTCTGTAGGACTATTGTTTAAAAGCCGGCCGTTAGGGTGTAGAACGGTCTGTAGGACTGTCTGTAGGACTATTGCTTAAAAGCCGGCAGTTAAGGTGTAAGACGGTCTGTAGGACTATTGGTTAAAAGCCGGCCGTTAGGGTGTTGGGCGGTCTGTAGGACTATTGCCTAAAAGCCGGCCATTAGGGTGTAGGACGTTCTGTAGGTCTATTGCTTAAAAGCCGGCAGTTAGGGTGTAGGACGGTCTGTAGGACTATTGCTTGAAAGCCGGCAGTTAGGGTGTAGGACGGTCTGTAGGTCTATTGATTAAAAGCCGGCAGTTAGGGTGTAGGACTATCTGTAGGACTATTGCTTAAAGGCCGGCAGTTAGGGTATAGGACGGTCTGTAGGACTATTGCTTAAAGGCCGGCAGTTAGGGTGTAGGACGGTCTGTAGGACTATTGCTTGAAAGCCGGCAGTTAGGGTGTAGGACGGTCTGTAGATCTATTGCTTGAAAGCCGGCAGTTAGGGTGTAGGACGGTCTGTAGGTCTATTTAGGACTATTGCTTAAAGGCCGGCAGTTAGGGTGTAGGACGGTCTGTAGGGCTATTGCTTAAAGGCCGGCAGTAGGGTGTAGGACGGTCTGTAGGACTATTGCTTAAAGGCCGGCAGTTAGGGTGTAGGACGGTCTGTAGGACTATTGTTTAAATGCCGGCAGTTAGGGTGTAGGACGGTCTGTATGACTATTGCTTAAATGCCGGCAGTTAGGGTGTAGGACGGTCTGTAGGACTATTGCTTAAAAGCCGGCAGTTAGGGTGTAGAAGTACGGCATATATTATATAAAATGAGAAGTTAACTTTTGTTGTAACGCCTGGATCGATTGTGTATATTCTTAAGATACCCGGAGCCAGTGTAAAACAACTGACCCCTTTAAGCCCTAAGGGTCGTAGACTCGTATACATTTAACTTCATAACTCCGTCTTACCGAAAAGAAAAAAAAATGATATCGCAATTTTACGACTACTAGTCTTTAACAAATAGACTGCAAGATTGCAATACCGTGATTCCGATACAGATAATCGTATTCCATTTCTCAAATACACCAGATCCGAGTCCTTAACTGTTAAACCTCTTCTGTAATTTCTGAATCCTTCTAAATATGGCATCCATGTCAAGCAAAATGGCGGTCATGAAATTTTCCCCTTAACTGGCTACATCTTACGGTACCGATCGTGTATTAAATGTCGTTTGTTAATGGTCACGTGGTAACGGTCGTGTGTTAAGGTTGTGTGTTAACGCCCGTATGTTAACGGTTGCGTGTTAACGGCCGTGAGTCGCCGGTTGTGGGTTATAATAGCCGTGTCTTAATTGTCGTGCTAATTGACTCTTCGTGCAGTGATACGTCGATTGCCGTCGTAGAATGTTATTACACGTTAGCTTCAGTGAATGTCACCAGACTCAGATCAAATACCGGGGACCATGATGTTTCAGCGTTGTTCGTTTGGTTAAGTACCGTGAGATCATACACACGCTGGGGATAAGTGGTAGACCAGACAGAAGGGAGGGAAATGGGGGACCACATGTCACAGGAGTGTGGGGAATGGGGCGTAACACGTCCCAGGAAAGTGGGGAATGGGGCGTAACACGTCACAGGAGTGTGGGGAGCAGGGAGATAACACGTCACAGGAGTGTGTGTAGTGGGGCATAAGAGGTCACAGTAGTGTGTGTAGTGGGGCATAAGACGTCACAGGAGTGTGTGGTGGGGCCTAAGACGTCACAGGAGTGTGTGTAGTGGGGCATAAGACGTTACAGGAGTGTGGGGGCCTAACACGTCACAGGTGCCTGGGGAGTGGGGCAAAACTTTAAAACCAACTGTTCACCAGTGGTCAACAATTGACTGTCACATATCAACTGCCGAGTACATATCGTCTATTTCGTAACGCAACACTATTATGTCATAACCCCACCAACCCACCTCACAATGATTTATCGTTTCATTATAACATATCGCTTCACTATAAAATATTTCTCCTCACCATTACTCATCGTCTGAGTATTACATTTCGCCTCACTGTTAAATATCGCCTGACTGTAACATATCGCCTCACTGTTACATATCACCTCTCTGTTACATATCAATTCACTGTTACGTATCGCCTCACTGTTACATATCAAGTCACTGTTACATATTAATTCACTGTTACGTATCGCCTCACTGTTAAGTATCGCCTAACTGTTACGTATCGTCTCACGGATACGTATTGCCTCACTGTTACATATCGCCTCACTGTTACATATCAATTCACTGTTGAATATCACCTCACTGTTACATATCAAAAACTGTTACAGATCGCCACACTGTTACATATCGCCTCACTGTTACGTATCGCCTCACTGTTACACATCAATTCACTGTTGAATATCACCTCACTGTTACATATCAAAAACTGTTACAGATCGCCTCACTGTTACATATCGCCTATCTGTTACATATGAATTCACTGTTACATATCACCTCACTGTTACGTATCGCCTCACTGTTACATATCACCTCACTGTTACATATCGCCTCCCTGTTATATATCACCCCACTGTTACATATCAATTCACTGTTACATATAGCCTCATTGTTACATATCGCCTCACTGTTACATAACAATTCACTGTTACATATCACCCCGTTGTTACATATCAATTCACTGTTACATATCGCCTCACTGTTACATCTCAATTCACTGTTCTATATCACCCCATTGTTACATATCAATTCACTGTTACTTATCGCCTCACTGTTACATATCGCCTCACTGTTACATATCACCTAACTGTTACATATCACCCCGTTGTTCCATATCAATTCACTGTTACATATCGCCTCACTGTTACATATCACCTAACTGTTACATATCACCCCGTTGTTCCATATCAATTCACTGTTACATATCGCCTCACTGTTACATCTCATTTCACTGTTCTATATCACCCCATTGTTACATATCAATTCACTGTTACATATCACCTCACTGTTACATGTCACACAATAACCGTTGACCCTTCTTACTGAGTCGCCTTAACCTACACACAGAGACGACACGTGCTGAAGAGAGCGACCGCGCAGATTCAGTCATGTTCTATTTTGACCTGAATCGGATCTTTTGATCTACTTTTTAGTTATTTATTTTGATTCCGGTGGCGGGGAGAAACTGGGGCGTGGCGACTGGTGGGTTGAAGCCCCCCCCCCCACACACACACAAGAGGCTGTCCAGATAATACACCATCGGTGTGACATGAAATTGAACGTCTTCCCAGGTCTTCTTTTTTGTTATTTATTTTGATTCCGGGGGGGGGGAGAAACTGGGGCGTGGCGACTGGTGGGTTGAAGCCCCCCCCCCCCACACACACACAAGAGGCTGTCCAGATAATACACCATCGGTGTGACATGAAATTGAACGTCTTCCCAGGAGACAACATCCACACACACACACGCAGCAGACGTCAGGGGCCGCCAAATTTATTCTCTTGTCTTCAAAACTGCCGAGGTTGTCTTCTCCAATGTGGGGCAGAATTTAAAGATTTTGCCATGAAACCATAAAAAAGACCCATAAGATACGAGCGCTGATGAAGTTGTGTGGGTGTGGTGGGGGGGGGGGGGGGGGGGGGGCTGCTGCTTTCATGTCCGGATAGCGCGAAAAAATATAATTGCAGAAAACTATGGTAAATGATTTTGTTTATATTTTAAATAACGCAACTGCATTTGGTGCGTACTATTTTCTTTCCGGAAAATTACATCGGAGCATTTTAAATAGGGTGTAATGAATATTCGGTTTAAAAGTCGTTGGGACATCAGAATATTAATATAGTTCATGGGCGTGAAATGAAAAATGTGCATGACGTATGAGGGGGTCGGGGTGTAGCAAAAATTGGGATTCTTAAATGTGCGCGAGTTCATGTTTTGTAAAATAATTTGGTTGATGGGAAGTTCACGCACTGCGGTCGCCAGTGTATGGCGGGCTATAGCGTGTACTCTAATACTTAGTAAGTAATCCGTAATCTAAAAATAATAATGACGTACCCACGCTCGCAGTAAGAGTCTTGAAATGGCAGCTCGTACAGCGTGACATCGGATTGTAAATGAGGTCAAACAAAAGATTGTTGTAGCTCAGAAGCAAAAGGTTAACCACACCATCAACCAGTAGCTTGCTGCGTTGGTCGGAATACATCTGTCCTGCTGTCCTTAACAGCTGCTCACTTGCCGCGTCGGTCGGCATACAGCTTTCCTGCTGTACTAAACAGCTGCTCACTTGCCGCGTCGGTCGGCATACAAGCTTTCCTGCTGTACTAAACAGCTATTCACTTGCTGGGTCGGTCGGCATACAGCTGTCCTGCTGCACTAAATAACTTCTCCCTTGCCGCGATGGTGGGTGATGCTAAACAAAAAACAACAGAAATGTGACCATTCCCGTATGTTATTTTTCTCACAAAACTATTTACCTTTGCCTAAGACTGTTAGTAATTTTATTTTGTGGAAATGTGGGCCAAGTAGGTCATCATGCAGCTGTGAGCCGTGTTCGCAGATGTTGGCCAAGTAGGTCAGCATGCAGCTGTGAGCCGTGTTCGCAGATGTTGGCCAAGTAGGTCATCATGCAGCTGTGAGCCGTGTTCGCAGAGGTCTAGTCATATACTCCGGATACGATCATACGATGACAGCAAGACGTTGAGCAACAATGAATCTCGGATTGCCGGCCGATAGACAGAGTGACAGCGAGACGTTGAACTATAATGAATGTTGGATTGCCGGCCAATAGACAGAATGACAGCGAGACGTTGAGCAACAATGAATCTCGGATTGCCGGCCGATAGACAGAGTGACAGCAAGACGTTGAGCAACAATGAATCTCGGATTTCCGGCCGATAGACAGAGTGACAGCAAGACGTTGAGCAACAATGAATCTCGGATTGCCGGCCGATAGACAGAGTGACAGCAAGACGTTGAGCAACAATGAATCTCGGATTGCCGGCCGATAGACAGAGTGACAGCAAGACGTTGAGAAACAATGAATCTCGGATTGTCGGCCGATAGACAGAGTGACAGCAAGACGTTGAGCAATAATGAATGTCGGATTGCCGGCCGATAGACAGAGTGACAGCAAGACGTTGAGCAATAATGAATATTGGATTTCCGGCCGATAGTCAGAGTGACAGCAAGACGTTGAGCAATAATGAATATCAGATTGCCGGCCGATAGACAGAGTGACAGCAAGACGTTGAGCAATAATGAATATCGGATTGCCGGCCGATAGACAGAGTGACAGCAAGACGTTGAGCAATAATGAATATCGGATTGCCGGCCGATAGACAGAGTGACAGCAAGACGTTGAACAATAATGAATCTCGGATTGCCGGCCGATACACAGAGTGACAGTTTTATTTCTGGTAGACGAACGAAAGTCTTAGTCACATTCGGCCGAAATTGAAAATCAACCGAAAATTTACTGTTCCTTTCCGGCCGAAACCGCGCCGAAAATGACCAAAGGGCAAATTTCGGCTTCGGCGCAGAAGGCGAAATTTGGCCGGCCTCTAACCACAAAAAATGTGAGAACCCTTAACCCTGACTAGGCTACTGGTGTAAAAGGACTAGGCTACTGGTGTAAAAGGACTAGGCTGCTGGTGTAAATGGACTAGGCTGCTGGTGTAAAAGGACTAGGCTGCTGGTGTAAAAGGACTAGGCTACTGGTGTAAAAGGACTAGGCTGCTGGTGTAAAAGGACTAGGCTGCTGGTGTAAAAGGACTAGGCTGCTGGTGTAAAAGGACTAGGCTGCTGGTGTAAAAGGACTAGGCTGCTGGTGTAAAAGGACTAGGCTGCTGGTGTAAAAGGACTAGGCTGCTGGTGTAAAAGGACTAGGCTGCTGGTGTAAAAGGACTAGGCTACTGGTGTAAAAGGACTAGGCTACTGGTGTAAAAGGACTAGGCTGCTGGTGTAAAAGGACTAGGCTGCTGGTGTAAAAGGACTAGGCTGCTGGTGTAAAAGGACTAGGCTACTGGTGTAAAAGGACTAGGCTGCTGGTGTAAAAGGACTAGGCTGCTGGTGTAAAAGGACTAGGCTGCTGGTGTAAAAGGACTAGGCTACTAATGAGGCCACTATGGAGATCAATTAACTTCTTACTTAACCGAACTTAGCAACAGTAACTCGCGTCCTGTGTTCACCAAGCATTTATCCACCTCATAGTTTATTGTTCTTTTATAAACCCGACCAATCATAACTGTCCCTCACAAAACTATACACCACGTCACGACCAACAACTGTTCCACACACCAACCTAGTTAAGCTACCCCACATCATTTCATAACACAGCGGTTATCACACTTTTTTATAACGGGGTTATTTCATTGTCGATCAGACGTGTGTGTGGGGGGTGGGGGGGGTGGGGGGGCGACTTCCTTAAGCACACTGTGTCACCGATCGGATTTTGATTGGTTCCTTTCATCAAATCCTTTTACACCAGCCGTTCTCCACCTGTGGGTCGTGACCCCTTTGGAGGGTCGAAGGACCCTAACACAGGGGTCGCGTAAGACCATCGGAAAACACATACTTATGAAGTGGCAAAGAAAATAATTTTTTGATGGGGGGTCACCACAACATGAGGAGCTGTATTAAAAGGTCGCGGCATTAGGAAGGTTGAGAACCACTGTTTCACACGTTCATACGTCGTAATGAACACCGAACTGAACGCAGGTCTATTTTCTTACAGCAATGTAAACTCTAATCCAGAAACATACCTATCAGGCTATACAACGGATCAAACATATGCATCACGCAGCTCGCTATAAGTAGAAGATGATAATACAACCTTCATCCACAATGTTCTCCTCATCAACCGCCAGGCGAATAGAACATACACCAAAAGAAAGACTATGGAGACAAACTCAAAGCTACAATGTCTCTAATCCATACTCGAAACATTGCACATTGTACATACCCAAGTAAGAGCTATTGCTATAGCTCTACATAGCTCTGCATAGCTCTACATAGGTATACATAGCTCTACAAAGCTCTACATGGCTCGACAAAGCTCTACATAGCTCTACATAGCTCAGCATAGCTCTACATAGTTCTACACAACTCTGCATAGCTCTACACAGCTCTGCATAGCTCTACACAGCTCTGCATAGCTCTACAAAGCTCTACATGGCTCGACAAAGTTCTACATGGCTCTGCATGGCTCGTCAAAGCTCTACATAGCTCTACATGGTCCGAAAAAGCTCTACATAGCCCGAAAAAGCTCTACATGGCCGAAAAAGCTCTACATAGCTCTACATGGCCCGAAAAAGCTCTACATAGCTCTACATGGCCCGAAAAAGCTCTACATAGCTCTACATGGCCCGAAAAAGCTCTACATAGCTCTACATGGCCCGAAAAAGCTCTACATGGCCCGAAAAAGCTCTACATAGCTCTACATGGCCCGAAAAAGCTCTACATGGCCCGAAAAAGCTCTACATAGCTCTACATGGCCCGAAAAAGCTCTACATGGCCCGAAAAAGCTCTACATAGCTCTACATGGCCCGAAAAAGCTCTACATGGCCCGAAAAAGCTCTACATAGCTCTACATGGCCCGAAAAAGCTCTACATGGCCCGAAAAAGCTCTACATAGCTCTACATGGCCCGAAAAAGCTCTACATGGCCCGAAAAAGCTCTACATAGCTCTACATGGCCCGAAAAAGCTCTACATGGCCCGAAAAAGCTCTACATAGCTCTACATGGCCCGAAAAAGCTCTACATGGCCCGAAAAAGCTCTACATAGCTCTACATGGCCCGAAAAAGCTCTACATGGCCCGAAAAAGCTCTACATAGCTCTACATGGCCCGAAAAAGCTCTACATGGCCCGAAAAAGCTCTACATAGCTCTACATGGCCCGAAAAAGCTCTACATGGCCCGAAAAAGCTCTACATAGCTCTACATGGCCCGAAAAAGCTCTACATGGCCCGAAAAAGCTCTACATAGCTCTACATGGCCCGAAAAAGCTCTACATGGCCCGAAAAAGCTCTACTTAGCTCTACATGGCCCGAAAAAGCTCTACATGGCCCGAAAAAGCTCTACATAGCTCTACATGGCCCGAAAAAGCTCTACATAGCTCTACATGGCCCGAAAAAGCTCTACATAGCTCTACATGGCCCGAAAAAGCTCTACATGACCCGAAAAAGCTCTACATAGCCCGAAAAAGCCCTACAACACACGAAAAAGCTCTACATAGCTCTACATGGCCCGAAAAAGCTCTACATAGCTCTACATGGCCCGAAAAAGCTCTACATAGCTCTACATGGCCCGAAAAAGCTCTACATGACCCGAAAAAGCTCTACATGGCCCGAAAAAGCTCTACATGGCCCGAAAAAGCTCTACATGGCCCGAAAAAGCTCTACATAGCTCTAAGCACCTTTAAAAAACGTTCGGAAACGCTATTAGAAAGATGATAATCCTGCGTTGCCCAAAACCAAGGGAGATTTGTATGACACAGCCACAAGAGAGAAACAAGATAACTTGCTTGGCGTTGGAGTATGCTAAAAGCTTTTGAAAAACATTTCTGCTCATTGTTTATCCAGAAGATTAGAGTCTACAAAGCCGCTGTGCACGAACAGATGCACATCTACTCTATTTTAGCGCGGTTTTCAACTTATTTTAGAAATCACAATACACACACGCAAAGGGGTGGGGGGAGCACTAAATTTTTTGCCCACAGACGTAAAAAAAAAGCACTTTATAAAAATTAAAAGTTATTCATTCTTTCGGAACGACTCGCGTAGGAGGGTGGGGGGAATGGGGTGATCCACCCCGGACCGTGCGGCCATGTTATTGATATATTTATTTACTTATTGAACGCGGAATTTTCCATCAACTTTAGATGTTTTTTTTTGTGTGTTTGGGATGGGCCGGGAAAAAATCTTTTCCTCACTCCGGGGCGGCCTTAACCCTACCCCTCCTAGTACGCCACTGCTCAGAGCACCTGAAGTTAAATTTTACAAATATTGAAATTTTTTGTTACAGTTGTTGTCTTATTGCGCGCGATAATGTCTCTACTAGTGTGTTGGTGCAGGACACCAGCGCCGTGATGGAAAACAAAGTAATTCAGATTCTTAGCATAATATCACCACATGGAATTAATCGAATTCTCTCTTACCGATGATCCTCAGTTTCCCTGTATTTCGTATCTTCTTTCTTAAATGTTAAATATTTCCAAAATAGTTTTCTCCGTTAAAATGTTATTTTTCACAGCATTTATGCTTACACTCTTTTACTTCATGTAATCTTGGTTTTTGGAAAACCCTACTTCCGACGGTAACATGACGATGGCGAACACTTAAACTTTTCCAAATCTATTTCTTGTTGTTTCTTCATTTATCCTGTCTGCTGAGGAAGACTCTTAGCCGAAAACGTTCTTCTTTCACTGTCTTGTCTTTCTATTTCAAACTTCCACACTACCTTGTTCAACTATTTCCTTCCCAAACTTGAACGCAGTCCTTCATGTATCGTCCTCTGTTTTCATTGCACTTCACTACGCAAGAAGTTTTGTCAGCTGTCCTGTCAGCAGTCATTAGTAGGAGCTATGAATAAATCAAGCAATGGTCTAGTGATACTGAATGGAAAGTGATCGCGTTCATTGTAAATGCTGATTTCAAATCTTTCACGATCGATAACTCGGGTACAAAACACAGACTTCGGTCATGGGAAGTTTACGGAGAGTTGGTCAACGTAATAAGATAAGAGTATATAAGATAAGATGAAAAGAAAAAATAAGATGAGATTAGATGAGATGAAATGAGATAAGAGAGCCGAGATAAGATAAGATGATATTAGATAAAATAAGATTAGATAATATGATAAGATGGAATAAAATAAGATAATTTGAGATACAATGATATAAGATAAGATAGGATTAGATAAGATACGATAAAATACAATGAGATAAGAAACGATAAGATAAGATTAGATACGATATGACAAGATATGATAAGATGAGATAAAGATGCATCTATTGATCCAATCAAGTTGAGCTATGGTTGGATTGCACTACACAAGTTGTTTTCAGTTCTAAAAGTCTTTGAGTTTTTCGTTGTTCCTTAAATCCTTAAGTTCTCCGGCCAGGTGTTCGGTGCATCACTGTGTGGTCAGAATAGCTGCTGGGTTCTTCACAGTTCACTTCGGCTTTGTGTGCCGAGACTGGAATTTTTTGTTCGAACGGAGCTCTCTGCTTATTTATTTATTTATTTAGGCTTTTTTTTTTTTATAGCGCCTACCTTACAGGTCTAAGCGCTTTACGATTATTAAAAATATGTAAACTATTTAAACTGCTAAAGTAAAATAAAAATGAAAAACCAGAGACACTAGAATAGTAACTACAATAAAAATGACTATAGAAACAGTAGCTTAAACATTAAAATGGCTATAAAAACGAGTACACTTTGGCACGTTTTGGCCTATACTACAGGATCAACCCGAGACAAAAAATGAGGCAGGGCAAGGAGGGTGCATCACAGGTCATAGGCGGACCTAAACAGATGGGTGTTAAGGGACTTTTTAAAAGTGGACGAGGTTTCACTATGACGTATATGGAAGGGGAGCTGGTTCCAGAACGTGGGCCCATGGAAGTAGAAGGAGCGTTCACCGATGGTCTTAGTTTTGGTTCTTGGGATTGAGAGGGTTCTATTGTCAATGGAAGAACGTAGTTGTCTTGTGGGGATGTAAGGAAGCAACAGTTCAGAGAGATAGACAGGAAAGTGAGGGTCAGTGAACGAGTTGAAGCAGAGATTGGCAGACTTGTACTTGATGCGAGAGGATATTGGAAGCCAGTGGAGTTGCCGCATGTGTGGTTGAATGTGGTCATGTTTCTTTGATTTAAAAAGGAGTCTGCATGCTGAGTTCTGTGCTTTCTGAAGTTTTTCTATGTGGTGTTGATGAATACCTGCAAGAAGAGTGTTACAGTAGTCAAATTTTGAAAGAATGACTGAAGAGACGAGAGTTTTTGTGGCATCAAAGGAGAGGAGGTGTCTTATGGTGCTGATTTTTCTAATTTCGTTGTATGCTAATCTACATATGTTCGTGACATGTTTGTCCATGGATAGGGTGTCTGTAAGGGTGACTCCAAAGTTTCTGGCAGGGGAAGAGAGTGTGATGTTACAGTTGCTGATAGATATACAAGAAGGAGCGGATGGAGGGAGAGGTTTGTTTTGAGAGTGGATGAGAAGGATTTCCCCCAAGATAATGGAAAATCCTAATGTCAGTTGCCGACTTCTCTTTGATTGGTTGATCTTGGAATTTGCTTTCTATATGGCGAATGTGATATGTGCTTAATTAAATCATAACAAAAAAAAAGGATAATTAGGATTTGAACTTTATCTTGAATTATAGTATCTATACTTTTTCATTTAGAAACACAATAGTCCCTCGCTATATCGTGGTGCACCTCCCCTAGCCTAACAGTATCGCGGCTTTTTACGTGCACATTTCTAATTTCGTGTCCAATATTTTTTTTCCTGTTAGAGCGGGGGATTTTTAAGAATCTAATTTTGTGTGCCATATATTTCCGCTATATATCGCGGGATTTTGCGGCAAATAGATACTTTTATATATTTATTTGTTTAAATTTTAATTATTTATTTTTTGCGCTGTAATCTAAACATTTGCTAGTCTTGACAAATTTAAATTTAAAAAATAGTTAAAACAAATGCTTTAAAAAAATCTATAAATATATTAGTTTGTTTATGAAGCCTTAAAATATCTATCAATAGTATGTGAAGTATAAGCTCGCTACATTGTGGATTTCCGCCTAACATTTGGGGGGTTGGGGGGGGGGGTTCTAGAACCTGACAACTGTAATTTACCAAAGTTGCGTTTGATAGATAACATTTAATTTTTCTTTGAATGGATACTAACCGCATCTACAGATAAAGTATTATAAATAGAACCAAAAGGAACTTAAAGGAAAATACATTTTTTGAGAACACTTCAATGATGAAACAGTTTTGACTGCGACCTTATGAAATGATCAAAACAACGCTAACTAAGAAACACAATCAATACCGACCTATCAACACAGAGCATTTCTCCAGTTATTCCCCCTTGACTTCCTAATTTATCGATTTCCTGTCGGTCAAACTTGTTGCTGATAAGTTGCTAACACAAATTTCTGGTTCACACCCTGGAGTCGTGTCAGTGGCGGAAGACGGGAGGAGGGGGGGGGAGAAGAAGGGGTGGTGGTTTGCCCCCCCCCCCTGGAATTTTTTTTCTTTTTATGGAGGAGCGACATCTTTGGCTAACAGCAGAGTTATTGGTGACCCGTGCCGTGTCAGTGGCGGAAGACGGGAGGAGGGGGGGGGAGAAGAAGGGGTGGTGGTTTGCCCCCCCCCCTGGAATTTTTTTTCTTTTTATGGAGGAGCGACATCTTTGGCTAACAGCAGAGTTATTGGTGACCCGTGCCGGGCGGCAGTAACCATAGGTACGGCACTGGGTCGAGTTATGCAAGATCATGGGTTTTGGGTTGCTAGGAGGGATTGGGGTGCGCTCTCTCACTGTTTTCTCCAGCAGTTGACCAGATGATTCACATGCACGCGTCTTACAGTGTTCTTGTTTTAGACACATATTGTCGGCTCTGTCGAGCAAATGGTGTTAAGCAGACATTGGATACAGGGTTGTAAGACAACATTAATTATGAACGAAATTTTGAAAGAAAACAAGTGGTCCTAGAAATTTTTCTCATCTACATTATCCCGTCATAGTTAACAAGTACATTACCTCGTCGTAGTTAACATCTACATTATCCCGTCATAGTTAACATCTACATTATCCCGTCATAGTTAACATCTACATTATCCCGTCATAGTTAACAAGTACATTACCTCGTCGTAGTTAACATCTACATTATCCCGTCATAGTTAACATCTACATTATCCAGTCATAGTTAACATCTACATTATCCCGTCGTAGTTAACATCTACATTATCCCGTCATAGTTAACATCTACATTATCCCGTCGTAGTTAACATCTACATTTTCCCGTCATAGTTAACATCTACATTATCCCGTCATAGTTAACATCTACATGATCCCGTCATAGTTAACATCTACATTATCCCGTCATAGTTAACATCTAACTTATCCCGTCGTAGTTAACATCTACATTATCCCGTCAAAGTTAACATCTACATTATCCCGTCGTAGTTAACATCTACATTATCCCGCCATAGTTAACATGTACATTATCGCGTCATATTAAACATGTACATTATCCCGTTGTAGTTAACATGTACATTATCCCGTCATATTAAACATGTACTTTATCCCTTCGTAGTTAACATGTCCATTATCCCGTCATATTTAACATGTACATTATCCCGTCATATTTGACGGATGAAGAGGTTGGGAACAATCTTTACGCCTGGGGTCTCACAGAATCAGTCTGACCGTGGTGCTGTGGACTTGCTGATCACACACAAATAATATTGTTATTTTTACTCTACACCTGAACTGCTAACATGTCAGCTAATCCCAATCACGCAGCGTCATTTCGCTGCTCTAATACAAAAGTAACAACCAGTCCGTTGCAAATGTACTCAGTTAACAATTGGATCTTTAGAAATGTACATATTTAACAACCAATTCGTTAGAAATGTACACATTTAACAATTGGTCCGTTAAAGTGTGTACACATTTAACAGCAGATTTGTTAGAAGCGTACACATTTTAAAAAAAAAATTGGTTCATAAGAAGTGTTTAGATGTCTACCATCGGTTAGCACGAATCAGACGCATCCAGCTAACCCAACAACTGGGCCAGTGAATACAGATCTTGTAGTTTAAAAAACAAAAACCTGCTGATAATTACTTTATTTAACATAACCTATATGTGGTTTAATGTGTTAAATGGGGGAAACGGGTGTATTAACGGAAACAAAACGGATGTATTAACGGAAACAAAACGAATGTGTTAACGGAAACAAAACGAATGTGTTAACGGAAACAAAACGAATGTGTTAACGGAAACAAAACGGATGTATTAACGGAAACAAAACGAATGTGTTAACGGAAACAAAACGAATGTGTTAACGGAAACAAAACGAATGTGTTAACGGAAACAAAACGAATGTATTAACGGAAACAAAACGAATGTGTTAAAGGAAACAAAACGAATGTGTTAACGGAAACAAAACGAATGTGTTAACGGAAACAAAACGAATGTATTAACGGAAACAAAACGAATGTGTTAACGGAAACAAAACGAATGTGTTAACGGAAACAAAACGAATGTGTTAACGGAAACAAAACGAATGTGTTAACGGAAACAAAACGAATGTGTTAACGGAAACAAAACGAATGTGTTAACGGAAACAAAACGAATGTGTTAACGGAAACAAAACGAATGTGTTAACGGAAACAAAACGAATGTGTTAACGGAAACAAAACGAATGTGTTAACGGAAACAAAACGAATGTATTAACGGAAACAAAACGAATGTGTTAACGGAAACAAAACGAATGTGTTAACGGAAACAAAACGAATGTGTTAACGGAAACAAAACGAATGTGTTAACGGAAACAAAACGAATGTGTTAACGGAAACAAAACGAATGTGTTAACGGAAACAAAACGAATGTGTTAACGGAAACAAAACGAATGTGTTAACGGAAACAAAACGAATGTGTTAACGGAAACAAAAGGATGTGTTTACTGGAAAAATTGATGTGTTAACGGAAATATCAGTTTTCACAACAAAAAGTGGTGTTGACTGAGAAAAACGGAGGGGGGAGGGAGAGATAGAGAGAGAGAGAGAGAGGGGGGGGAAGAGAGAGGGGGGAAGAGAGAGGGGGGGAGGACATTCATTCATTGGTAGAAAAAAAGCTGGCAAATGTAAAACATTGACTCCCGGTAGATGCTTTCAATTGACTCATCAACATTTTAAAAACTAAACCACACATTTTTTTAAAAAACAGACCTGTGATCACTGAGATGAGTGTCCAACCCTATGCTTTCCAATGATTGGTGGAACAGCCTTTTCATTAATTTTCCTTTTTTTTTTTATTACAAATGCGCACCAATCATTCTGGGCACCAATCATTCTGGACACCAATCATTCTCGACACCAATCATTCTGGGCACTAATCGTTTCGGACACCAATAATTCTGGAAATCAATCATTCCGGGCACCAATCTTTCAGGGCACCAATCATTCAGTCAACCAATCATTTCGGGCACCAATCGTTCTGGTACGCCAAAAATGCCTTAGTTTAACATTACTTGGATTTTTCTTTTTCTTTCAATCCTTTAAAGAATTGTTTCAATACACTTTCTGAAAGTCTACTTTGTCAGCTGGGACTTCACTGGCGGGGACAGAAGATATTATCGGGTAGACAAGCAAGTTAAAAAAATAAATAAATCGTCATGTGGGCTTCTGGCTTCCGTAACTGGTGGTTCAGTTTGTTGTTGTACTCAAGGGTCACCCCTCTCCCGCCCCACCCCCACAGCTACTTTCCTCAATCTGCGAAATAAATGCGTTCATTCCTGGCGGCCATCGACAGATCACTTTAACTTCATGACAATCCACGATGTGGTGATGCTATTTCATCCAGAGTGCGTGCGAGTGGTGGTGGTGGGTGTGGGGGGGGGGTGGTGACCTTTAAATAGTTTAAGAACTGCTGGTCTAGCTCGTGCATCTCCATTTAGTCATTAAGACCTTTGATTCCCCCCCACCCCCACCCCCCCCCCCACACCCCCCCAACACCCCCTCCCCAAACCCCCCCCCCTCCACCCCCCCCCCCCCCCCCCCCCCCCCCCCCCCCCCCCCCCCCCCCCCCCCCCCCCC
>CAXITT010000683.1:248560-259197 GCA_964033795.1 Lymnaea stagnalis | reverse complement strand
TTTTTTTTTTTTTTTAAAGATTTAACTTACTTTTTTTTATGGTCGTTCTCAAATTTAAATACTCGTTTGGGGTTAGGAAACACGATACCATAAATCGGAAACACGATACCATCGATAGGAAAAACGATACCGTGGATAGGAAAAACGATACCGTAGATAGGAAACACGAAACGATAGATCATAAATATAAAAAAAAAACATTTGTTAACATCAATTTTCAATCGATATGTGCAGGATTCCTTAAATTTCGTCATTTGTGGGGAGTGGGTGCCACTCAGTGTGGGGGCTGGCGGGTGGGTGCCGTTATTTGAGCCAGTGGTGTAGCTAATGTAAGCGTCGCTCGGGGGCGGGGGGGGGGGCAAGAATTTTCTTTGGCAACAAAAGAAAAAAAAACCCTCCGCATTTGGTCCAAATTTGCGCCCATCACTATATAGAAAAAAGTACCCCCCCCCCCGGGCGGACCACCTCCACCCACTTGCGCCCATCCCGCCTCCTTTCGCTAGCGATGGGGGCAACACATTTCAATCCAGACATGAGGCTCGGCCATAGTCGCTTCGGGCTAAAAACTGCCAAGTTGAGGGGAGTGGAAATCTCACCCCAGATCCATCACCGACTTTGTCCCTGCCTTCATCTTGCAGACGTGACCGACACTCCATTGTGGTCGTAAAGAAAAAAATTATAATAATTTTTTTTTCAATTGGCGACTCATATTCTATTTTTAAAATAACCCTTGATCCTCGTGAAAAAAAAATTAAACTTGATAAATTTCTATATAATTTCTATAAAATAATTAAATGTAATTAGGGAGATATCTGTAACTTTGCGACAACACGGTGAGTCGAAATCCATCCTTTACATTTTTTTTACTTTCGTCTTTGAAGTCTGTGTTTTTGTTTTTTTTAGAAATTGAAAGAAAGATGGATTGAATGGATTAAGAATGCAATATGAGAAAGTATTGATCCACAAATTAGGCATAGGTACAAGAGATGACAAATCTACTGGCCTTTAAATCTACTGGCCTTTAAATCTACTGGCGTTGGTTCATTTGTTCTTTTCCAACAACGCTGATGAATTCGAATTTTCACTCCCCATCATTCTCAGTGGTCGCTTTGGCCGCACACGTGCATAAGACGAAATAACGTTTGTTTCAGAAACTCAAATCTACTATCATTTCATTTAGCGTTATATAGGGACTTTTTTTTAGCTTTTAGTCTGCAACTGAACAATATATAGCTGTAAATATATAGTTTCAGACATCGTTAGTCCGGAGTAAGCAAGTTTCTGATTTGCACCAAGTCCCACGAGATTTTGGTGTGATCCGGTGTTGGTTGGTTGGTTGGTTGGTTGGTGTTGGGCGTGGGTGAGTGATTGATAAACCCCCGAACCAGTAAACTGTATTATTTCTTGAGTGTTGACTTCTCCCACCCTCGGCTTTGCGTTTGACTTCTCCCACCCTCGGCTCTGCGTTTGACTTCTCCCACCCTCGGCTGTGCGTTTTGAGTGTGTATAATTAAACCGCTGCTGGGTTTCGTACATAATGTCAAATTCAACTTTCGGTTTCAGCTCCGCACTCTCCCTGAGCAACTCTGAAAGGAAGCACGATACCACAGATAGGAAATACGATCCCGTAGATAGGAAACACGATACCATAGATAGGATCCACGATACCGTAGATAGGAAACGAGATACAGAGGAAACACTGCACTGAGTTCTTCTTTTCGGTGACTACAAATTCTTAAATCTGTGTGGCACGAGGATCACAAGACATCTATATTCACTCGACAAGGATTTAAAACCAACTCATGGCGACTCCACAAGTTTTTTCTCCGTTAATAAAATTTCGATAATGCCAAATTGATTTTTTTGTGGGGGTGAAGAGAGGGCCAGGGCGGAAAGAAGGGCAAACGTGTGTGTGACTATGTTGGGGGTTGTTGGATAGGGATCGGTCAAGGGGTTGGGGAGTTCGGTGATGGGGAATGGAGCTGTCTTTATTTGATATCTTATCAAAATTGCATTTCGCTATGGGTCTTTTTTTGCTTTTAAAGCATTGAATGAATGCCTGAGTTGTTTATACTTGTTTTTTCTTTGAACATTGAGTTTAATGCCAGAATTTAATTTTTTTTTTTAAACCTCTAGGAACCTTGAAGGACCGAGTTCTTTGTTGTTGTACATTGCAGAATGAAGTGGTGGTGTTTAAGATGAGAAGTTTAGCACACACACAAAAAAGGGGGGTTGGGGGGGGGGGAGAAACACACGGAAGATCTGAAGTTCATTGAAATTCACTGAGATGTCGGTGTTAACGAATCATTGAGATGTCGGTGTTAACGAATCATTGAGATGTCGGTGTAAACGAATCATTGAGGTATCGGTGTAAACGAATCATTGAGATGTTAGTGTAAACAAACCATGAGAAGTCTGTGTAAAGTACTAATGAGATGTCACTGTAAATGAATCATTGAGATGTCGGTGTAAACGAACCAAGAGATGTCGTTATAAACAAAGTATTTAAAAAAAAAAAGATGAACGACAGCAGCACAACGGGAATATCCACGAGGAAAGGACGCCAATCTGTTCTTATAAACTCCCGGAGTCTGATGACGAAACCGTTGTACGACTCCGACTGAGTCCAGTCCACGTAGACATAGATCAGTCATTTTCAAATGACGTTTACTTTTAATTTTAAAAAAAAGAAGCAGTGACAGATGACGTCATCTTTGGTCATCTTTATAAGTTTATGTTTTTCTTAATCAGGGTCAGATGATCCATGTCTGCACAAGTTCCAAGGGCAAGTAATATTAGGACCGCATGTCCGGCTTACTTCGTGTTGAATCTGACTTTCAGGGCTCTGAACACCCCCCCCCCCGCTTTTCATGCCCCCAAACGCAGCTGCCGTGGTCTAAGATGAAGCAGAAATAGTATTTAAGCATATTTTTAGTGTAGCGCCTACGTATTAATTTTCATGGCGAGATGGTTTCAGGGCTCTGACCCCCCCCCCCCCCGCTTTTCATGCCCCCAAACGCAGCTGCCGTGGTCTAAGATGAAGCAGAAATAGTATTTAAGCATATTTTTAGTGTAGCGCCTACGTATTAATTTTCATGGCGAGATGGCCTTAGCGAAGAACTACTCAACTGAAGACATGTATAATATGCGCTTTTTAAAAAAAAAAAATATTTTTTTTATATAGATATATAAGGACATGGCTGAAAGGATCTATAATAAAAGTATCTGAATCAGCGTTTCTCAACCTGTGAGTCGCGACACCTTTGGGGGGTCGAACGACCCATACACAGCGGTCGCCCAAGACCATCGGAAAACACATTATATTTATGAAGTAGCAACGAAAATTATTTTAAGGTTGGGGTTCACCACAACATGAGCAACTGGATCAAAGGGTCGCGGTATTAGGAAAGTTAAGAACCACTGATCTAAATGAAAAGTCGTGTGAAATCATTTCTTAGGCTTATATGAATGAGTCTAAGTCAAAAGTAAAAAAAAAGAGCTCCAAGTAGGAAGACAACCTTCCATCCACGGCACAGTCGCGTATTATAAAAAAGCCCTCGCGTTAAAGAAATCAATGGCAAAGACTTAACCTATGAAAAGAGATGTCCATCGCGGGGGGAAGGGGGGAGAGGTTGGGGAAATTGAAAAAAAAGGAGGGGGGGTGTAAATTATTGGATGGTCGCGCTTAACACATCCCCCCCCCCCAATGAACAGAGAGTAGAGAGCCGCGCAAGATGTGTAATGGAAAGAATGTAGTACTGCAATGATCGAATGCGTCGACCGCACCACGGCGCTTTTAATGCTAGGTTTATTAACCACATTCGGAAAGGAGCCACACAAAAAAAATGTTCCGGATATTTTTTTTTGCCCCCCCAAATATTTATTTTTTAAATGTGATTCATTATATTGATTGAATGAATCACATTTAAAAAAAAAATATTTTGGGGGGCAAAAAAAAAATATCCATAACTACTTAAGGTTTATGTATCCCTGGATATTCTGGTCCATTATTATTGTGGACCTCATTTTTCACAATGTCAAGATTTATATTTTCTCGCTTCCTGCGTTACCACTTCTGGCGACAACAGTGGATATTTCTTGAGTTGTTTACTGTGCCCTGTTCTTTGTGATATTTTCATTTGTCCTGTGCACTGAAGAAGGCTTTATGCCGAAACGTCCTAATCTTTTTGTCCTGTTCTGAAATGCAAGCTTCCACAGACCTCGTTTTGCTATTTCAAAAAATATCTGCAGTTGGCCGAAAATGTGGCGCCTCCATATAAAAAAGAGCCACCTTGTGTGGACACCACCCCCTTTGCTTACGCCATTGCATAGGAATCTACAACGGCAAATAATTTAATTCACATCTGAGAAATTATGAGAGAAGATCAGAATCACTGTTAAATAACATATAGTGTTTGTAGCGTAATTACTGTGATATAAGAAAGGACATATCTCTTAATATATTAAGGTAAGACCTATTATCTCTTAATATATATCAAGATAGGGCATATCTCTTAATATACTATATAGCCCTTGACACAGTATGTTAAAAAGGCTGACTAATCATCATCATACAGCTCCAATGGCTATTCAGGTATGTGCCCTTTGGCCGGCGGCCATGGTGAAGAATGTACTCACTCTCCGCAGATCTTCATTGTGTTGGCTGGCTGGTCGGCAGAAAGTCGCAGATCTTCATTGTTTATATTGCGGGTGTTGGCTGGCTGGTCAGCAGAAAGTCGCAGATCTTCATTGTTTGTATAGCGGGTGTTGGCTGGCTGGTCAGCAGAAAGTCGCAGATCGTCATTGTTTGTATAGCTTGTGTTGGCTGGCTGGTCGGCAGAAAGTAGCAGATCGTCATTGTTTATATTGCGGGTGTTGGCTGGCTGGTCAGCAGAAAGTCGCAGATCTTCATTGTTTGTATAGCGGGTGTTGGCTGGCTGGTCAGCAGAAAGTCGCAGATCTTCATTGTTTGTATAGCGGGTGTTGGCTGGCTGGTCGGCAGAAAGTCGCAGATCTTCATTGTTTGTATAGCGGGTGTTGGCTGGCTGGTCAGCAGAAAGTCGCAGATCTTCATTGTTTGTATAGCAGGTGTTGGCTGGCTGGTCGGCAAGAAAGTTACGGGAACAAAAAAGACTTTCATAAAGAGTCACATATGTTGCTAAGAACACAAATACACTGGAAGACAATAGTAAAAAAAACACACGAAAATAACAAAATATAAAAAAATCAGACGCACTATATCTGTAACATGCACAGTCGTGAATATTTCCTAGTTAACTATGTTTTTAACATTCCCCGACATGTGCATTTCCTAGTTCACCAAATCTTCAAAATTCCCCGTGGGGTATCTCCTTGTTCACTAGATCTTGCAGATGTCATATTGACAACGGTGAGCTGGAAAAAAGTAACTGGAAAAAGCCACAGGAAAAAAGTCACAAATTTCGCTTGGAAAAAAGAGTTACAGACAAAAGGAGTCATAAAAAAAGGAGTCACAGAAGAAAAGAGTCACAGAAGAAAAGATTCACAGAAAAAAAGAGTCACAGAAGAAAAGAGTCACAGAAAATGAAGTCACAGAAAAAAAGGAGTCATAGAAAAAAAGAGTCATAGAAAAAAAGAGTCACAGAAGAAAAGAGTCACAGAAAAAACGAATCATAGAAAAGAAGAGTCACAGAAGAAAAGAGTCACATAAAAAGAGTCACATAAAAAGAGTCACATAAAAAAGAGTCACAGAAGAAAAGAGTCACAGAAGAAAAGAGTCACAGAAGAAAAGAGTCACAGAAGAAAAGAGTCACAGAAGAAAAGAGTCACAGAAGAAAAGAGTCACAGAAGAAAAGAGTCACAGAAAAAAAGAGTCACAGAAAAAAATTCATAGAAAAAATATCACAAGAATGACGGTCCGAATAAGCTACTGCTATTTTCTATATACTATTTCAGTAAATGAACAAATATATATGGGCTTAAATTTATAATTTCATAAACACTTAGGCATAAGAGTTTATATTATACTAAGCATATTTTGTTAATTTTTTTCTGTGACTTTTTACTTTTGACTTTGTTACTTCAAAGCAGGTTGTGTTCTTCTGAGAAACAGGAGAGTTACAGTTGGTTTCTTTTTTGTTATAAATGTTACTATTTTTCTTTTATTCAAGACATCAGGAAAATACAATAGGAAATAATCGATCATTTGTGATAGATGCAAATCTTCAGACGGGGGAATCCAGCAGTTTGTGAATGTGTGTGTGAGTTGTTTTCATTTCTTTGGAGACAGAGAGACTAACTGCACTGGAGTGTATCAGATTACCACATACTTCTTGGCGTTGGGGACTAAGACCAATGCATATATTAATTTAAAGGTTCAGACAGAAAGCAAAGGTCTTGTGAGACATAAGAGAAGGTACATAAATGTGATGGTTCAGACAGAAAGCATAGGTCTTGTGAGACAGAAGAGAAGCTACGATAATGTGATGGTTCAGACAGAAAGCAAAGGTCTTGTGAGACATAAGAGAAGGTACATTAATGTGATTGTGTAGACAGAAAGCATAGGTCTTGTGATACATAAGAGAAGGTACATTAATGAGATGGTGCAGATAAAAGGCATAAGTCTTGTGAGACATAAGAGAAGGTACATTAATGTAATGGTGCGGACAGAAAGCATAGGTCTTGTGAGACATAAGAGAAAGTACATTAATATGATGGTGTAGACGGAAAGCATAAGTCTTGTGAGACATAAGAGAAGGTACATTAATGTAATGGTGCGGACAGAAAGCATAGGTCTTGTGAGACATAAGAGAAAGTACATTAATGTGATGATGTAGACGGAAAGCATAAGTCTTGTGAGACATAAGAGAAGGTACATTAATATGATGGTGTAGACGGAAATCATAGGTCTTGTGAGACATAAGAGAAGGTACATTAATGTGATGGTGTAGACGGAAAGCATAGGTCTTGTGAGACATAAGAGAAAGTACATTAATATGATGGTGTAGACGGAAAGCATAGGTCTTGTGAGACATAAGAGAAGGTACATTAATGTGATGGTGTAGACGGAAAGCATAAGTCTTGTGAGACATAAGAGAAGGTACATTAATATGATGGTGTAGACGGAAATCATAGGTCTTGTGAGACATAAGAGAAGGTACATTAATGTGATGGTGTAGACGGAAAGCATAGGTCTTGTGAGACATAAGAGAAAGTACATTAATATGATGGTGTAGACGGAAAGCATAGGTCTTGTGAGACATAAGAGAAGGTACATTAATGTGATGGTGTAGACGGAAAGCATAGGTCTTGTGAGACATAAGAGAAAGTACATTAATATGATGGTGCAGATAGAAGGCATAGTCTTGTGAGATATAAGAGAAGGTACATTAATGTGATGGTGTAGACGGAAAGCATAGGTCTTGTGAGACATAAGAGAAGGTACATTAATGTGATGGTGTAGACGGAAAGCATAGGTCTTGTGAGACATAAGAGAAAGTACATTAATGTGATGGTGTAGACGTAAAGCATAGGTCTTGTGAGACATAAGAGAAAGTACATTAATGTGATGGTGTAGACGTAAAGCATAGTTCTTGTGAGATATAAGAGAAAGTACATTAATGTAATGGTGCAGATAGAAGGCATAGTCTTGTGAGATATAAGAGAAGGTACATTAATGTGATGGTGCAGATAGAAGGCATTGTCTTGTGAGACATACGATAAGGTACATTAATGTGATGGTGCAGATAGAAGGCATAGTCTTGTGAGATATAAGAGAAGGTACATTAATGTGATGGTGCAGATAGAAGGCATTGTCTTGTGAGACATACGATAAGGTACATTAATGTGATGGTGCAGATAGAAGGCATAGTCTTGTGAGATATAAGAGAAGGTACATTAATGTGATGGTGCAGATAGAAGGCATTGTCTTGTGAGACATACGATAAGGTACATTAATGTGATGGTGCAGATAGAAGGCATTGTCTTGTGAGACATACGATAAGGTACATTAATGTGATGGTGCAGATAGAAGGCATTGTCTTGTGAGATATAAGAGAAGGTACATTAATGTGATGGTGCAGATAGAAGGCATAGTCTTGTGAGACATACGATAAGGTACATTAATGTGATGGTGCAGATAGAAGGCATAGTCTTGTGAGACATACGATAAGGTACATTAATGTGATGGTGCAGATAGAAGGCATTGTCTTGTGAGACATACGATAAGGTACATTAATGTGATGGTGCAGATAGAAGACATTGTCTTGTGAGACATACGATAAGGTACATTAATGTGATGGTGCAGATAGAAGACATTGTCTTGTGAGACATACGATAAGGTACATTAATGTGATGGTGCAGATAGAAGACATTGTCTTGTGAGACATACGATAAGGTACATTAATGTGATGGTGCAGATAGAAGGCATTGTCTTGTGAGATATAAGAGAAGGTACATTAATGTGATGGTGCAGATAGAAGGCATTGTCTTGTGAGACATACGATAAGGTACATTAATGTGATGGTGCAGATAGAAGGCATAGTCTTGTGAGATATAAGAGAAGGTACATTAATGTGATGGTGCAGATAGAAGGCATTGTCTTGTGAGATATAAGAGAAGGTACATTAATGTGATGGTGCAGATAGAAGGCATAGTCTTGTGAGATATAAGAGAAGGTACATTAATGTGATGGTGCAGATAGAAGGCATTGTCTTGTGAGATATAAGAGAAGGTACATTAATGTGATGGTGCAGATAGAAGGCATAGTCTTGTGAGACATAAGAGAAGGTACATTAATGTGATGGTGCAGATAGAAGGCATAGTCTTGTGAGATATAAGAGAAGGTACATTAATGTGATGGTGCAGATAGAAGGCATTGTCTTGTGAGATATAAGAGAAGGTACATTAATGTGATGGTGCAGATAGAAGGCATTGTCTTGTGAGATATAAGAGAAGGTACATTAATGTGATGGTGCAGATAGAAGGCATTGTCTTGTGAGATATAAGAGAAGGTACATTAATGTGATGGTGCAGATAGAAGGCATAGTCTTGTGAGATATAAGAGAAGGTACATTAATGTGATGGTGCAGATAGAAGGCATAGTCTTGTGAGATATAAGAGAAGGTACATTAATGTGATGGTGCAGATAGAAGGCATAGTCTTGTGAGATATAAGAGAAGGTACATTAATGTGATGGTGCAGATAGAAGGCATAGTCTTGTGAGATATAAGAGAAGGTACATTAATGTGATGGTGCAGATAGAAGGCATAGTCTTGTGAGATATAAGAGAAGGTACATTAATGTGATGGTGCAGATAGAAGGCATAGTCTTGTGAGATATAAGAGAAGGTACATTAATGTGATGGTGCAGATAGAAGGCATAGTCTTGTGAGATATAAGAGAAGGTACATTAATGTGATGGTGCAGATAGAAGGCATAGTCTTGTGAGATATAAGAGAAGGTACATTAATGTGATGGTGCAGATAGAAGGCATAGTCTTGTGAGATATAAGAGAAGGTACATTAATGTGATGGTGCAGATAGAAGGCATAGTCTTGTGAGATATAAGAGAAGGTACATTAATGTGATGGTGCAGATAGAAGGCATAGTCTTGTGAGATATAAGAGAAGGTACATTAATGTGATGGTGCAGATAGAAGGCATAGTCTTGTGAGATATAAGAGAAGGTACATTAATGTGATGGTGCAGATAGAAGGCATAGTCTTGTGAGATATAAGAGAAGGTACATTAATGTGATGGTGCAGATAGAAGGCATAGTCTTGTGAGATATAAGAGAAGGTACATTAATGTGATGGTGCAGATAGAAGGCATAGTCTTGTGAGATATAAGAGAAGGTACATTAATGTGATGGTGCAGATAGAAGGCATAGTCTTGTGAGATATAAGAGAAGGTACATTAATGTGATGGTGCAGATAGAAGGCATTGTCTTGTGAGATATAAGAGAAGGTACATTAATGTGATGGTGCAGATAGAAGGCATAGTCTTGTGAGATATAAGAGAAGGTACATTAATGTGATGGTGCAGATAGAAGACATTGTCTTGTGAGACATAAGAGAAGGTACATTAATGTGATGGTGCAGATAGAAGACATAGTCTTGTGAGATATAAGAGAAGGTACATTAATGTGATGGTGCAGATAGAAGGCATAGTCTTGTGAGATATAAGAGAAGGTACATTAATGTGATGGTGCAGATAGAAGACATTGTCTTGTGAGACATAAGAGAAGGTACATTAATGTGATGGTGCAGATAGAAGGCATAGTCTTGTGAGATATAAGAGAAGGTACATTAATGTGATGGTGCAGATAGAAGACATTGTCTTGTGAGATATAAGAGAAGGTACATTAATGTGATGGTGCAGATAGAAGGCATAGTCTTGTGAGATATAAGAGAAGGTACATTAATGTGATGGTGCAGATAGAAGACATTGTCTTGTGAGACATAAGAGAAGGTACATTAATGTGATGGTGCAGATAGAAGACATAGTCTTGTGAGATATAAGAGAAGGTACATTAATGTGATGGTGCAGATAGAAGGCATAGTCTTGTGAGATATAAGAGAAGGTACATTAATGTGATGGTGCAGATAGAAGACATTGTCTTGTGAGATATAAGAGAAGGTACATTAATGTGATGGTGCAGA
>CAXITT010000683.1:219974-238271 GCA_964033795.1 Lymnaea stagnalis | reverse complement strand
AAAAAAAAAAAAAATAAAAAAAAAAAACAAACAAATCCCACTATCTACACCTAACTCATGTGACGCCATTACGATCCCTGTTCAACGTCCTCTCATGCGCTATACACGTTTAGACAATAACGTGATCTCACCACCCTGTTACTTCACTGACCCCGGGTCGTATTTATCAGGGATTAATAACGAATTGCGCGCGGAGCTTCCGTCTTTTCCAATGCAAATGATATCTTTAAATGCCCCCCCCCCCGCCCCCCAAATTAAAAAAAAAAAATTATTTAAAGAAAATTAAATAAGATAAAAATAAAAAGTATTGTTATTATTTAATATTTCCATTATAATAACCCATTAAGTATTATATACACTAACCTATAGTGCACCAAGAATTATGCGACATTACATACAAGTGATGTTAAAAATCCATGTTTTGTTAACAGAAGAATCTGAGAATCTGAAACTTGCCACACAGACTCGTTGCTGGTGCCGCACATTCTATCAAAAGTTCAGTCCCAACCCCCCAAAACTATGGTTCCCCCCCCCCCTATTTTTCAAGGAGAATCTGAAGGAAATATGATGATACTGATTTCACGAAATAAAATTGTCGATAACTGAGATTTTTTCTGAAAAGAAAACAATATCGCCAGTGCGTTTGGTGCGTACTATTTTCTTGTGTTTTTCTGAAATAGTTGGGGAAATAAATCTGCGGTGGGACATTAGAATATTAATAGCAACTATATAATATACAATACGCCTATAAATAATTTATACGAACAAATTTGTTTTTAAGGGTTCTTTAATTTCATATGTGCTTCAACCACCCCCCCCCTCCCCAAAATCATTCTCAAAGGATACACCTCTGCAACCTAACTGCGTGTAAATAATCTCTTGGGTGCCGCCGAGGTCGCAGTAACAGACGTCAATAAGTAAGGTTGGGGGGGGGGGTGCTCTCTGGTTCGCGTTTCGAACGACGCTAATGAGACATTTATCGCCTTTGTCTTCCCGTGTCCAGTGTCTTAGACCTTGAGAAATTTGCTGTAAAGTCCCCATTAGTCTCCAGGAGACCCCGGTCAGTGTTCCGTGCTTTGCTGGTGACGAAGAGCTGTCCACTCTGGTCATTTAACTTGTCATGTTCTACAATAAACCTCAAAACAAACCTTCGCTCTCCGTCTCTCTCTCTGGTGTGGGTTGACTCTGACTTGAGGTTCTGCCTCCAGGCGCTGAAATACATTAGGACGCTCTCTGAGAAGGTTTTATACTAGTTCGTTTGATCTCGTCATCTGAGTGTTTATGGTAAGGACTGCAATTAGGCTGAAGCCATTGGTAATATAAAGCACAGAGTTGGGGGACAATGGACAGTATAAAAACAGCATTAAACAGCAGTTATTGTTTTGTTCTTATTCGCTGACGAAGACTTCAACGATAGTATCGACAAGAAGTCTTCGTCAGCGAATAAGAACAAAACAATAACTGCTGTTTAATGCTGTTTTTATACTGTCCATTGATAAGATTTTTCATATCATTGTTTTATCTACACTGCTGATCTTCTACTGCATCCTGGTCTTTTTCAAGTTGTCTTAAATAAGTCTTCCCATCGGATCCAATTGGCAAAGGACGAGAGACTGAGGCTGACGAATTGAGCCCCTCTTCTTCACTCTAAAAAAAAAAAATACAGCTCAAGTCAAGGCTACTCCTCAAATCAAAGCCTGGGTTATCTTCCCGTGCAAAAGCAATCATTTTTGTTTAATGTTTTTCAATGCTGTTTGCTTGATAATGTTGTTACTGTCAGCTAGCCATCTCGAGGTGGTGAAGTTTGTCCTCTGCACCTCTCAGCAGTCTGTTCTGTTGTCAACGTTTGCTCAACTGCCCGTTGATTAGCCGTCCCGTCAAAATCGATGAAGTAAAAAAGTCATAAAGTTAATGTAGCCAGAGCAGATGGGTACTATTACAACGGTGGGCTAACATAGCCACAGGCGATGGGTACTATTACAACGGTGGGCTAACATAGCCACAGGCGATGGGTACTATTACAACGGTGGGCTAACATAGCCACAGGCGATGGGTACTATTACAACGGTGGGCTAACATAGCCACAGGCGATGGGTACTATTACAACGGTGGGCTAACATAGCCACAGGCGATGGGTACTATTACAACGGTGGGCTAACATAGCCACAGGCGATGGGTACTATTACAACGGTGGGCTAACATAGCCACAGGCGATGGGTACTATTACAACGGTGGGCTAACATAGCCACAGGCGATGGGTACTATTACAACGGTGGGCTAACATAGCCAGTGATGATGGGTACTATTACAACGGTGGGCTAACATAGCCACAGGCGATGGGTACTATTACAACGGTGGGCTAACATAGCCAGTGATGATGGGTACTATTACAACGGTGGGCTAACATAGCCAGAGATGATGGGTACTATTACAACGGTGGGCTAACATAGCCACAGGCGATGGGTACTATTACAACGGTGGGCTAACATAGCCAGTGATGATGGGTACTATTACAACGGTGGGCTAACATAGCCAGTGATGATGGGTACTATTCCAACGGTGGGCTAACATAGCCACAGGCGATGGGTACTATTCCAACGGTGGGCTAACATAGCCAGAGATGATGGGTACTATTGCAACGGTGGGCTAACATAGCCAGAGATGATGGGTACTATTACAACGGTGGGCTAACATAGCCACAGGCGATGGGTACTATTACAACGGTGGACTAACATAGCCAGAGATGATGTGCACGATTACAACGGTGGGTTAACATAGCCAGAGATGATGGGTAGTATTACAACGGTGGACTAACATAGCCAGAGATGATGTGTACTATTACAACGGTGGGTTAACATAGCCAGAGATGATGGGTAGTATTACAACGGTGGGCTAACATAGCCAGAGATGATGGGTACTATTACAACGGTGGGCTAACAAAGGCAGAGAGGATGGGTACTATTACAACGGGAATGAGTAAGGTTAAACCCTTGTGGCGTCGGCGGTTGTATCTGCGAAGGCTTCCTGCCGACACGTTCGTTGTTTTGTTGCGTACCTTGTGTATTATTATTTATTTTTGTGGTGGGGGTAGGGGTACCTAAAACGTTAAATAAATTCTTTATTGTTAATTTAAAAAAAAGAAAAAAGACTTTTTTTGTTATACTAATAACAGGCAAGTTGGCCACGGGGGTATTTAAAATGTTAAAATGGGCCACTGGTGAAAAAAAAAGAATGAGAACCGCTGCGCTAAATTAAAGTTGACATCGCTGACCATCTTGTGGCGGTAGTTACGGTTGCTCGTTAACGTATGCTCCTACCGTCAGTAGCGGCGTTTATTTTCTTGATTTGGTTTTTTAAAAAGGTTTCGTTTAATCGGTTTGCCCTCCTTGATTGAGTGTCTTACACGAGTGTGAATGAATGCGACGCGCAAATGATTAGAAATTGGTTACCTCCCTTGATTTAATGTCTGATATGAGTGTGAATGAATGCGACGCGCAAATGATTAGAAATTGGTTACCTCCCTTGATTTAATGTCTGACATGAGTGTGAATGAATGCGACGCGCAAATGACTAGAAATCGGTTACCTCCCTTGATTTAATGCCGTATACAAGTGTGAATGAATGTGACGTGCAGTGATTAGAAATCGGTTACCTCCCTTGATTTAATGCCGTATACAAGTGTGAATGAATGTGATGTGCAGTGATTAGAAATCGGTTACCTCCCTTGATTTAATGCCGTATACAAGTGTGAATGAATGCGACGTGCAGTGATTAGAAATTCCTATTTTTTTTTAACCGTGATATTTAGACGTAAATAATAATAACTAGTAACCATGTGGGTCATGTTCCTAAATTGTTGCTATGGGACATAACAGATTCCTCCAACGGCCAGTCTTCCCCTGCTACCGTTTCTGTACTAGTTCCGGGTTGAAGAGTTGAGTTCTTCATGGGCAGCGTTACGGTAAATAAGAAGACGGCTGTGGAGTATGTTGGTGTTCACTACTAGTAATTAATTGTTGCGCACCGAATATCGTGCTTTATTGTGCGTGCTGTGTCGTGTGTCCTAGTTGTCTCGTCTTTGTCATTTGTATGGCAATTGTGACGTCGCGTCTGTAGTATGTCTTGAGTGAACCTGAATTTTCTTTGAGCGGTGGATACGAGATCTTATGGAGATAATTTGTTCTATAATCTTCTGCTTATAGCGAGCTGCCCTCTACAAATTTTTGATTCAATTTAAAGCCCAATATGCATATATCTATCTATATATTTCTGGTTTAAAGTTTACATTGCTGTTGGACAGGGACTCAAAGTCAATTCTTTGGGATTATGACGTATGAACTTTGTGAAAGAAACCAATCAAAATCTAATCGGTCACAACGGCCAGCGCCGCCCCCACCCCCACCCCCACCCCTCGGGGGTACCCTTTCATTATTCAAGACACGTAGAGGACAAAAATATGTGTACCTTATATTTTGTAGGAGTTTGCCGAGTGATTGACAGCTGACAGGGCCTGTCGTTTCTCTTCGTGTCCCATCTTGCTCTCCGGCAAACAAACAAACAAATGATCCTGGAATGTTATGAACGGGGAGATCATTAAGTGCAACAGAAAGAAGGACACAGAATCATTAGCAGGGAGAAACTGGGAGATTTAATATATATATATATATATATATATATATATATATATACATATACATATATATATTTTATTCTTTCGACCAATATCTCTGTTAGCAGACTGAAAGACAAATAGAAAATTTTTTTTTTACACAAAAACAAGAGGAGAGAGAAACTGAGATATATAATATATATATATATATATATATATATATATATATATATATATATATACATATACATATATACATTTTATTCTTCCGGCCAATCTCTCTGTTAGCAGACTTAAAGACAAGTTGAAAATTTTTTTTTAATGATTTAATTGCCGCAATGAAGAATTGCGCACCGATGGAATGTGTTATCGAAAACTTGTATTCCACGAGTTAATGAACTTGGGCGTTAATTTTCTTCCGCCCTTGTAGTCAAGTCTCCTGAGCCGTAGTTAAATTCCCTTGGATTTAATTGTGTTAGTCCGTGCTAATGATGTGTGAGTTCGGGGTGAGGGGGGGGGCGCACGTTTTCGCCCGATTACTGGAGGACCATGACAGTGTCGGATACTTTGTGGGAAGGGGTGTCTGGGGGAGGGTATGCATGGGCGGCGGCTGAGCTTAAATTCGTGAAAAGGAGTCCGTTAACTTTAAAAGAAATAGAACATTACGTCGATCCCATTATCTATTCTGATCTATTTGATAGCTTTAGTTTGTGTTACTATCTGTGTCTGGATACCTTCGAACTCCTCCTGATCATATTTTGTTAAAACGATTATAAACCCCCTTCCATTACGTGCACCCACCTATCCCCATCCCCAAATCACAACCCCTCCCCGTAAAAAAAAAAAAGCCACAAATTAACAAAAGAAACATTCCAAACAGAACTAAAACAAACACACTGGTAATGTTACAGTACTAGTAGATATAAAACACGGACAGGGCCAAACAAACGAAAGAAATCTGATAACTATAGCCAGACAGCTTATTTGCAAAACCAAAAAAAAACAACAACAACCAAAAACATATTGAAAAAAGCCAAACCCCCCCCCCCCCAAAAAAAAAAAAAAAAAACCAAACCCCCCCCCCCCCCAAAAAAAAAAAACTCTCTAATTAATAGGCTTAGAGGCTTACTGTAGTTGAGTCATCAATAAGATGGTAAGAACATGAGCCAAGGCGGATCACTCTGGATTCTTTTTTGTTTTGGTTTTGTTGGTCTTTTTTTTTTTTATGGCCCAGGCAAGATGGCGGACTAAGGCAAGTTTAGAATATTCTATCAAAATAACTTTATATGTGTACATTTTTTATACAGATATATCTTTAACCGGTCCACCCCCCCCCCCCCCCCCCCCAAGTTTCACCCGGTTACTGCTATTACTACTGTTTCTCCTGTTAATGATGTTATTTTGGTTACCGATGTTATTCATTACCGAATATTCCGAATTTAACGACCGGTACTGACGTTATGCCTATTGCTGATATTACGATTATTGCCGATGTTACGACTATTGCTGATGTTACGACTATTGCCGATGTTACGACTATTGCTGGTGTTACGACTATTGCTGATGTTACGACTATTGCAGATGTTACGACTATTGCTGGTGTTACGACTATTGCTGATGTTACGACTATTGCTGATGTTACGACTATTGCTGATGTTACGACTATTGCTGATGTTACGACTATTGCTGATGTTACGACTGGTACTGATGTTACGACTATTTCTTGAGCTGGTATGACCACCAAAAAATAAAGATCACTGGTTTATCGTTACAGTTTTGTGAGTTTCTTTCAAATTCCGCGTGGCTTTTCTTGCTGTAAAAATAGTTTGTCCAATCTTTCATTTCCTTGGTTAGGTAGTGATACGTTTTTAAACAAAATGTCATCTGGGATTCTGTACATTTTTATTTTTTTCTCATTATAACTAAACAGTGTTCATATCTCTTCGAATGGTTTTCTTTGCTTGTTTTTTTTTGTTTTGTTGTTTGAGATCGCGGCCCTGGGGGGCACAATATGAATCGCTACTTTCAAAAAGGAGAGACTAAAAGAACTGATCCCTCATCTCTCCCTCACATCTCCCTCATGTCTCCCGATGTGTTTCGAATTTTCCGACGGCAGATCAAATCAGGATCTCCCCGACAGCTGATGGAATCACTAAAGGAAATATGACAGTTCGTATTTTTATTTTTATTTATTATTTTGGGGGGGGGGGATGGTGGCAGGGCACTAGTGGGGAAATATTAGCCGAGATTTATTTACACCAAGTCTTAATGATGTCTCCTGTAACCAACAGAAGAACAAAATAGCGGGGAAAAAAAATATTTTTGCCTACGGTCCAGTGACACTCTACTGAAATCCGCCTGACATATTGACTGACAATCCCCTGACCGTCTACTGTCAGTGCCATGGCAGTCTACTGGCATCCCCTAAGAGCCCGCTGCAGGCCACTGACAAAAAGTACTGGCAGGTTAGTCCACAGAGATACCCCTGACAGTCCACTGACTTCCCCCCTCCCCCTTAAGCCCACCAAGACTAAACCGACAATCCACTGAAATTTGCTGGCCCAACAATTTGGATCACTCTTCCCGTCGCTCTCGGAAACAGCCAATCACTGGAATCTTTCAAAACTGATCTGAAAACATATCTATTTCGCAAACACCTGCTGGGATGAAGTTGTCTATCTAGCTATTATCTTCAAGTTGTGTATTGGCCTGTGTTGTTTAGGGTTGTTAGGTATGAAAGACTTAGAGTGGGTATTCTCGTATATAGTTTTTTTTTTGCAATGTTGCATTTTGTATTTCAATGTGGTAAATTATAGATTGTTTCATTTCTCTTTTAATATACTAGACTATGTACCGGGCTTCGAGCCTTTGGGGATGAAGCGTGTTTTTCAAATAAACTTTATTGTTATTATTATTATTATTAAATACCCCTGATAGTCCACTGACTTCCCCTTGAAAGCCCACCAAGACTTATCGGAAAATCCGCTGAAATACCCCTGACAGACCACTGAATTCCCCTTGAAATCCCACCAAGACTTATCGGAAAATCCGCTGAAATACCCCTGACAGACCACTGAATTCCCCTTGAAGGCCCGCCAAGACTTATCGGAAAATCCGCTGAAATACCCCTGACAGTCTTTTGAATTCCACTTGAAGGCCCGCCAAGACTATACCGACAATCCACTCATGAAATATCCCTGACAGTCCACTGAATTCCCCTTGAAAGCCCACCAAGACTATACCGACAATCCACTGAATGCTGGTGTGTTCCATACAGTATTTTAGAAGTCACACATCGCCGTCAATGATTGCTTTATTTATACTTTTTTTAATGATACACAATAAACGTGTTTTATATTTAGTCCGCGCGGTCACAACAAAAGTATAAACCTGTGAACCATTTACTGCGGCAGCAAGTCTCCAGGAGACAAATACAGCGGCAACAGGTGTGGTTTAATGGTGAACGAATGGGCCGCCTTTAATCGTGTAGGAACGGGCCAACATTGTAGATGATAGGCGAACAGCTTCTGTTGACTTTGGATTGATAGTCACCTCTGTTACTGTGAATGGTTAAACCTTTTGAAACGACACTGAAACCAAGCACTGCTTTATTAATAAAGTATGATTAATCACCCTTTCCCCCCATTTAATTTGAGTTACTATTAGTGTTTGATGGTTATTATTTATATAATGTGCCAAAATTTAATTTTGCATTCACCATAAACTGTGGCTATTTTTTAAAAATAAAAAAAAAAGGGTTTTCCACCATGGTCTGGGAATGATTTTTCAATATTGATTCCTTTCACAGCGTTCAGACGTCAAAGTAAATGAACACTCCACACACCGCTCTCAACATAATGAGCAAAACTAACTCACGCACCGCCGCGCACAGGAAAGACCATCATTTGTGCACACCAATAAAAACCTACATTAAACGTCCATAGCAGACTCTAGCCACAGCGCAAAATCATGATTTAAAAGAACAAAAAGAAAAACTTGAACGTTATTTCAAGAGCTCATTTAAGGAAAAACACGAAGGTGGATGTCCGTCCGGATTGAGACGTTTTCCATGGCCCGAAATGCGTTTTTTTTTCCCCACCCTACTAAATCTCATGAACCCATCTATCAAAATAAAATTCACAAAAAATTCACAATTACCGCCATCACACCAATTACAGTATACTGTGAAATCAAAATAACACAACCCAAGAAATCCATTGGATCATTGACATCTAATTGTCTTTAGATACCAGAAAAAACTCCACACACAGCATCCAACTATAACGCTAAGGATCAAGACAGAGGCATTAAGACAATGTTTTATTTTGCAGTGTTCTGATTATCAAAATTAGAGAGAGCACCCAGCACGCCACGCGGTATTGAATGTAACTGTAACCCACTTCAACAAGGTGTTGTGCCGCCCCCCATGGGGCCCATAGGCGTCACCAGATAACTTAGGGCAGGTTTTTTTAAAACCTTTTATTTTTCCCATCGACCCCTTTGCCAGTGAAAATGAAGGTCGTTGACCCCTTTGCTATTTAAAGACTACTTAATGTCTATAACTAATTACAACAGAACTACATCAAACGGACCTATGACGCCTTTTTAGGGACCGAACCCCCCCACCCCAGGGATCCGTGGATCACAGATTTAGAGCCCCTATCTTAGCGGGACACTTTTCATGGTCCTCTAGCGAGGGGTCCTTAATGCAATGAGTTTAAGAACCCCTGCAATAAAGAAGGTGATAAAATACTCCAGAAATAAATCTGCTGTAGAGCAATACACCGAGGAACCCAAATCTCTAGAGCAAAGACTACTTGTTTACGATAAGTCCATCGTCGAACCTTCACAGTACATTAGGATAACGATAACCTGAGCACTGACCGGATGGACAGATATTTTTTAAACCTATATTCATTTATTGTTATAACTGCCCACCCCCCCCCCCCCCCCCCCCCCCCCCCCCCCCCCCCCCCCCCCCCCCCCCCCCCCCCCCCACCCCCCCCCCCCCCCCCCCCCCCCCCCTTTTTTAAACCCATATTCCTTTATTTTTATAACCGCCCCCCCCCCCCCCCCCACCCCACAACACACCATCCCCCAGCCCCACCTTTCTCCTCAGGTCGACCGCCTTTCATCTCTCGTCCGTCCACACACACCGGCGATAATAGTCTTGAGACATACCCACGTACGTCCCGGGCCCGGGTCAGCTTTCTTTACTCGTGCCCAGACACCGGACATTGGCCTGGCACCGAAAACATCTGCCGTCCCCTGCGGTCAATAGACTCGGGATTCCCTGATTCCCTGCGAACAGAAGACAGTTAACTAATTCGTCTGGCCCTGGCATTGTTCCATTGTACTGCCCCACGCTCCGAGTATGGGGCTGTTCTAATTTACTCCTGGTTACCTTTTTTTTTGTTTTCCCTCCAAGGAAAAAAACAAACAAACAACAACAGAGAAGTGCACGACAACAAAATGATTGTGTTTACCGTTTACTCGACACTCTTTCTCTTATGGTGTAAAACACTTGGTTGAAAAAAAAAAAACAACAACCAAAAACGGAGAGAAAGCAATGGTTTCCTCAGTGTGTGAGTCTCTTCGACATCTTAAACGATTTCATGGTATACTGAACATCTCACCCTGTTGCGATATCTTTTGAACAAGATTTGGGTGGAAAAGGGGGCTTGGAAAAGGGAAAGGGGGGGGGGGGGGGAGGGGAGGGGGGAAGGGGTGAGAAATGCGATGTTTTTTTTTTTGGTTTTTTTTTTGTTGACTATAAATGACTACAGCTCTACTTGACTCAGAGTCATCCGCATGTGTCCGACTAAGTAAACCTTTTATTTTTACTGACTGCAAATGTTATACCTCCAAATGTTGTGACTCTAACAGTTATGACTAAAAAATGTAAGACTCTAAATGTTATGACTCCAAATGGTATGACTCCTAAAGTAATGAGTCGAAATGCTTATGACTCCAAAAGTAATGACTCCTAGCGTGGAGATGGTTCAGTCCAATCCGTCGTCTAACATCAGTCTCATCACAAACTATGATGTCTCACCAAGACCATGCTCTCTCACGACAGACCATGCTGTCTCACGACAGACCATGCTGTTTCCCCACAGAACATGCTGTCTCACCACAAACGATTAAGTCTTACCAGAAACCCTGCTGTCTCACTATGTCAAACTATGATGTCTCACCACAAAATCCGCAGTCTCACCTCAGACCATGATGTCTCACCAAGACCATGCCGTCTCACCACAAACAATTATGTCTTACCAGAAACCCTGCTGTCTCATCACAAACTATGCAGTCTCACCTCAGACCATGCTGTTTCCCCACAGACCATGCTGTCTCACGACAGACCATGCCATCTCACCACAAACAATTATGTCTTACCAGAGGCCCTGCTGTCTCATCACAAACCATTCTGTTTCTCCACAGAACATGCTGTCTCACCAGAGACCATGCTATCTCTCCAAAGACCACGTTGTCTCTCCACAAACAATTCTGTCTCTCCACAGACCACGCTGTCTCACCCGTCCAAAAACAAAAAATGCATTGTTTCACCACAAACTATGATGTCTCACCACAAACTATGCTGCCTCCACACAAACGAGCCCCCTTCGCCAATCTCAGCTGTCTCATCACGAACCATGCTGTCTTACCACAAACCTCACTGTCTCTCAACAAACCCTGTCGTCCCACCGCAGACCACTTATTCGAAAGAACAAAACCATTCCAACACGACCTCTGGCGCCTTAGATCTCCATCATAATTACCACTATTTCTACTTTATTACCCGCACTAGTTCTTATTCAATACCCCCAAACCACAAACCATAATACCTCCAACCACAAACCATAATACCTCCTTAACCAGTTACGCCCCGTCCACACCCCCTCCCCTCACCTTACCACTACCCATTCACAGCTCGCCCGAGGCACCTAACTTTGTCCATTCTTTACTATATAAAAACCTCCCCGATCACGACCACGCTCACCACCACGCACGAACGTGTAAGCGAGAGACGCGATGGAGACGTTGTGTGCACGCACACGCACGGGAATATCGGCTCCGAAACCGGGGTGGGGGGCTCACCAAGTTCAGTCCATGCCGTGTCATCGCGCATACGGTCAGTGATTTTTCGCACGGCGGATCATGTCTACGTGGTTACCTACACCGGATTTACCTTGCGTCCTGTGATGGGACCGTACGCGGGGCACGGCGGGAAACATGTGTAGGTCCGTGAGTGCATAGGAACTTACATCGTGGAGTGTAAACAAAAAAAAAAAAAGTTAAAGTTTTTATTTTTTAAAAAAAAAATGTTTGATTCTGAAAGTGACAGTTGTGTGTTGGAATATCGTATCTGAGAACACCACGAAGGGAATTATTTGAAAAGTAAAGGTAGGTTCACATCATGATAAACTTAGAAATTGCAGTCTAGGATTGTTTTCTTTAGAATCTGTGGGAGAACACTTGCGTTTATGGGAAATTAGCTCAGCCGTGGACATTGATACACGTCCCTCCTCTTTCTTTTTTTTACACGCAAACACACACACTTATGGCAGTACGCAAGCAAGACGTTTCTACGGGCTTAATTCAATATATATGGATATTACAGAATGCATGGGGATTTTGAGAACTTGCTGAATTAAGTGTGGACATATTCTGACACAAATGAAAACAAACGTAGGACCCTTTTGTGGGGTGGGTTGGTTTTGTTTTGTTTTGGGATGGGGGGAGGGGGTGGCCCCGAGGACGGACACGTTGGTCTTGTAAAATACGAAGAAACATTTTTTTTTTTAAAGAGGAAAGAAAATGTCTTCCCTAACAGAATTATTTGTTCTGTTCGAAACTTGCCCCGAATCAACCGCTGACATCCTATCATGTCGTTACCATCGATCGTTCTGGTTTTGTGGGTGTGGTCAAGGCATCCTCTGATGTTTGGAGCCTCCGGGCTAAACGGTTAAAATTATGTAATGTCTGTTTATTCGCGACCCCGGTTCGTGTCATCCTGGTGCGTGCGTATCGTGTACACGAAGGTGAGTACTGTGTACACAATGCTGTTGACACTGTTGACAAGATTGCGTGTACCAAAGAAGAAAAATAAATTCGCGGCCTAAATGATTAGAACTGTCAGACTTCCTGTGACCAACCCCCCACTGCCACCTTTTCAGTGCCCCCCTCTCTGTTCCCTCACTCCTCCTCACTGCCTTTCTCACTCCCCTTTCACTGCCTTCTCACGGTCTCCCTAATTGTCCTCCCCCTTTTCATTGCACCCTTAATGCCCCCTCTCTGTGCCCTCCATCCACCCTAACTCATCCACCCTTACTGCCCCCTCCTCCACCCTCCCTGCCCTCCTCCCTGCCCTCCTCCCTCCCCTCCCCCCTCCCTCCCCGCACCCCGTCCCTCCCCTCACACCCTCCCATCCCACAACCAGTGATAGAAAGATATGACGGAAACTTCATCGACCTGCTCCCTGCTACTTCACACAATGACAAAGTGGTTTAAGGACAATCATTTTGTTTTATTTCTACCTGAGGTTTTCCCCACCTAGCACCCCACCCCCTCCCCACCGCCCACGGGTCATGACGTGGGATTTCAGTGGATATCGAGGGAAAGAGATGATTTTAAAAAAACGAGGAGCCACTGTCATCATCTACTCCCCCCCCCACCCCCACCCCTTTTTTGATTTCTTCATTCACATTTTACCTGATACAAAAAGTCACTAGTTTATTTCTCTAAGGTCTGCTTTTAAACCAAATAAATCTTCTTTTTCTTCAATACTGTTTTAAAATGTGCTGATACTTTTGTAGGGGGTGTGAAACCCTTTCTTTATAANCCCCCCCCCCCCCGGGGCCCCTCGGTAGTCAATCCATACGTTTGATTGCACGGCCGTGTACGCCCGTGTGACGTGCCACTGGCCGTGATGAAGTGTTTGATTTCAGCCACTCACGGTGGCTGGACGTGTCGCCGGGTGACGTAGTTCTCCTGCCGACAGCCGGGAGCGATTCGTGCCATTTGTCGGGCGTTGTGAGGTCGCTTTTGTCTGCGCCCCGGCGACGCCCCGGGGGCGACTATTTAAATGGGTCATTAATTATACGACACCTGATGTGGGTTGCAATAATAATTGGTGGCCAATAATTCCTTGGCGACGCCGGATGTTGGCTTACACCACAATAAAAACAGGGATTTCACATTTTAGTATTTGATTCGTTTCTCAACTACGCGCCCCGTTGATGTTTTCAAACATTCCTCTCTACGTTTTCTCCTACATGATCTCTTTTAATCCTATTTTTTTTACACATACTATTATTTTCTCTCTCTCTTAAAGTCTATTTTGATCACTCGTAAAACACAAGATGTCTTCCAGTTTACTTCGTGTGTAAAATCTCTCCCATTAATTCTCTTTATTAAGTCTCCATTTCTTTCCCGCAAAAAAAAAAAAAAAAATCTTTCTGTAAAAATATCTTTATAAAAATTATTTCCCTATAAAAAATCTTTATTTCTTTCTCTTAAACAAACTCTATTTCTTTACTTCCACTATTTCATCGGAAATTATTCTTTCGTACATTCTCTCTCTCCCTTTCTCTCTCTCTCTCTCTCTCTCTCTCTCGCTCTCCTCCTCTCTCTCTCTCTCTCTCTCTCTCTGCCGTCTTTTGTCCGTCCGATTACCGCATCAGTGCCAGTGCAGCAACACCGCGTCTTTTAGAATCGCCCCAGAACCTCACAGGCCCTCCATCATGCCAGCTCCGTTGTCAGTGCAGCACCGCCGTGTCTTTTAGAATCGCCCCAGAACCTCACAGGCCCTCCATCATGCCAGCTCCGTTGTCAGTGCAGCACAATGCCCCTGACATGTTTCAAATCTCTCAGGATGTCTTCTGTTAAAAATCCCCGTTTCCATATCCGCTCTTCTGTCGGGTGGGCTGCAAACATTTCCCGTGACAACCCAGGTTTTTCACATGCTGTATCACATCAGAGGCGCTGGGGGGAAAACGAAGCCTGACAATTCCCCCCCCCCCCAATAACCCTAGCATTTCATCAAGAAATGACACATGATCTAGGCCTATGCATGGATAATTNAATCCCCGTTTCCATATCCGCTCTTCTGTCGGGTGGGCGCCAAACATTTCCCGTGACAACCCAGGTTTTTCACAGGCTGTATCACATCAGAGGCGCTGGGGGGAAAACGAAGCCTGACAATTCCCCCCCCCCCCAATAAACCTAGCATTTCATCAAGAAATGACACATGATCTAGGCCGATGCATGGATAATTCGCAATGTTGTCGCGCTGTGGGGCGGCTTCCCCGTTCGTCCCCTGCCATTCGCACGTCCCTGATAGACAGACAAAGTCTTACTTCTATAAATAGGTTTTGATATTGTAATTCGCAGTGGTTCCGTAGGTACGTCGCTTGCTCTGAATGTGTTGACACCACGATAAATGGTAATGCCGTTTGATCCATCTCTCTTTTTATTGAACGGCCGTCAAATTTACCATCTATAACAACGGTTCTCAGCCCTAGGGTCGCGACCCCTTTGTGGGTCGAACGAGCCTTACACAGGGGTCGCCTAGGACCATCGGAAAAAGTCAAATTTATGAGGAAGAAAACGAAAATAATGTTATGGTTGTGGGGTCCCGACAACATGAGGAGCTGTATTGAAGGGTCGCGGAATTAGGAAGGTTGAGAACCACTGATCTACAAGCTTGTGAGCATTGAAGGTATATGTCTGGGAAGGAGAGCATTATCAAACAAACGGGAACAAAAACGAAAAAAAAACAACCTGAAAGGATGCCTTTAAATGTATGTTATCAGTGTGATTTAAGATCGAAATGCATTATTTATCGTTGAGAAACATTTGCCGAGAAGCATATGTAATGGAAAGATGTATTAGTTAGAGAATGAGATAAGACTGAGGGATGACGGGGTGGGCCGCCCTTGTAAGAGTCGTTTCTATAGGAACTGAAGAAGCTATCGTCTTACCTGCTCACTCGACGTTAACATTGGGCATGTGCATTAAAATATGTTAACCATTGTCAAGAGCAGTTAAATATGCTAATATTGGGCCTGTGCAGTTAAATATATTAACATTAGGCATGTGCAGTTAAATATATTAACATTGTACCAGCTAGCAGCCGACATTTTAACATTGGACCAGCTAGCAGACGACATTTTAACATTGGACCACCTAGCAGCCGACATTTTCACATTGGACCAACTAGCAGCCGACATTTTAACATTGGACCACCTAGCAAACGACATTTTAACATTAGACCACCTAGCAGCCGACATTTTAACATTGGACCACCTAGCAGCCGACATGTTAACAATTAACCAGCTAGCAGCCGACATGTTAACATTGGACCTGCTAAATGTTTTAATGTAGGTCCAGCTGGCGTTTCAACATGCTAACATTGGACCAGCTAGCAGCCGACATGTTAACATGGGCCCAGCTGGCCTTCGACAAGAGCTAAATTCTGTCAGCGTTGTTATCGTGCTGAAACGGCTGGGGGTTGGTTTACGCCCGATACGCTCCGTCTGTAGTCTCCGTCTGTAGTCTCCGTCTGTAGTCTCCGTCTGTAGTCTCCGTCTGTAGTCTCCGTCTGTAGTCTACGTCTGAAGTCTCCGTCTGTAGTCTCCGTCTGTAGTCTCGGTCTGAAGTCTCCGTCTGTAGTCTCCGTCTGTAGTCTCCGTCTGCGTCTGTAGTCTCCGTCTGTAGTCTCCGTCTGTAGTCTCCATCTGTATTCTCCGTCTGTAGTCTCCGTCTGTAGTCTCCGTCTGTAGTCTCCGTCTGCAGTCTCCGTCTGTAGTCTCCGTCTGTAGTCTCCGTCTGCAGTCTCCGTATGTAGTCTCCTTCTCAACTCTCCCGCTGTAGTCTCCGTCTGCAGTCTCCGTCTTTCCGTCTGTAGTCTCCATCTGTATTCTCCGTCTGTAGTCTCCGTCTGTAGTCTCCGTCTGTAGTCTCCGTCTGCAGTCTCCGTCTGTAGTCTCCGTCTGTAGTCTCCGTCTGCAGTCTCCGTCTGTAGTCTCCGTCTGAAGTCTCCGTCTGTAGTCTCCGTCTGAAGTCTCCGTCTGTAGTATCCGTCTGTAGTGTCCGTCTGTAGTGTCCGTCTGTAGTCTCGGTCTGTAGTCTCCGTCTAAAGTCTCCGTCTGTAGTCTCCGTCTGTAGTCTGCGTCTGTAGTCGAACAAGTGAACAACGTTTAAGACACGTGGGGGTTGGGGTGGGATAAAATTCGTTGATCTCCAAAGGTGTTGCCGCTGGCCAGGTAGGCCAGGTACAGAACGAACCTTCAATTCAGGATGCGTTCACTTTAATGATGCTTTGACTTCTGCCATTCTCACGAAATTCAATGCAACATCTGGGAATGAAAACCAGTTTGCATTGTGGAATCTTGGTTACCGGAAATTTGTTTGAAAGAAATTTCGTCGACGGAAAATTGATCGGAAATTGATCGAACGGAAATTTGATGGAATGGAAATTCGATCGAATTTATATTCAGTTGACACGATCTGATTTTGCGTCCAATTTCTTTTTGAGCACATTATTTTGTTTTACTATAGCGCAGGGGTCGGGAACCTATGGCTCGAGAGCCAGATGTGGCTCTATTGATGGCTGCATCTGGCTCGCAGACAAATTTTCGATTATTAAAAAAAAAATGGTAAAAAAAATACTCATTATTGATTAGCAACAGCCTAACAATGTTATTAAAAAGAATTCAGAGACATAATTATTGCATTTTTAGTGTGGAAATTACACAAGATGGACACATTTACTTGAATTTTTAGTTTTAAACATAATGTATGGCTCTCACAGAATTACTTTTCAAAATATGTGGTGTTCATGGCTCTCTCAGACAAAAAGGCTTGCGACCCCTGATATCGGGTTTAGTGCATTCAAAAAGAAATTTTAAGAGAATTAGATACTGTGAACGAAAATAAAAATAATTCGATCAGATTTCCGTTCGACCAAACTTCCGATCGTAAAAATTTCCGTTGTCGAAATTTCTTTCAAACAAATTTGGGGATACCCTCAGCTGAAGATTTCGGGTATTGCAGTTGTGATCGGTTTTGTAACAACTATTTAACTTCATTGTGAAGAAATAAGGGAAAACTGCATGTTCAACTTCACAACTTTTGCTTAGAAATCAATTGTCCCGCTCGGGGCACACTTACCCCCCGCTTCCCCCTCCCCCTCCCCACTCTTTGTGCGCATGTGTAAGATTCCCCCTTTGCTCCATCCCATCCCCGAATACTTTTAAAAGTTAATAATAATAATAATTGAGGCACTTATGTAGTAACGCTATACGGTAGCTGTACAAAGCTTTGATACCATATAGATAGATAGATAGATATATTTTTTTATAGAGAGAAACTTATGACTAATATAAAAAAAACTCGGTTGGTAAACAATATGTTTTGTAAACAAATGCTGTTGAAACTACTCGATACGTAGGTATCAGAGTTCTGAACCAGTCCCCCTCACTCGCCCTCCCACCTTAACAGTCGGGAAGGATTGGTGATATGTGGGCACTTACACTTACCCAATCTTTATGAAATTCTTCTTCTTTTATATTCAAAGATAATTGAGGTATTTTTCGGTAATGCATGTTCGTGTGAGTGAGTGGGTCTGTGTTTTTTGACTTTTAGGATTCCGTTGCAGTTTGTCAGGATTTCCCCCCCCCCCTCCC
>CAXITT010000683.1:205894-216009 GCA_964033795.1 Lymnaea stagnalis | reverse complement strand
AATGGGGGAAACGGGCCGGCGCATTTACACTAAACTTTTCTGTCATGTAGCGGACCGCAAAATATCGTCTTGCGGGTCATAAATGGCTCGCGGGCCTCGAGTTTGAGACCCTTATAATAGATGTTTATTTATTAATATTCACGATTATCTCATTTTTTATAAAAAGAATGTAAATATTTATACTTTCCCCATCCTTTTCGATATATGCAGAATGTATGCGGGAACGAATTTCAAAATATCTTAACATTTCATTTTCGGTTTCGGCTTCGGTTTCGGCTTCGGTTTCGGCTGAAATTCATTTTTAACTTTCGGCCTTTTTTCGGTTTCGGCCGAAAGTCATTTTTAAACTTTCGGTATTTTTTCGGTTTCGGCCGAAAGTCATTTTAAACTTTCGGCCAATTTTCGGCTTCGGCCGAAATCAGAAAATCACTTTCGGTCGGTCTCTAATTTAGCCCCAGCTAAGTGTCGTCCCTAAAATCTTTATAGTCCAAATAACTATACCAAACTGAAAGAAAATTATAATTTTTTTTCCGTTCAAAGGCGTGAGGCCTTCTAGAGGCATGAGACCCCCATCTAGCATGAGGCCTGCCTAGAGGCGTGCGACAACTGGTAATCTCGCAGTGTACTCATGCCTTAAGACGGGACTGCTTTTCCCCACTAATTTTCTACAAAGTACCGAGCAGTGTTGTTCCTACCTGGGACTAACATCTGAGTCTAACATGATTGCAAACACAAATTCTTACAATATTTTTTTTTAAATTCATATCTTGGCGAAGTAAAATTTGTTGATGAGAGTTATTCCCCTTTAAGAAGAATCCAAGTTGTGATTCGCATTTATAATATTAATTTTGGAATGTGCCGATAATATTCTGGGAAACGTGCTGTTCGATAAATTTTAAATCAAATTAAATTGCGAAAATCTTTCAATATTCATTAAGAATGTGTAAAGCATGATGCCTCTGAAAGAGGGAATTTCCTAGAAGCGTGAGTCCCCCTAGGAGCGCGAGGCCTTGGGCCAGTACCCATTGGGCCCATGCCTTACGATGGCACTGTCAGTAGTATCTAATTACCACCACACAAAAAATCATGGGCTGATTGACGTGTTGAAGTTACTGAAAAAATCACAGGCGACACACGAAGGCACGAGACATACAAACACACAGAGAGAACACGCTGCACCCAACAACATCCACTTGAGGCAGTGTTTACGTAAGACACTGTGGCGTACCGTTAAATTGTCTATCAAATTGAATATGTTTTTTAACATTGGCCCGCTTGTTGAACACTGCTTTATAACAGTGGTTCTAAACCTTCCTAAAGCCGCGACCCTTTAATACAGTTCCTCAAAATTATTTTCGTTGCTACTTCATGAATGTAGAGTAATGTGTTCTCCGATGGTCTTAGGCGACCCCTGTAAAAGGATATTGGGTTGAAAACCACTGCATTAGAAAGAACTGAAAACCGTAGAAAGATACAAAGGCTGCTTATACTAAAAATATTCACTTTAATTATTCGATGACATTTAAAATTTATAAGTCAAAATCGAATATACCGGAATACAAATTATATTAAATTACAGCACATCAAGGGAAAACTATAATCCTCATAAAGAGTACAATCTTATAAGGCTCTTGTAAGTGTGTTACGTCTCGTAAATGTCAAGGAAATAAAGCTAATATCTTTCCCGGCTGGGAAAACCGACGGCTCATTTATAGGGAGGGAGTTGGAGCCTTCCAGAAAAGAATTTCTAGAAATTGCATCACGCGATAGCGTTCTTTAGATCAAAAAAGAAAGCAAACTACCTTTTACCAATAAAGGAAGGAGGGGGGTTGGCGCAGTACTTCACATTTAATTGGTGGTGTCAATGTCAAAACATAAAAGGGGGAAGACAAGTGGTAGTCGCCACAACGCTACGTTGAAGTAAAATCGCTTCAACAAACATGCGGCTATAACACACACCTCATCATCAAGAACATCCACATGACAGGAAGGATACGTACGACACACCACACGGGCAAGACGCATAACACCAAGGTAATAGATATATGGAACACCACACAACGCGGGCAGGTATTGGAAATGAAATAGAAGCTACGCTAAGCTTGAATTCTTAAACAGGACAAAAAATTTTGACGTTTTGGGGTTAGAGCCTGCATTTACACAACATGAATGCAGTCCATCAATTATTATCACGTACTGGAAACACTGGAGGAACATGGAAACCTGCAAGACACACCACATACCCCAAACACAGGGAACCTTACATACTCAAGAATCACTAGACCCACACGTACATATCCCTCCCTCACAAGATACCCACAGCACGTTCACAAACACGCACTCGCCAACAAATGAGTCACGCGCCAGTCCCGTGTCAACCATTTGAGTGAAACCTCTGACCAAGCGGATAACCTGACACCGCCACGTGCCCGCCCCCTCCCCCACCCCCACCCCCCCCCCCCCCCCCAACCATTTACCATCAGGTCAATGGACTCTGAGGTCAAACTTTATTGATAGGATTGGAAAGCCAGCTGTGGACTCTTTCCGTCCAACACCGAGGCCATCAATTTATAAAGATGTGACCAGTTCAACCCACTCCCGTTGTGCCAAAAGGCGCAGTCATGTAGACCAGGGTTAAACCGGGTGTTTATCTTGTTTACACCGGGTCCGGGTGTTTTGTTAGGAAATAGCCGCTGGGTCCAATCGTTGAACAACACAAAGTCAAATTCTCATTTTCTATCAACAATACGCTTACAGTAGGCAGTCCTACACTCTACCCGCCAGCATTCAAACAATAGTCTTGATGACAGTCCTACACTCTACTCGCCAGCATTCAAACAATAGTCTTGATGACAGTCCAACACCCTCCTACCCGCCAGCATTCAAACAATAGTCTTGATGACAGTCCTACACCCTCCTACCCGCCAGCATTCAAACAATAGTCTTGATGACAGTCCTACGTCGTCGGTACGTGACTTTTGGCGCAGAGCCGTTTTGGCGCACAGATGGCCTAAGCCATTATTTACCGTTCCTGCCTAATCATGCGTGCGCCTCACATTTATAAAAGTGCAAGAGTGTTATAGATTAAAATCATAAGTTAAGTAGAGTTTCATAAATAGATCAAATATTAAAATTCTGTCAAACCAATCAAATGGAAAATGTTACATCGAAGCGTGGTAAAGAAAAGTCCAATCACGAAGGATACTGTCATGTGTTCGATAAGTTTAGTGCAGACTAAAGTTAAGTAAAAAGTTATTTTTAAACGTTTCTTAATTTATATATTTTGCATTCTCTTTATTCAAAGTTTATAAACGTTAAGTTAAATAAAAAGTTATTTTTAAATGGCGCCAAAATGTCCTGCGCCAAAACGTCCTGTGCCAAAATGTCCTGCGCCAAAACGTCATGGGCCACAAGGCCCTGCGCCAAACCGCCAGCGCCAAAAAGTCCTGCGCCAAACCGTCCTGTGCCAAAATGTCCTGCGCCAAATATTTTGTATTATCTTTATACTAAGTATATAAACGTTAAGTTAAATAAAAAGTTATTTTTAAATGGCGCCAAAATGTCCTGTGTTAAAACGTCCTGTGCCAAAATGTCCTGCGCCAAAACGTCATGTGCCACAATGTCCTGCGCCAAAACGGCAGCGCCAAAAAGTCCTGCGCCAAAACGTCCTGTGCCAAAATGTCCTGCGCCAAAACGGCAGCGCCAAAAAGTCCTGCGCCAAAACGTCCTGTGCCAAAATGTCCTGCGCCAAAACGTCCTGTGCCAAAATGTCCTGCGCCAAAACGGCAGCGCCAAAAAGTCCTGCGCCAAAACGTCATGTGCCACAATGTCCTGCGCCAAAACGGCAGCGCCAAAAAGTCCTGCTTCGCTACGCCGTACCCGATGCTCTTTATTCATTAAAATAATAGTCGCCTATGGAAAAAAATTCAAACTTTATACCTGAGTTCAACCGTCACACATAACGCTCGCTGCTGGACAGCTTCCCCCTCCCTATCTCAGTACTATTATTATAAAACAAGTTAGTATGGAGAGGGCCTGTTGGGAAGGAAGCAGCCACACCAGAAGCAAGGCGATTTTTCTAGAACTGCGCAGAATTAGTTATATCAGACCTTTCTTAACATTAGATGCTTCAAAGAGGCTGATGTCTGCATTCGTGCAATCTGCTATCACGCATGACTAGTGCAATGCTCTTATGCTGGGTATTCCAGCTACGCTCCTGGATTAAATTTTAAAAAGCACATAATAATGCGTCTCGTATTGTTCTTCGAAAACAAATTCGACCAGGCTAAAACACTTCTGAGAGAGTTGCATTGGCTGCCGGTCCGCTCTCGCATAGAGTACAAAATTGCAACTCTGTGCTACCGCTGCTTGCATGACCTGGCACCGTCCTATCTCAAAGCGCTACTGACGCCTTATGTACCCACTAGACAACTCCACTCATCTGATAGTGGCAGACTCTCGATACCTCGTGTTCGCCTTGAGACTTACGAGAGGCGAACTTTCGCATTTGCTGGCCCAACAATTTGGAACACCTTTCCTGTCGCTCTCAGAAACAGACAGACACTGGAGTCTTTCAAAACTTATTTGAAGACTTATCTAATTCGCAAACACCTGCTAGGGTGATGTTGTCTATCAGGCTATTATATTGTAGATTTATATTGGTCTGTCTTGTTTATGGTTGCAAGGTATGAAAGACTTAGAATGGGGATTCTCGTCTGTCGTTTTTGTAATGTTGCATTTTGTACTTCAATGTGGTTTGCACCGCGCTTCGAGTCTTTGGGGATGAAGCGTGATTTTCAAATAATCTTTATTATATATATATAAGAGATGATATATGATAAGTTTGTTATAAAGCCCTTGGGCCCACTGACTTGGGAAAGAAAGGGGGGGGGGGTGGGCAAAGAGGGTGTTCCACCCAAGTAGAAATTATTTTCTATTTAATGCGTGGTGGCATTTTCTGCCCCTATCTTATTTTCCCCGTGGTGGAAAGGGGGGGGGGAGGGGCGTTCGCAAAAATCTTGTTTTAAAAAAGGGAATGACGTCAATATCAACAGGAAACAAAGGGGAGTAATTAGCTAAACATATGCCGCACAGTAGTTTCAAATTTACAGATATTCATTCCTTTACTTGGGAACAACTAACTTTCAACATTGTATTTTTTAATATATTTTTTTTCCATTTTATCAAATGTAAACGCAGCGCAGGAGTGAGCTGTTCAAAGGACGATGTTAAAAACTTAGTGAGTTTAACCGAAGCAAATACTCCCATCAAACCCCCCCCCCCCCAAACCCAACAGACCAAAACCTACTCTTTTCCCGCCTCATTCCGTGTCAAACTATTTAATAACTTCGTATTGACCTCGTGTGAGTGGATCTATTCTTCAGTGTGACGTCATATCCCGTAGTCGAATTATTGATGGTCAAAGAAAAGAACTCAGGAGTCGTAAAACCCCCAGATGCTCACGAGCATGCGGGCCCATATGGTTGCATACATTATTGGATTGTTAAGATGCATGCGCGTAACATGCTCACTTGGAACGTCCAAACACCGACAGGACGGCCGAAAGAGAGGACAAAACGTTCATCTTGTCTGTCCCTAATGATCTATTTCCGTGATTTAATTATCCACCGCTGTTCTGTCCGACGTCGGCCCCCGTCCAACACGCCAGGGGGGGGGGCTTTCGGTCCACCCGATCGATCCTCCCCCATTTGTCTGTTCCTTTGATTGGTCGTGTCTGAAGTCGGCGGCCCGAGCGTAGATTAAACGCACAGCGCTCCCCGGTTATGAAAATTGCTTTCAGTGAGGAGCGTACACACGCTAGCTCCGGATTATCTCAACCTGCTGCAGGCCCCCCTCCCCTCCCCTCAACCCCTCCCCTCCCCTCAACCCCCCCCCCACCACCAACACCAAACCCTCCTCCACTGGGAATAAAAACATTTAAATGAGGTACCTCAACCCCCCCCCCCACCACCAACACCAAACCCTCCTCCACTGGGAATAAAAACATTTAAATGAGGAAAATATATATATTTATTTTTTTTTAAATCTGGACAGTATGTTCCCAATATTTGCCAGTTAAGCGCCCAATGTGTGCCCAATTTGTGCCCAACATGTGCCCAGCATGTGCCCAATTGGAGTGAGTGATGAGAGGTAGAGGTTTCAATTTGAAAAATCTGGAAACATGAGAAAGGCGGGAGATGGTTCACTTCGTGATGTGCTGATATAAGCGAACATTTTACAAAAAGCAATCTTTGGGGGAAGAGACCAGCACAGGAAGTGACGTCCAGGCAAGGCAGCCATTAGAGAGCTTATTAATAGCTTTACAGTGATGGCCAGGCAAGGGAGCTATTATAGAGCTTATTATTGCTTTACAAGGATGGCCAATGCAATGCCGAAAAAAAAAAAGGGGGGGGGGGGGGGGGGGGGACTAATATTCAGTGGACATTTTTAATTTTTTCTTTCGACTTTGGTTCTACGGATGATATTACGGGTGCACGATTTCGAATAGGCTCCTGCACAGTGGCGACGCTACACCAGGTCCCGTCGGGTCCCAGGACCTGGTCAAAAAACTTGGGACCTGGCAAATGACCTGGTAAATTTTTATTAGTTACTAATATTGTATATATGCTCATTAAGCGTAAACTACATTACATGTAAGAGAACTTCCATTTTAAATGCCTTTGTATGTTTCAATTTTTATCGACAACAAAAGTCAATAATGGGTTAAGTTAGTAGATTAATAAATATTACTTAATAGATAAATTTTATTTTTTAATACATTTATTTGGGACCCGCCAAATGTTTTTAAGACCTGCAAGGGACCCGCCATTTTAAATTTGATGGCGTCGCCACTGCTCCTGCATTGGAGAAATTTTCTACTGACCGGATGTAAGCATCAGAATTGATTTGTCAAGAAGTTTATCATAATCATCTCATTCACCGAATTATCTCGAGGTTGTGTGGTGTGTATGTGAGTGGTGGGGGGGGGGGAGAACTGACGAAACCCGGTTGTAATATTTTTATGGTAAATATTTCATAAACGTTTCCCGGGTGGGGGAGGGGGGGAGGGTGTAAGTCAACAAAATTTTAGGACTTCCATTACCCTTTGGACCAAACCCAAAGTTAAGTTTGTGAAGTGTGCTACCAGCGCTCGCTTTTAGAGATTAAAAAAAAAAAATCAATTTCATAACAAAGCATTAAAACAATTAGCAACCTGTACAGGCGTGGTCTTATTTTAAAAAAAAACAAATCCTTTATAATAACTTCGTTTTTGTTAGTAGGTGTCTGATTGGCTGACTGTCTGGGTGGGTGGCAAAATCTTCGGACGTCAAATTTGACCACTTCCCGTCAAGCCATCGAGCTAAAACTTAGCATATGGTCTCGTTGCTGAGGACAACACATTCTTTTGGAAATTTTCAGCTCATCCCAGCCCCCTCCAACTCCACGACCCAAAAATATATTTTTCTCCTGTTTTTCAAGAGAAGATGAAGGAAACATGCCAATTATAGCACGAAATAAAAATCCTGATAAGTGAGCAAAATTAGATTCTTTTTTTTTAAAAATATATTGCTAGTGCGTTTGGTGCGTAATATTGTCTTTTTTTTTTTTCTTTTTTTTTTTGAAATATTTGGTGAAATAAATTTGTTGTTGTAAACGTGGTTGGGACATTAGAATATTAATATGATTTTTTTTTTAAAAATATATTGCTAGTGCGTTTGGTGCGTAATATTGTTTTTTTTTTTTTTTTTTTTTTTTTGAAATAATTGGTGAAATAAATCTGCTGGTGTAAACGTGGATGGGACATTAGAATATTAATATGAAATAAGATAATAATAAAAAAAAACTCATATAAAGGATTTATACCAAAAAGTTTTTTTTTTTATGGGTGGTTACTATCACATACGCTACCTTCTTCACTATCTCTAGTCTACTTATGGTTCACTATGGTTCACTACTAGACTTGTTGGTTCAGTCTAAGGCTTTCGCCAGGCAGACGTTTCTTTTCTCTTTTTTTTAAAAATAATATGATAGATTCTGTCCATCGAATGAGTTCGTGTAACACAAGGGGCGTTGCGTGGAATGCCGAGCGTGACGTCACAGCTTCTTCGTCTGAATCCGGATGTACGCAGGACGACGTCAGATTTCCTGTGCTCAAATCCCGAAGTTTTCAAAATTCTCCGAAGAGACACAATACAGTATAGTGAAGACTTATCTTCTTTTTTTTTTCTTTCTTTTTTTGTCATTTTTTTTTTTTAAATGGAGTTCCATTCACCCGAAGATCTCCAGCGAGGATCACCAAGAGTTCTTATGATTTTAATCGATTCAAGTGTTCAACTTTTGGAAATTACTGTAAAAATATAAGCCACGTGGTCGCTTGTTTAATTTTTTTTTAATATCTGGAATTGGTTTCACAAAAAATATTATTACCGATGCTCCAGGTCGGGCGTTTCTCTGGAGAATGTGTACAACCTGGAACTTTTATGTGACTCACCTGAGTCCAGTTATCGTTAAGCATAAGTGTGGCGGGGGGAATGCGTTTCACCTGAGCAGACGTCAGGGATCTTCAGTCGCACAGGTCTCAAGCCTCACCCCTCCCTCTCCCCTCCACCCCCCCCCACTCTTATTATCCTGGGCAAATCGTGCCCCCGTGGCTTATCTTGAGGGATAACTCCTTGCAGCGGCTCCTTGCCGCGACTTTACGTAATCAGAGAGAGGGAGAGGGAGAGAGGGTGAGAGAGAGAGAGAGAGAGAGGAAAGAGACAGAGAGAGAGAGATAAAGAGAGAGAGTAAGTCGGACCTCAACCGTTGTTTTAGATTTTGTGTAAACAAGTAAGTGATCGGGCCCGAGGCTAAATGCCAGTGATTGGAAGTGCTCACTGATTGCGCCAACTCCTCATAGGTCAGACACAATTAGACATTCACTTGTTTACAGACGCTCCCGTGCATATGTCTGTGTTTGTCTGAAGTGTATGTGTGTTTTCCCGATCGGGCTGCAGGGAAACTAACACGAATTTAAAACATAAAAAAAACCCATAAATAATTCAATCCTACTTCAGGTTTATGACTATGATTTACTGGAACTTTAAAGTTTTTAAAAAAAGCAAAAACAAAAAACTAACAAATTGGCAGGTGACGTCACGCAGAGGCTGTTCCTGTTGAATTATGACACCAGTAATTTAAAGGCTTTTTGTTTTTTTTTTTGGGGGGGTGAGGTATATTTTACCGATCATAAATACAACCATAACGTCGGCGTCCCGCGTCTTGCTATCAGTTATAACTTCGACTTAACAAATATGTTTTCAGCTATTTTTTTGTCTGGTTTATAGAGAATGGGGCAAAAGGTAGAAAGAAAAAAATGATGGTCCATACATAATATGGAGATGTTACAGTGGCTTAGTTAGGGCATGGGCCGCACGGAGTGGACCAAGAGTTTTGTCCCCTCCCCCTTTTTTCCACGGGGAACAAAAAAAACAACAAACTCTTCATTTCGCCGAATAGGCCGACCCTCCAAATACAGGTCATCAAAATAAAAGTGCCGCCCACGGTGGATCCCGCCCTTCTTCCTACGCCACGGTGGATCAGCCCCTTCTTCCTACGCCACGGTGGATCACCCCCTTCTTCCTACGCCACGGTGGATCAGCCCCTTCTTCCTACGCCACGGTGGATCAGCCCCTTCTTCCTACGTCACGGTGGATCACCCCCTTCTTCCTACGTCACGGTGGATCAGCCCCTTCTTCCTACGCCACGGTGGATCAGCCCCTTCTTCCTACGCCACGGTGGATCAGCCCCTTCTTCCTACGCCACGGTGGATCAGCCCCTTCTTCCTACGCCACGGTGGATCAGCCCCTTCTTCCTACGTCACGGTGGATCAGCCCCTTCTTCCTACGTCACGGTGGATCAGCCCCTTCTTCCTACGTCACGGTGGATCAGCCCCTTCTTCCTACGTCACGGTGGATCAGCCCCTTCTTCCTACGCCACGGTGGATCAGCCCCTTCTTCCTACGTCACGGTGGATCAGCCCCTTCTTCCTACGCCACGGTGGATCAGCCCCTTCTTCCTACGCCACGGTGGATCAGCCCCTTCTTCCTACGCCACGGTGGATCAGCCCCTTCTTCC
>CAXITT010000683.1:191867-201947 GCA_964033795.1 Lymnaea stagnalis | reverse complement strand
TTAAATGGAAGCTGGTACATTATTGGTAGCTGTGGATTAAATGGAAGCTGGTACATTATTGGTAGCTGTCGGTTAAATGGAAGCTGGTACATTATTGGTAGCTGTGGATTAAATGGAAGCTGGTACATTATTGGTAGCTGTCGGTTAAATGGAAGCTGGTACATTATTGGTAGCTGTGGATTAAATGGAAGCTGGTACATTATTGGTAGCTGTCGGTTAAATGGAAGCTGGTACATTATTGGTAGCTGTGGATTAAATGGAAGCTGGTACATTATTGGTAGCTGTCGGTTAAATGGAAGCTGGTACATTATTGGTAGCTGTGGATTAAATGGAAGCTGGTACATTATTGGTAGCTGTCGGTTAAATGGAAGCTGGTACATTATTGGTAGCTGTGGATTAAATGGAAGCTGGTACATTATTGGTAGCTGTCGGTTAAATGGAAGCTGGTACATTATTGGTAGCTGTGGATTAAATGGAAGCTGGTACATTATTGGTAGCTGTCGGTTAAATGGAAGCTGGTACATTATTGGTAGCTGTGGATTAAATGGAAGCTGGTACATTATTGGTAGCTGTCGGTTAAATGGAAGCTGGTACATTATTGGTAGCTGTGGATTAAATGGAAGCTGGTACATTATTGGTAGCTGTCGGTTAAATGGAAGCTGGTACATTATTGGTAGCTGTTGATTAAATGGAAGGTGGTACAATTATTGGTAGCTGTCGGTTAAATGGAAGCTGGTACATTATTGGTAGCTGTCGGTTAAATGGAAGCTGGTACATTATTGGTAGCTGTCGATTAAATTGAAGCTGGTACATTATTGGTAGCTGTGGATTAAATGGAAGCTGGTACAATTATTGGTAGCTGTCGGTTAAATGGAAGCTGGTACATTATTGGTAGCTGTCGGTTAAATGGAAGCTGGTGGTAACATTTTATCTTGTCGATTATATGCAGATGTTTGATTTGCTGTCAGCTTGTGGTGAGTGGTGTTGACATGGGCGCATTCGAACGTATTGAAAGGACATCAGCAGAGATGTGGTCTATCACAGTCGATGGGTTATCACAATATATGGATTATTACAGCAGATGGATTATCGCAAAACGTGGATTAAAACAACTGATGGACTAACACAGTAGATGGATTATCGTAACAGGTGGAGTACATAACGTGTAGATTATCATAACGTATGGACAAACAAAAACACAGATTATCACAACAGATGGATTATCACAGCTAATGAGGTATATCGAAAAAACAACAGTCTTACTTCTTACTTCTTTAAATTGGCTAAGTTGATAATGTATTGTCACCTAATCAGCAACATTTCACCAATCAGCACACTTTCACCAATCATCACACTTTCACCAATCAGCGCACATTTCACCAATCAGCACACATTTCACCAATCAGCACACATTTCACTGATCAGCGCACATTTCACCAATCAACACACGTTCACCAATCAGCGCACATTTCACCAATATCACCAATCAGCACACATTTCCCCAATCAGCACAAATCTCACCTATCAGTACACATATCACCAATATCACCAATCACCCTACATTTCCAAACTACCAATCCCCTAACCCTGCTAGCTGTTGTTGAACTCGCTCTTTAAAAAAAATAGGATTTTTTTTATTTATTTGTTTATTTTGAAACCATTTCCTTACTGCAGATGCAGAGTTCAATTCAGTTGTTGCTTTTGGGGTGGTGGTGGTGGTAAATGGTGGAATTTTGAATAAATCAATGTTTGGTGCAGTAGTTGCGGATGGGGACAGCACGGGGAAATCGAGTTCCGTCGTCGCATCTCATGTTGCAGCGTTGGTTTGAAAAACCTTAGACCTGCGGGATCTTGCCGAGGCCATCTAGCGTTTCCCATCAGCCATTTCTTTCAGTTCCTTTGTTAAACACGCTCAGGGTTGGGACGATTCGTTCTGATCTAGTAACGCTGTCTCCTTATTTATTTTTTTTTCTATTTATTTATTTAGGCATTTTTGTATAGCGCTTGCTGTATCCCCACGAAAGTTTTTATTAGAAGCCTTTTCAAATTGAAGGGTCGCCATGACCTACCCATGCCCACACAGGATGGTTAGTTTATTGTTTCAGGTGAGACGGTTGTTTTCCATTGATGGGTTGTTGCTGGGCTGTGGTGTTTTTTTTAATCTATTCGGTGTCATTAATGATGAACCGAGTTGTCTTGACGTCATTTAGTTTCATTAAAATTTTATCATCATCTTCTTTTAATGTAAATAGTGGTTTGGGGGTGGGGGGTTACGTTTAGGCTGCACCCCCCCCCACACACACTGTTTCTACAGAGTGGCTGAGAAAGGTGCTTTAGGATCTTGGAGCACTTAAGTTTTTTCAATGTCTTGTATTGGCTGCTAAAGAAGGCGCTGAGACGGAACCTCCTTATAATTTTTTTTTTTCCAAGCCTAAAGTATCTTATTCCACTACTTATTTATAAAACACGGCTTAAACACACCCCTTCCCCACTCATGTAGCGTCCTTCTTTTGTTTTTTCAAGTGAATTCTTCCAACTTTGATTTGACCAGACAGCATGCCTTATAAACATTTTGATGAGGGCAAAAACTTTCTGAAATCTGAGAAGTTGTAACCGACCTCCTAATCTAACACCCATTTCTTAACGTTTGATGCAGCGGGTTCCGGCGATCGATTCTTCAGTGCTCCCCCCACCCCCCACACACTTTTTTTCCTCGAAAATCACTTGTGGTCTCAGACCCAATCCCTATACTGTCACTTAGCGGTGTTCCACTTTAAGATCGGCTTGTTTAACTTTGTACAACTTTTCCAGGAATGTAAAGTCGGGTTCCCACGATCAGACAGTTTGATAGGGCACTGTTTGAATTAGTTGTGTGCGTGCCTCAAACACGAAAAAGTAGCAAATTTGCACTGCGGCACGTGTCGCGTCGTAGCAATGTAAAAGTCAGTCTCTGTGACACAGGCCTTAAGTCTGGACTTCACTGACAGCTATCACTGGATACAACATACATTATAATAAACGGTTTACGTTCTTCCGCGATTTCCATCAGGAGGCAATGTTTCCCCAGTTGGTAACCCAAGAACCAGAGGCTGTTTGAACAAACCGATGAACATGGGATTGAGATGTCGAGTTTGTGGGAACTGTGGACATCTGTGGGTGTCTTCAAGGTCAAGGATGGTGAAGGAGGAGGGGGGAGGAGACCGTGCGGCCATATTATGATTTATTTTGGGTTACTCTGGTCTAGATAGTGTGGTGTAACGTTCATAACACTACAAACAATATCGAACTTGAGAGGCGCAGTGTCAGTGTGTCGGCCTGCTCTTGTTGATGGCGTCTTAGCATCATTGTCCGAATGAGCTTCGCGTGCCTCTGTCCAGCAATGCGCACAATCTCAACACAGCAAGGCAATCGAAAGAAAAAGGAATGGGGAAAAATATAAAACAACACAAGGGACGCTACCAACTTGTTTCATTAAGAAGACCAGCACAAACCGCCACCATCAAAGGGCAGGTCATCAGGTTCCACTTTGAATCAGCTTGGTTGGCACGTTAACCGTCCAGTTCTTTTAAAGACATTCCACGGAAAAGTTGCCATGTCGACCTTTCTCTGGCCATGTGGGTCTTCTCGGGTCACATCGGCCTGTTTCGAGCAATGTGGGCCTTTCTTGGGTCGTGTGGGGCATTCTTAGACCACTCGGGCCTCTAGTCGACCATGTCAGCCTTCCGTGTCGTCCACATGTTTTCGTGGTCAGTGAAAATGAAATACTTTTAATATATCCCGTACACCATTTCCCTGACGTCTGCTAGAAACTGTCTCCACAGACTGAGTTCGGCACTGTGAAACGAAATAATCTTATTAAAACATATTTTGTAACAGCAAATACCGATACTTTTTACGGCATGAATTGTACGTCAGCTCTGACTAAATTGATGCCTCCTTTTGTACAGGGCGGGTTGACTACTCGACTTCTCCCGTTCCCTTTCTCATACTCCGTCAAACATGTGTTTGAGACATAATCTATGTCAACAATGAGTTTAAAAAAACTTCAGACTTTACACCTTTCTGTTCCAATGGTTAATTCGGGAGTCAATGGGGTGGGTTGAGACTCAATGGGGTGGGTTGAGACTCAATGGGGTGGGTTGAGACACAATGGGGTGGGTTGAGGGAGTATACAAGACGATTTGTTTTTCTTTTTTTTAAAATTAAATTTATTTAATTATTTTAAAAAAAATTGTTTTTGAAAATCTATAGAGTTTTTTTTCCCCCTTAATTCTCTTTACCATGCTATAAAAATATCTCTTTACTACATTGGTTATTATGGATACATGACATAACAAGTGGTTTATTTTGTTTATTTTGTTACGCACTGGCTTCTCTTGTGCGAAATCAATCTCCTATTTTAAATTTATGGCTCGTTCAAACAGTGCACAACAAAGGATGATACCAAAGAGAAAAAAAATTGCAAAATTATGACACCCAAAACAGTACTAATTACAATTAATAAAATTTATTTAAGTATTAATATATATATATAAAACAAAAGAAATATAATTACATATCATCAACTTACAGTATGGTACATCTTGTACCGGTACACAGAGAATACAATGTACCAATTAATAATGTACAATGACGAAAGCGAATAAACACATAAGTACACAAAGAATAATACGCGTCTCGGGAAGTTAATAAAACCTATCTGAATCTCTCCCTCTCTCCGTGCCTGTCAATCCTTTATATATGTGGGTCTACCGACGCGTTTAGAAGCGCCCTTACTTTTCTAATACAATCGAGAACGTTCCATAAGCTACTAGTAGACGTACTAACCATGTTTACTTGGTAGTACAGTAGTAAACACGATACTTCAAAGACTAAGCCACGCCCTTCACAAACGCTACCGTCTGCTAGGGATCTAATTTGGGTCAAGCAAAGTTCGAGCACGGGAAAACAGTGAACCACATAACAATTTACTAAATAAATTCCTTATATCATAAATGAAGTATCATATTTAGGAGTTAGGATTTACATACCACAGTGTTATTGTTGGATGTTAATCTGTTGGGTGTTTACTGTTGGATGTTAACTGTTGGGTGTTTACTGTTGGATGTTAACTGTTGGATGTTAACTGTTGGATGTTTACTGTTGGATGTTAACTGTTGGATATTAACTGTTTGGCGTTTACTGTTGGGCGTTTACTGTTGGGTGTTTACTGTTGGGTGTTTACTGTTGGGTGTTTACTGTTGGGTGTTTACTGTTGGGTATTGACTGTTCGAAGTTCATTTTGAATTCCAGAAGTATGGAATGTTTTTCCAACGTAACTCAAAAGCCCCCCACCCCTTCCCCCCCCCCCGCTTGGTATGTCTAACTATATGATACAGTTCTCAGGTACCTGTCACACGTGTCTGAATAACCTGACCTCGGACTGTACGTGGAGATATCGTAGGAAGAGGCCTTTATTTGGGTGTTTTCTGTTGGGTATTGACTTTTCGAAGTTCATTTTGAATTCCAGAAGTATGGAATGTTTTTCCAACGTAACTCAAAAGCCCCCCCCCCCTTCCCCCCCCCCCCGCTTGGTATGTCTAACTATATGATACAGTTTTCAGGTACCTGTCACACGTGTCTGAATAACCTGACCTCGGACTGTACGTGGAGATATCGTAGGAAGAGGCCTTTAACTCCGCACATCTGAATCTTTTAGTGTGCTGGACAAAACTAAGCACTGACCAGCTATAATCCGCTTTACCAGCTGTGACCAGCAATGATGAGCTAGATATACTTTTTAGCAGATATCAATCATGGCCAAAACTTTATTCTGTAGTTATATTAGGCAGGTATGGAGAATGACCAGTTTTAAACATCTGTATGAACACTAGGCATGTATCAGTCGTGGCCAACATTACACATCTGTATGAACACTAGGCAGGTATCAGTCATGGCCAACACTACACATCTGTATGAACACTGGGCAGGTATCAGTTATGGCAAACACTACACATCTGTATGAACACTAGGCAGGTATCAGTTATGGCCAACACTACGCATCTGTATGAACACTAGGCATGCATCAGTTATGGCCAACACTACACATCTGTATGAACACTAGGCAGGTATCAGTTATGGCCAACACTACACATATGTATGAACACTAGGCATGCATCAGTTATGGCCAACACTACACATCTGTATGAACACTAGGCAGGTATCAGTTATGGCCAAAACTACGCATCTGCATGAACACTGGGCAGGTATCAGTCATGGCAACATTACACATCTGTAAATATAATAGGCAGCTAGCTCTATACATCTGTAGATATAATAGGGACATATCAGCTCCATACATCTGTAGATATGAATGGCACAGCTTGGCTTTGTTGCGTCTATTGGATCAATGGCCAACAATTTGTTGTTGCCAAAGAAGAAAGCCAAATGACTAATGGCTGTGTACGATCCGAATGTCCACTTCTTGTGCGTGTGTGTGTGTATGGGGGGGGGTTGTGGTTGATTGGCCGGGTTGATTGATGTCTCAGCCTAATTACCTGACACACCCACTTTTATTCCGTCTGATCCCCTGAAAGCCCCCCCCCCCCCCCCACATGACCACTTCGCTAAATCCCTGGGCACTGTCTAGAAAGACACTGGTAAGATTGGGATAACCAGCTTTGTGTTATAAAGGTGGCTGCGGCACGTTGCTGGGATTTTTTTGTTGAAAGGAAAGTTTGACGTGGATTCGGATTCAGATTCAGTTGAACTAGATGGGCAGCGGTAACGGTAGGCAATACAGCGGCAGCTTATATAGATGGGCAGCGGTAACGGTAGGAAAAACAGCGGCAGCTTATATAGATGGGAATCGGTAACGGTAGGCAATACAGCGGCAGCTTAAATAGATTGGCAGCGGTAACGGTAGGCAATACAGCGGCAGCTTATATAGATGGGCAGCGGTAACGATAGGAAAAACAGCGGCAGCTTATATAGATGGGCAGCGGTAACGATAGGCAAAACAGCGGCAGCTTATATAGATGGGCAGCGGTAACGATAGGCAAAACAGCGGCAGCTTATAAAGATGGGCAGCGGTAACGATAGGAAAAACAGCGGCAGCTTATATAGATGGGCAGCGGTAACGATAGGCAAAACAGCGGCAGCTTATATAGATGGGCAGCGGTAACGGTAGGAAAAACAGCGGCAGCTTATATAGATGGGCAACGTCAGATCAGCTCCATCCGCCAATACCTCCCAGCTATCGTAAGGAAAAAAACAACAACTTAGTCTGTGTTCTCATTCACTCACGTCTTGACTATTGTAACTCTCTTCTGTCAGGTTCACAAAAACATTTCCAAAAAAAAAAATAAAATGCAGAAAGTTCAAAACTCAGCTGCTAGGTTATAGTACTAAAGGCAAAGAAACGTGATCACGTCACTCCACTACTTCACTCACTCCATTGGCTACCTATACGGGCACGCATTGATTACAAGATGTCTGTTCTCTGTCACAACTTTTTCTCCGGCTCCTGCCCTTCCTATCCTACTGAACTTCTTACTGTCTATTCACCCCTTCGAAAGCTTTGTTCCTCCGCAGATACGCGTATTTTTTAATGTTCCCAGAACACGCACTAAAACATATGGTGAACGATCTTTCTCTTTCCGTGCCTTAAAACAGTCGAATTCTCTCCGATTACACATCCGCAATATAACGACCATCCCAGCCTTCAAAACTGCCCTTAAGACCATCGCTTCAAACTGTACTATACAGACTCATAGTTTTCAAATGTATCCGTTTCTGCGATTGCTACTTGCTATGTGAAGCGGGGTGAGCCTAGCCCTGGGCTGGGGTCCTGCACTATAGAAAACCACTTAATAATAACAGTTATAATAAAAATAACGGTGGGCAATGCAGAGTCCTTTTAATTAGATAGACAGCAATGACGGTTGGCAATACAAGGTCAGTCTACTTAGAGAGGCAACAATGACGGTCGGCATAACAGGGGCAATCTCCTTCAAGAGGCAACAAAAAGACTGACAGCCTACGAAGATATGCAAAAAGAGTGGGGGGGGGGGGAATATTGACAAGGAATCATTAGTTTGTGCCACCCGGGTATGGTTAATATTTTACCACCACACCCCCACCCCCAACACCCCCCCCCCCATGAACAAACCCTGGCCAAAAACGCCCTTCAAGCCAACTTTCCCAGGCTAGAGCCTGGAAGAGCTTTCCAGAAAGATAGGATAAAACTATTCTGTATACTATGTTCTCACTCGTTGTTAAAGAGGCGAGGAACTTTCACCGTTTCATTTCATCCATCATGATTCAATTCACTTGTATCCACTTCACCAGTTGCAGCCCGCCCAACAATGGAGGCGTAATGCATGAACGTCCCATCTATTAAAATGCTTTGACAAGACATGCATTCAAGTACCGCACTTTATAAGAGTCCCAAATAGTCTTAAACTATCATCTCCCGCCCGCCCCCCCCTCTCACTTTTTTTTTCATGGTGTTTGACCCCGCAAAACTTTTTTTGCACGGCCCTGAATTAGATTAATTATAATGTCTCAGCCCAGATACAGCGCCATTTTTCTTAGACATATTTAAAACTGGTCGAATTCATTTGAAACAAAAGTAAATGTTACGCACCAAACGCACCTGCGGTACATTTGAAACTATCAATTAGCGCAATTATCGGGACTTTTATTTTGTGCGCCGTTGAACACACCAATGCACCATAACGTTCTTTGGGGAGAACATTGAATGAGTCCGCAACGCTTTTAAAAGGTTATCTATTTTAATTGTATGTTTTGTTATTGCTGTTAAGCGGATAACATCACCCAATCCCCAACCCTCCTAACCCCCAACCCCCAACCCCCTCAGCCCTATCAACCCCCAACAACCCACCCCCACCTCCCCAAAACATTATTATAAATCAACCACAAAATGAAAGAGCGAAAACAACAAATAAATTGATAAAGAATGGGTTTGGTGTTGGTTTATTTGCTGTTGTCGTCGTTGTCGTTGGTGGTGTTGGTGGAGATGGTGTTGTTAATTTGGTTCCCCCCCCCCCCTCCCCAAAAAAAAAAAAAAGGTTTCACTGCGATGGATCTCAACTTGTAAACACTAAAATCAGCAGGCTTTAATTAAATGTTAGAGAAAAAATAAACTACCAACATAGACGCTTATGCAAAAATGCCTTCTTCTCTTCGAAACAAGAATTACAAGAATTTAAATTACATTTTACACGCCATTGCTTCACTTACTGACTAAAACTATAATTATTTAATTAGTTTTAATTTAATGTTCTTCTTCTTCTTTTCGCACATATCATTTTGCTTGTGGTGTGGCTGCTTCCATTTCCGGATAGCGCGCAAAAAATAATTCCCGATAACTACGCTAAATTATTTATTTATTTAAAATAAACGCAACTGCGTTTGGTGCGTAATATTATCTTTTCTGCTCGGATAATGAAATCGTTTCCATTGAAATATGGTGGCCCAGGAAAGTTGCTTCAACCAGTGTTGTAACGTTTGGAAGCATTTGACTAGTCTTCATTGTCATGTGTCCGTAAAATCGTATCTCTATTACCGCATACGCAACGAACGTGAACGCGCAGAGTTATATATTCAGCTGAGCCCATTACGTCGAACGCATTTACATACCGTATCCGGAAATTTATTTGAAAGAAATTTCGTCGACGAAAAATTGATCGACGGAAGTTTGGTCGAACGGAAATAACGCACTATTTTGTGTTACTATATAGTATAGCGCGTTCAAAAAAGAAATTTGACGAAAATTTGATCGTGTGAACTGAAAAAAAAAAAAAAATTCGAACGAATTTCCAGTAACCCTTACATACAGATCAAACGTGCATGTGGACATAGTATTATTCACGTCCCCAACTTAAGTCACCCCCCCCCCCTCATAATTCACTGATTTGCAAATTGGTACAACAAAATGCTTGCACACCAAAATACTTGGACATCAAAATATTTGCACACCAAAATACTTGCACACCTAGTGCTTTCGCACTCAAACTTCTTGCAATTATGACGCGAAGATGCCACCAAGATTTACGTATTCTGTCGCGCCACCCCCAG
>CAXITT010000683.1:135782-150461 GCA_964033795.1 Lymnaea stagnalis | reverse complement strand
GGGGGGGGGGGGGGGGGGGGGGGGTGGGGGGGGGGGGGGGTCAGCGCAATCGAATGTTGTGTCATCAATGTTGATGGTTTCAGAGCGGATTTTATTGGTAAACATCAAAATACATTATTCGCTATGGCGAAAAAAAATTGCTTTTGACCAAAAATGGCAGTTGGTCCCAAAGGGCAGTTGGCCAGAAAGGGCAGTTGGCCAAAAAGGTAATACGGCGCTGAATTCACTTAATAAAAATCATGATACGTGCGTTAGATGCGATTCTTAAAAAGCGCACGTGCTTTTGGTGCGCAATCTCGTCTTTTGTTTTACGGAAATAGTCTCGATTTAAATGTGGTGTTAGAAATCTGCGTTATAAAAGGGGGTGGGGCATCAGAATACTACTAGAGTTAAGGGGCGGTGGCGTGCGGGTTGTGACGGCACTAGTTGTATTGCCCATAAAGTGCGTTTCTTTGAAAGCATGTTCATTCAAGTGAATTTAGTTGATGGGAAGTGCACGCAATGCGGGCCCCATTGTTTGGACGGCGCCCAAGCAAGTTATCATACTAATTGTCATTCATTGCTAAAGGCTAAGTGAAAATTTGCCAATTGAGCTTAGTAGGCCCTGATACATCGGCGCACTCTCCAGAGTTTCATTTTAGCTCACTAGGCCCTGATACAGCGGCGCACTCCCCAGAGTTACATTTTAGACCACTATGCCCTGATACAGCGGCGCACTCTCCAGAGTTACATTTTAGATCACTAGGCCCTGATACAGCGGCGCACTCTCCAGAGTTTCATTTTAGATCATTACGCCCTGATACAGCGGCGCACTCTCCAGAGTTACATTTTAGATCACTAGGCCCTGATACAGCGGCGCACTCTCCAGAGTTTCATTTTAGATTACTAGTCCCTGCTCTCCAGAGTTACATTTTAGCTCACTAGACCCTGATACAGCGGCGTACTCTCCAGAGTTTCATTTTAACTCACTAGGCCTTCATACAGCTGGGTACTCTCCAGAGTTTCATTTTAGATCACTAGGCCCTGATACAGCGGCGCACTCTCCAGAGTTACATTTTAGCTCATTACGCCCTGATACAGCGGCGTGCTCTCCAGAGTTACATTTTAGCTCACTAGACCCTGATACAGCGGCGTACTCTCCAGAGTTTCATTTTAACTCACTAGGCCTTCATACAGCTGGGTACTCTCCAGAGTTTCATTTTAGATCACTAGGGCCATATACAGCGGCGCACTCTCCAGAGTTACATTTTAGCTCATTACGCCCTGATACAGCGGCGCACTCTCCAGAGTTACATTTTAGCTCATTACGCCCTGATACAGCGGCGTACTCTCCAGAGTTTCATTTTAACTCACTAGGCCTTGATACAGCGGGGTACTCTCCAGAGTTTCATTTGAGCTCACTAGGCCCTGATACATCGGCGCAGTCTCCAGAGTTTCATTTTAGCTCACTAGGCCCTGATACATCGGCGTACTCTCCAGAGTTTCACTTGGCATTTTAAAACATGCAAATTATACATCCGGGATTCTTCCTGTAATTCTCTCACAAATAATTTAGAGATGCCACCGCCCTTGATTGGGAAGGTTTCCTCACATTGCCAGATGGGTCTACATAGAATGGAACAATTACTGCCTGTCGATTGAATTTCTAGACTCTCTATTCTGGATGGTTCAACCGCCCTCCCTATAAATAAGACGGTCGACTTTGACCGGCAGACTTACCGGACATACATGAGCGCTGCAAGACTTACACGACTGTTCACTGTGCGTGCGCGCGCGGATTAATATTTTCACTTTTCTAGTTTTTTTACTGTTTTCACTTGCTGTGCTGTATGTTAATCCAGATTTTATTTCTGTTTATTTGATTTCCGATCAAGAAAATGGTATAACAAAATTGATTATTGCTACCATCACCGGCTTGGGTATTTGTACTTGTTTTGTGTGTGTGTGTGTGTGTGGATAATGCAGAGAATTGCTGCCATTAGGGATATATTTAGGGTTCATGTTAACTTGTGGGATGCATATAGGGTTCGGGTTAGCTTTAGGGATAAATATAGGGTTCGGGTTAGGTTTAGTGACATTGAATTATAAAAGCTCACGGGCCGTGGCAACCAAGAAGGCGGCCGTGTGATACGTCATGGCATCTATTGTAGCATCATCATCATCATGTCCCTTAGTCCTTGGACCGTTGGGGCGTCACAGATGACATGTGAACTATCCTCCTCCATTCGTCTCTGTCTTCTGCACTACGCACAGCATCGCCCAGTGTTAGTCATGTCCACTCTTTGATGTTATCCTCCCACCTTTTTCTTTGACTTCCTCTTCTTCTCCCTCCTCTTGTGGTGCCCTGCAATATTTCTTTGGCCAGCACTTGTTTCCTTGTTACGTTGCCGTACCATTGTAATTTGCGTTTTGTCAAAGTCACAAGTAGGTCATCGTACTCCCCAATTGCCTGGCGAACCCTTTCTTTCACTGTATCATTGGAGATATGTTCCTATAGCAGATGCCAAAAATGCTTCTGAAGCATCTCATCTCCATCGCCTTTATTTTCCTTTCAAGATCTGCTGTTAATGTCCAGGATTCGCAGGCATACAGAAAAATGGAGAGGACTAACGAGCGCATCAGCCTGATTTTGGTGCTGGGGGCTGTATTTTTATAAATTGTCTGCATTTACCATTTTTTTAAATTTTATTTTTTAAGTTCTGATTTTTATCTAACAAGCCAAAATGTTAACATAGATTAAATTTGTAAAACCATATAATATAACGGTATGTAACAGGATTTATTTTTTTTAAATAGAAGATGTTATCACGTGGTCCGAGAACGATTTACTCGCTATCAAAGTTGATCACGAAGCCATCTGGCTTGGCCCCTCTGATTTGATCAAATGTTACATTTTTTACTCGTAAACATTATTTTCTTATGTCTTTTTTTTTTTAATCCTTTGTATTAACTTCGCTTTTGTTGGCTCGAAAAATTACTGTGTGGATTGGGGGCTAACTGCCACTGATACAACTCATCACAGCGTAAGTTGCAGAGACATATTTCCATCACTTGTACGGGCTCGAAGGGTTTAAGTAGACGTCTGAAATTTGCAGCGACAGAGCCAAAATATTTTTTTTTTTAAAATCGGAACGACTGGGTCGAAGATAAAATATAACGCGTTTCTAATTTTATGACTGGGTCAGGGGTCAAAGTTGGGACGGTACATGATACCGCCATTTCAACCATGCACTACGTCTGTTGAATGGGGGAAAAAATATCACGTCAACATACCCAAGGATTGTCACGTGGGACAAGGATTGGGCAGAGGAGATTACGAGGCTCCATCTGGTATTCATGACATCGGGTGGACGGTGAGCTCTCGGGCAGCAAAGAGAATGAACGAGTCTTGTTACGAATGAGTTAATGATAAGATGACAAGGATTGGAAGGGGGGAGGGGGTGGTGGTGGGGCGACCCAGGTCCAGCTTATGCTGAGTGTGTGACACGAGCTTCCGTTATCCCCTCGTGGATCGTCTGGATCAGGGGTCTCAAACTCGCGGCCCGCGGGCCATTTCCAGCCCGCAAGACGATATTTTGCGGCCCGCTACCTGACAGCAAAGTTTAATATTAATGCGGCCCGCGCGTTGTCCACATTCTCATAATATCTATAATGTGACCCTCCACGACGGTTTCAGTGGAATCTCACCGACTAGTCTAGTTCTGATTTGTATTATGTTTACATATCTCTAGGCTTTGTGGAATCTCACCGACTAGTCTAATTCTGATTTGTATTATGTTTACATATCTCTCTAGGCTTTGTGGAATCTCACCGACTAGTCTAGTTCTGATTTGTATTATGTTTACATATCTCTAGGCTTTGTGGAATCTCACCGACTAGTCTAATTCTGATTTGTATCATGTTTACATATCTCTCTAGGCTTTGTGGAATCTCACCGACTAGTCTAATTCTGATTTGTATCATGTTTACATATCTCTCTAGGCTTTGTGGAATCTCACCGACTAGTCTAGTTCTGATTTGTATTATGTTTACATCTCTCTAGGCTTTGTGGAATCTCACCGACTAGTCTAGTTCTGATTTGTATTATGTTTACATATCTCTCTAGGCTTTGTGGAATCTCACCGACTAGTCTAGTTCTGATTTGTATTATGTTTACATATCTCTCTGGCTTTGACAATGATGATAATGGTGAAAAACGTTTTAAACTCGGACTGAAAGGTTTTATTTGATAGCATTTTATGAGACGAACATGGACGAGGTGCGGTTTAGAGAGGACACGCTTCGAACTGTGTCAATCGTAGCAATCTGACACAGTATCAAACAATCCCTATTAAAATTGCCGCTAGTGTGGACCAGTGACGAGTGACGGAAGTTCCGAGCCTGTCAGCTTGGTTTCGTTAAACTTGATTTGGGAGTGTTACCGAGTGGAAGGAAAATATATTTGATCAAACAGTGCAAATAAATATTTGTGTCACCCAGACCCCAGTCATGTCTTTCTCAAAACCTGATGTGAAGAGAAAGGTTGGCGATGAGCGCAGGAGAATTTCAGGAGAAGTGGGAGACGGACTCTTGCTTTGTTGAGCACAGGGGCATTCTGACGTGCCTTATATGCACCGAGAAATTTGCGGCGCACAAGGAGTACAACACAGAAGTCATTATTTAACCAGACGTGCTGAGGAGTATGCAAAATACCAGAGAGGTGAGAGAAAGCCAACAAAGAAATTGATGGAGCAGTTGAAGCTGACCCATTTTTTGCTGAGCCTTTCTCCTTCAATGTGGAAGATGCCGCCCCCCCCCCCCTTTTTTTTTCGGCTTCAAATGGAGCTGGTTGAACTTCAGTGCAATTCTGAACTCAAGGCTAAGTTCATGGAGGTGAATAGAAAAACAGACAAGCCTGGACAATGTATGGGAGAATTGCTCTCCACCGTCCCTGAGATATCCAGGTTGTTTAAGGGGATCATGTGCCTATTTGGGAGTACCTATCTGTGTGAAAAGCTCTTTTCCACTATGACCTTTAACAAGTCAAAGTTCGGGGGCGAGACGTACTGATGAGCATCTTCAAGCTATGCTGAGGGTCTCAGTTGCTTCCTCTCTCAAGCCACATGCTGCTCAGCTATGAAAGAAGAAGAAGCGCTGCCAGTTCTCTGGCAATAAGAAGAAGAAAAAAGTAAATGAAGCCTAGTTCTTGAGAACCCTTAATGATTTATTTGGTATGAGTAAAGTATATAGTTTGAGCAGATTGTAACAGCTGTACTTGAATTTGTAACCACTTTTTTGTTTGGATTACTTAATGCGGCCCAGTTTCACTCAGACTCTACCTCCTGCGGCCCCCGGCTAATTTGATGTGGCGTCACAAGACAATATAAAGTTGATCTTGAAACGAGTAAAAAGAAATGGGGCAAAATAAAAATAACAATCCTAAGAGTCCATCCGGTAAATAGCGGCTCACGAGCCTTATGCGGCTCTTTAGCGACCCGAGTGCGGCTCGGCCAGGCCAGTCGGCCACACATCGATTTTGACTCCGAAAAATATAGTCCTTGACTGGTTCTTGAAAAGAAATTTGGCTCTCAGCAAAATGTTAATCGCCCTGACTCTAATTTTTTACTTCGTATGCGGTATCGAAGTCAGGGGGTGATTTATTTAAGGTGAAGTAGTTATAATTGTTATGGCGGGATGGTATCGTAAATCAATTCATTTCCATGGTTAGGGTGGTATCGTAAGTTTAATTCCTAAGATGGTGAGGGTGGCATCGTAAGTTTAATTCCTAAGATGGTGAGGGTGGCATCGTAAGTTTAATTCCTAAGATGGTGAGGGTGGTATCGTAAGTTTATTTTACTAAGAATGCGAGGATGGTTTCGTAAGTTTAATTCCTAAGATGGTTAGGGTGGTATCGTAAGTTTAATTACTAAGAATGCGAGGGTGGTTTCGTAAGTTTAATTACTAAGATGGTTAGGATGGTATCGTAAGTTTAATTCCTGAGATGGTGAGGGTGGTATCGTAAGTTTAAATTGTTTATATGGGTAGGGTGGTACCGTAAGTTTAAGTATGTATACGTTTAGAGCGGTGTCGGTAGTAAATGACAATAACAGCATTGGTATTGGCCACGGACTGCTCTCCTCTGCACTACTCTGGACAACGTGACCGTTGAAACAGGTAGCCTCGCCGGAGTAACTCACGGCAGCTCAACAATTGTTCGCCCTGTCAACTTCTTTAAGTGACAGCACACACGTGTGACATGATGGCTGTGTATCACGTGGCCCGACTGTTGCCTGCAAGAGTGCATCTTTGATGGCTACATGAGATGACCTGAGATATGATCGTGTAACGGTCACATGAGATGACCTGAGGTATGATCGTGTAACGGTCACATGAGATGACCTGAGGTACGATCGTGTAACGGTCACATGAGATGACCTGAGGTATGATCGTGTAACGGTCACATGAGATGACCTGAGGTATGATCGTGTAACGGTCACATGAGATGATCTGAGGTATGATCGTGTAACGGTTACATGAGATGATCTGAGGTATGATCGTGTAACGGTCACATGAGATGACCTGAGGTATGATCGTGTAACGGTCACATGAGATGACCTGAGGTATGATCGTGTAACGGTTACATGAGATGACCTGAGGTATGATCGTGTAACGGTTACATGAGATGATCTGAGGTATGATCGTGTAACGGTTACATGAGATGACCTGAGGTATGATCGTGTAACGGTCACATGAGATGATCTGAGGTATGATCGTGTAACGGTCACATGAGATGACCTGAGGTATGATCGTGTAACGGTTACATGAGATGACCTGAGGTATGATCGTGTAACGGTTACATGAGATGACCTGAGGTATGATCGTGTAACGGTCACATGAGATGACCTGAGGTATGATCGTGTAACGGTCACATGAGATGACCTGATGTATGATCGTGTAACGGTTACATGAGATGACCTGAGGTATGATCGTGTAACGGTCACATGAGATGACCTGAGGTATGATCGTGTAACGGTCACATGAGATGACCTGAGGTATGATCGTGTAACGGTCACATGAGATGACCTGAGGTAGGATCGTGTAACGGTTACATGAGATGATCTGAGATATGATCGTTTAACGCTTACATGAGATGACCTGAGGTATGATCATGTAACGCTTACATGAGATGATCTGAGGTATGATCGTGTAACGGTTACATGAGATGATCTGAGGTATGATCGTGTAACGCTTACATGAGATGATCTGAGGTATGATCGTGTAACGGTTACATGAGATGATCTGAGGTATGATCGTGTAACGGTTACATGAGATGACCTGATATATGATTGTGTAACGGTTACATAAGATGACCTTAGATACGATGATGTAACGGTTACATGAGATGACATAAGATATGATCATGTAACCGTTACATGAGATGAGTTGAGATACGAGCATGTAACGGAATTTTCGACTCCATGCCAAGTTTTAGATGGAGTTGACTTAGTTTTGGGCTCATCTGACTAAGGTTTGGATGGAGTTGACTTAGTTTTGAGCTCATCTGACTAAGGTTTAGATGGAGTTGACTTAGTTTTGGGCTCATCTGACTAAGGTTTAGATGGAGTTGACTTAGTTTTGGGCTCATCTGACTAAGGTTTAGATGGCGTTGACTAAGTTTTGGGCTCATCTGACTAAGGTTTAGATGGAGTTGACTTAGTTTTGGGCTCATCTGACTAAGGTTTAGATGGAGTTGACTTAGTTTTGGGCTCATTTGACTAAGGTTTAGATGGAGTTGACTTAGTTTTGGGCTCATCTGACTAAGGTTTAGATGGCGTTGACTAAGTTTTGGGCTCATCTGACCAAGGTTTAGATGGAGTTGACTTAGTTTTGGGCTCATCTGACTAAGGTTTAGATGTAGTTGACTTAGTTTTGGGCTCATTTGACTAAGGTTTAGATGGAGTTGACTTAGTTTTGAGTCTAGGTGACTACGTTTCATGAGACTACCCAGTTTTTGTGTCACGTGACCAAGCTTTGGGCTCACGTCGAGGCTTGTTCTGTGTTAACATGACCGAGCTTCAGGCGGAGGTGACCTAGTTTTGTGTCTAGGTGACTAAGTTTTATGATGAGACTACCTAGTTATTGTGTCAAGTGACCAAGCTCTGGGCTCACGTCGAGGCTTGTTCTGTGTTAACATGACCAAGCTTCAGGCGGAGGTGACCTAGTTTCAATTTAATCTGGAGGGAATTCAGATTAAATAAGTTCCCCCACTCAGCCCCCGCCTACCCATTTAAAACTGCACCACTAATCCAAGATGTGTGCTGTTCATACGTTTCTGTTGCTGTGTTTTGAGCTGCTGTTGTTGATTTTAAAGACGTTATGGGGGGGGGGGGGGGTTGTGGGTTTCTTAGCAACACAAGGTGTCAAGATCCTATACTCCTGAGTAATATCGCAGCAACAACTCAGTTTATTTTTTATAGAGTTGCTGTTGGGTTGTTGTTTTTTTACCCGAAACCTAACACAAACAAAAGTCATAAATAGGTCCCTATGACCAGAACGCAAAGAAAAGTCATAAATGGGTCCCTAAGACCAGGCAGGCTTTTCTTTTTTTCTTTTTTTTTCTTTGTTATTGGTAATTGCTCATCCACCTGGCGCAGTGATTCATTGTGGATCCTGGTGGTTTGTACATGCGGAGGAAAGGGGGGGGGGTTGGGTGGCGTCTATGGATGCACGGATCTACACTGCAGCCAATCTAATCTGTCCATTTTGCTGTGTTTGTGCGCCCAAATGAAAAATTGAGTGCAGCTTAAGAACTGCGATTACATTGGGGTGGGGGGTTGGGGGGCGGGCTACCTACGCCGGGCTCTCTTTGTAAACTACCATCTAAAGGGTCCTAAAAGGGAGGGGGGAATGGATGCAGGGAGTGTGAGTGGGTGTGGGGGGTGGGGATACGTCATTCCCAGATTTCAGGAAGGGGGACAGTCAATAAAGTTCGATGAGGCTTGAGGTTCATCATCGGGGTTAATTGCCAGAGGTTGTTTTTTTTATAATTGGGCGGGGGGGGGGGAAGGGGTGGCATGGTGTTTCTTACAAATCAATGGGCCTCCACATCGCATGATAGTCACGCTAATCCTTCGACCTGTTTCCGAAATACCACACATTTAAACATCCCCTAAGTGTTGTTGAATCGGGGTTAATTGCCAGAGGTTGTTTTTTTTATAATTGGGCGGGGGGGGGGGGAAGGGGTGGCATGGTGTTTCTTACAAATCAATGGGCCTCCACATCGCATGATAGTCACGCTAATCCTTCGACCTGTTGCCGAAATACCACACATTTAAACATCACATAAGTGTTGTTGAAAGCGAAAGTAAACCGAACTTCTTCTGGTATCTTTTTTTGTCGCCTCTGTTGACTAAACAGGAAATGATGTAATGTTCAATAGGTGGTGAGCTCTGAGCCCCCTCCAACTTTTTTTCCACCCCATTTACCAATATAATTTAATTTATAATAATAAATATAATTAAATGCATATAATAAATTAAGCTGCAGCTTCATTAAATGCACCACCATACTACAGTTGCCATCTATCAAATCCTTGGCTGTTAAATCTACCACCACACTCGAGTTACCAACTGGCCACGCCTTGGCTGTTAAATCTATCACCGCACTGAAGTTACCAACTGGCCACTCCGTGGCTGTTAAATCTACCACCACACTCGAGTTACCAACTGGCCACGCCTTGGCTGTTAAATCACCGCACTGAAGTTACCAACTGGCCACTCCTTGGCTGTTAAATCTACCACCACACTGGAGTTACCAAGTGGCCACTCCTTGGCTGTTAAATATACCACCACACTGAAGTTACCAACTGGCCACTCCATGGCTGTTAAATCTACCATCACACTGAAATTACCAACTGGCCACTCCTTGGGTTTTAAATGTACCACCACACTGCAGTGACCAGCTGCTGACACCCCCCCCCCATCATCCCTTGGCTGTTAAATGTACCACCACCCTGCCGTGACCCGCTGCCGCCCCCCCCCCCCCCCCCACATAATCCCTTGGCTGTTAAAGAACATGGTCATGATCATAAAAACCTAAGTTTTAAATGTCAAACGAAAATTTTCTAAACAGAATATTTCCTCTCACAGCTTAATTATTTCGGCAGCTGTCCCAACCCTGGTATGACTATCCTTATTGTTCATCCATCACAACCCTGTTAATTTCTATTGTTATAGTTCATCTATCACAACCCTGGTATGGCTATCCTCATAATTCATATATCCCAAACTCTGGTATGTCTACACTCATAATTCATCTAATCAAAACATGGGATGTCTATCCTAATAATTCATCTATTCTAAACCTGGTATGTCTATCCTTATAATTCATGTAGCCAAACCCTGGTATGTCTATCCTCACAACTCACCTATCCCAAACCTGGTTATGTCTGCCTATTTCGCACACTTCCTAACAAAGAATCTGTTTGCTAGACACTGGGGAAAAAAATAACAGACCTGACACGTTTTCCTTTTAACATCACAAACACACAGACACACACACTCACACAAATGCACACGAACGCACGCTCATACAAACACGCGCAGATTTTCACAATAGAGTTGAATTATTATTTTTTTTTAAATATCCACACCTCTCTTTTTATCCTCTTTTTCAAATTTCAAACAGTGTTTTTCCTGTCTAACATCACAACTGTAGTACTATATCTAACTATACCCAAACTATATCTAAACTGTATCATTATATGTGATATCGATTGACACTTTTATCACTGGGGGGGGGGACCAATTAGGAATTTAATATAAAAACACTCACACATCTTCGAAAAGTCTGTTTTATTTCGTTTAAAACATTATTCCGCTTTTTATATGAGTGCGCTCTCAATGGGACAATTTGTTTATGTAGTGGGGTGGGGGGGGGTGTGTTCTTAACTAAGTGTTAGTGGAGCAGGGATCAGCTGGTGTCAGATGTGCTGTGTATTTTAGTAGTACGTGGACTTAGATGGTGTATTATGTGTTGCGTTCAGTGCCGTGCCAAGATGACAATTTTTAAAAAAAAAAAAATTTTTTAATACATTTTTAAAAAAACCGAACGAGATCATTTGACCCCATTCGATGATTACCGTCGTTTTATTATTGGACATTTCATTATCTACATCTTCCTCTGACGTGCGGGGAAACGCAATGATGATAATCAAAACTAAGCTTGAGGTGAATTGGGAAGCAAAAGTTGTATGTATCTTTGTTTTCTTAAAGGCAGCAAGTCATGGTGGCGCTATGATGTTGTTTACGTCATTAGTGTCCCCCCGGGGTGGTCACAGTCGTCAAATGATACCCAGGACTTGTTGACATAGTATCACGAGAATGACTTCCTGTTTAGCAAGGTGTTCTAGATCACGGCTGCCAGCTCCCCCTGAGGGGTATGGGAACAATGACATGGGGGGGGGGGTCGCTAAAGAAGAAGATAATAAGTTTATTTGAATTTTTTGGGTTTTTTAAAAATTATTTTTGTAGAGGTCCAAGAAATATGTTTTGAAATCGAGAAGGGATTCGGTGCTGCAAATGAGGCTAAAAAATCCTGCTATATAGACATAAAAAATGCTTTGGGGGGGGGGGGGAGATCACGTGGTCTGCCACCGTCCATTTCTTAAAATTCATTACGCAGAAAAAACAAAAAAGTATATTTTCAATAACTAGAAGAATTGTTTTTAATTATTTCTACATTTGATTGTAATCGTTTGGCTCCATAGAGTGCCCTACTCCCCCTTTTGCACATACTTTCTTTGGCTCCATAGAGTGCCCTACCACCCCTTCTGCACATACTTTCTGTGGCTCCATAGAGTTCCCTACTGCCCCTTCTGCACATACTTTCTGTGGCTCCATAGAGTTCCCTACCACCCCTTCTGCACATACTTTCTGTGGCTCCATAGAGTGCCCTACCACCCCTTCTGCACATACTTTCTGTGGCTCCATAGAGTGCCCTACCACACCTTCTGCACATACTTGCCGTGGCTCCATAGAGTGCCCTACCACCCCTTCTGCACATACTTGCCGTGGCTCCATAGAGTGCCCTACCACCCCTTCTGCACATACTTGCCGTGGCTCCATAGAGTGCCCTACCACACCTTCTGCACATACTTTCTTTGGCTCCATAGAGTGCCCTACCACACCTTCTGCACATACTTTCCGTGGCTCCATAGAGTTCCCTACCACCCCTTCTGCACATACCTTCCGTGGCTCCATAGAGTTCCCTACCACACCTTCTGCACATACTTTCTGTGGCTCCATAGAGTGCCCTACCACCCCTTCTGCACATACTTTCTTTGGCTTCATAGAGTGCCCTACCACACCTTCTGCACATACTTTCTGTGGCTCCATAGAGTGCCCTACCACCCCTTCTGCACATACTTGTCTTGACTCCAAATAGTGCCCTACCACCCCTTCTGCACATACTTGCCGTGGCTCCATCGAGTGACCTACCACCCCTTACTGCATATACTTTCCGTGGCTCTATAGAGTGCCCTACCACCCCTTCTGCACATACTTTCTGTGGCTCCAAAGAGTGCCCTACAACCCCTTCTGCACATACTTTCTTTGGCTTCATAGAATGTCTTACTACCTTTTGTGGATACTTTCTTTGGCTTCATAGAATGTCTTACTACCTTTTGTGGATACTTTCTTTGGCTTCATAGAATGTCTTACTACCTTTTGTGGATACTTTCTTTGGCTTCATAGAATGTCTTACTACCTTTAGTGGATACTTTCTTTGGCTTCATAGAATGTCTTACTACCTTTTGTGGATACTTTCTTTGGCTTCATAGAATGTCTTACTACCTTTTGTGGATACTTTCTTTGGCTTCATAGAATGTCTTACTACCTTTTGTGGATACTTTCTTTGGCTTCATAGAATGTCTTACTACCTTTTGTGGATACTTTCTTTGGCTTCATAGAATGTCTTACTACCTTTTGTGGATACTTTCTTTGGCTTCATAGAATGTCTTACTACCTTTTGTGGATACTTTCTTTGGCTTCATAGAATGTCTTACTACCTTTTGTGGATACTTTCTTTGGCTTCATAGAATGTCTTACTACCTTTAGTGGATACTTTCTTTGGCTTCATAGAATGTCTTACTACCTTTTGTGGATACTTTCTTTGGCTTCATAGAATGTCTTACTACCTTTTGTGGATACTTTCTTTGGCTTCATAGAATGTCTTACTACCTTTTGTGGATACTTTATTTGGCTTCATAGAATGTCTGACTACAAATTCTGCTCTTACTTTCTTTGAGTAATGAATTTTAAGAACATTACTCATTTTTTTTTCCCGCTTAAACTCGTCTTCAAAAGAAAGTATTTTTATAAATAAAGTTTTGAAAATATTTTTTCAATCCTTTATATTACCTTCCCTTTCGTCACTTGTATTTCTGGCCGGCAGCATCTTCCGACGGCTAATTGACCCACTTCTCTTAACCCCTATCGAGCTGAAACTTGGCACATAGACTCGCTGTCGATGACAACAGATTCAGCAACACCCCCAACCAGAACCCGCAAATGCTCTTAGTTTATGGGATCGATAACACATGTGTCGTGTCCGATGTACACAGTAATATGGCATGGAATTTTTTTTTGGCCACTGATTGAAGAATATCTTTACGAGTGCCTCGTCTCATCAATTTAAAATCAACAGCTTCTGCCAAAGACATCATACCGTTTGTATTTATGGCATTGTCAAAGACATCATGACGTTTATATTTATTGCACTGTCAAAGACATGATTATGTTTGTATTTATTGCACTGTCAAAGACATGATTATGTTTGCATTTATTGCACTGTCGAAGACATCAGGACGTTTGTATTTATTGCACTGTCAAAGACATGATTATGTTTGTATTTATTGCACTGTCGAAGACATCAGGACGTTTGTATTTATTGCACTGTCAAAGACATTAGGACGTGTGTATTTATTGCACTGTCAAAGACATTAGGACGTTTGTATTTATTGCACTGTCAAAGACATGATTATGTTTGTATTTATTGCACTGTCAAAGACATGATTATGTTTGCATTTATTGCACTGTCGAAGACATCAGGACGTTTGTATTTATTGCACTGTCAAAGACATTAGGACGTTTGTATTTATTGCCCTGTAAAAGACATGATGATGTTTGTATTTATTGCACTGTCAAAGACATGATTATGTTTGTATTTATTGCACTGTCGAAGACATCAGGACGTTTGTATTTATTGCACTGTCAAAGACATTAGGACGTTTGTATTTATTGCACTGTCAAAGACATGATTATGTTTGTATTTATTGCACTGTCAAAGACATGATTATGTTTGCATTTATTGCACTGTCGAAGACATCAGGACGTTTGTATTTATTGCACTGTCAAAGACATTAGGACGTTTGTATTTATTGCACTGTCAAAGACATTAGGACGTTTGTATTTATTGCCCTGTAAAAGACATGATGATGTTTGTATTTATTGCACTGTAAAAGACATGATTATGTTTGTATTTATTGCACTGTCGAAGACATCAGGACGTTTGTATTTATTGCACTGTCGAAGACATCAGGACGTTTGTATTTATTGCACTGTCAAAGACATGATTATGTTTGTATTTATTGCACTGTCGAAGACATCAGGACGTTTGTATTTATTGCACTGTCAAAGACAT
>CAXITT010000683.1:111345-123207 GCA_964033795.1 Lymnaea stagnalis | reverse complement strand
GAGGGGGAGGTAGAGGGGGGGGGTCATAAAAATAGAGAATGGGCCGCTGTTGTCATTAAGTGTTGTTCAAAGAGCGACTCGAGGGAGTGATGTGTGTAACACGCACGGCACACAGGGTTGTGGTGATGTGTGTAACACGCAGGGCACACGGGGTTGTGGTTATGTGTGTAAAACGCACGACACACGGGGTTTGTGGTGATGTGTGTAACGCGCACGGCACACAGGGTTGTGGTGATGTGTGTAACACGCACGGCACACAGGGTTGTGGTGATGTGTGTAACACGCACAGCACACAGAGTTGTGGTGATGTGTGTAACACGCACGGCACACAGAGTTGTGGTGATGTGTGTAACACGCACGGCACACAGAGTTGTGGTGATGTGTGTAACACGCACGGTACACAGGGTTGTGGTGATGTGTGTAACACGAACGGTACACAGGGTTGTGCCATAGGGACTGTGACGTCAAAAGAGGGCACAATGTGTGTGTGTGTGTTTGTGTGTTTGTGAACCCAAGTGATAGGGTGCTTCATGTAAACGAAGTATTTTTCTTTTGCGTCCGTAAATATTCTGTGAGTACTGGCCACTGCTTCTAGATCAGGTTCCATGCTCCTAGAAGATGTATACTGCTCCTAGATCATGTCCACTGCCACCACATCGTATCCACTATTCCTAGATCATTTTCGCTGCTCCTACATCATGTCCACTGCCACCATATCGTATCCACTGTTCCTAGATCATGCCCACTGCTCCTAGATCATGCCCACTGCTCTTAGATCATGTCCACTGCTCCTACATCATGTCTACTGTTCCTAGATTATGCCAACTGCTCCCAGATCATGCCCACTGTTCCTAGATCATGTCCACTGCTCCTAGATCATGCCCACTGCTCCAAGATCATGTCCGCTGCTCCTACATCATGCCCACTGCTCCTAGATCATGCTCCTGGATAATGTTCATTACCGATTAAGACACTCCCAACCACTCATACCCCCTCCACTTTCGCCATTGTGACGGCCAATCTCAGTACTCATATATGACGGGCGCCCCCTATTTCCCCGATGTTACGGGCGCCCCCAAATTCCCCTACACAAGGGGCACCACCCATCTCACAATTTGAAGGACACCCCGTGTGTATATATCTCTTCATCCCACAAAAAATCACGTGGGATTAACACTGTTTTCCCAAAAACCTAATTCACGCGAAGATTTGTTCCATCCTGTTGACCTTCGCATGTGATCTTGAGGTCACGACCTTTGGCTGGAGCTCATAAAATGAAAATTGAAAAGTGTGGAGATAAACAAGGGGGAGATAAACATACAATCTTCTGCGGTAACCATGGCAACATAAATTTGTCTTCCAAAACATCACAGGTATCCCCTTGTGCACATTTCCACCACCGACGGAAACATTTAACACGGACGGACGGAACACGTGTTTGTTGATTTTTATGTATTTTTTAAAAACTTTTCGGGGGGTATTTTATTGCTATTAGAAAGGTGCATGAATTTTATAATGATCCACATCTCGAATTCATTCTAACAGAGCTACTTAGGTTAGAGGTTACGGGGGTTCTCAAATTTTAGCAGTTTAGAATCTGCTTACATTTCTTGTGCTGTCATGAGCACATGTCATCCAGTCCCCCAAAAGTGTATATGTTTGTTTGTTTTCTCTTTGGTTCACCTTGAGCTTTGTGATGCCCCGCCTATGAAACGTTTACCACAGTTTACTCTGAGAACCGCTGGCGTAAGCTTTACCAAAGATTTCTGAGCAGCTGATTGCTGTCGGCCGGTAGCTGGTGACAGCTGTTACAAGACTTAACTTTTATATTTTTTTTTATTTTACAATAGTAAAATATTTAAAAGCAACCTTTATGAAGCTAAATCCCAGTGCCTTTCATTGCATCAATCTCCATGTGACCTTTGTATGTGGCATTCATTGCATCAATATCCATGTGACCTTTGTATGTGGCATTCATTGCATCAATATCCATGTGACCTTTGTATGTGGCATTCATTGCATCAATATCCATGTGACCTTTGTATGTGGCATTCATTGCATCAATATCCATGTGACCTTTGTATGTGGCATTCATTGCATCAATATCCATGTGACCTTTGTATGTGGCATTCATTGCATCAATATCCATGTGACCTTTGTATGTGGCATTCATTGCATCAATATCCATGTGACCTTTGTATGTGGCATTCATTGCATCAATATCCATGTGACCTTTGTATGTGGCATTCATTGCATCAATATCCATGTGACCTTTGTATGTGGCATTCATTGCATCAATATCCATGTGACCTTTGTATGTGGCATTCATTGCATCAATATCCATGTGACCTTTGTATGTGGCATTCATTGCATCAATATCCATGTGACCTTTGTATGTGGCATTCATTGCATCAATATCCATGTGACCTTTGTATGTGGCATTCATTGCATCAATATCCATGTGACCTTTGTATGTGGCATTCATTGCATCAATATCCATGTGACCTTTGTATGTGGCATTCATTGCATCAATATCCATGTGACCTTTGTATGTGGCATTCATTGCATCAATATCCATGTGACCTTTGTATGTGGCATTCATTGCATCAATATCCATGTGACCTTTGTATGTGGCATTCATTGCATCAATATCCATGTGACCTTTGTATGTGGCATTCATTGCATCAATATCCATGTGACCTTTGTATGTGGCATTCATTGCATCAATATCCATGTGACCTTTGTATGTGGCATTCATTGCATCAATATCCATGTGACCTTTGTATGTGGCATTCATTGCAGCAATATCCATGTGACCTTTGTATGTGGCATTCATTGCATCAATCTCCATGTGACCTTTGTATGTGGCATTCATTGCAGCAATATCCATGTGACCTTTGTATGTGGCATTCATTGCATCATTATCCATGTGATCTTTGTATGTGGCATTCATTGCATCAATATCCACATAACCTTTTTATGTTCCATACATGGCATCAAAATCCACATGACCTATATATGTACCATTCATGGCATCAAAATACACAAGACCTATGTATGTGCCATTCATGGCATCAAAATCCACATGACCTATGTATGTGCCATTCATGGCATCAAAATCCACATCACCTATGTATGTGCCATTCATGGCATCAATAACCATGTGACCTTTGCATGTCATCAAAAGACTTGTGACCTATCTAAGTGCCATTCATGGCATGTAAATCCAAGAAACCTATGTATGTGCCATTCGTGGCATCAAAATCCACCTAACCTTTATATGTTCCATACATGGCATTTAAATCGACATGACCTATGTATGTGCCAGTCATGGCATCAAAATCCACGCGACCTTTGTATGTGCTATCCACGGCTACAACATCATTCTGCTGAGAGCCACTATAAATGCCACTTCTGACTGAATTAACTTCAATTGTTTTAAAGTCCACTTAAGAGGAGCGCGACATGTTACTCCGCAGCTATTATTGATACATCTAATTCAGGGGTTATTAACATTGGTAAAAAAATTGCTTTGATCTCTTAATTCTTTGAGCCTTTTTAAAAAGTATTATTATTGGATCTGACCCAAATAATCCTAAAGAAATTATGAAATTGATTTCAAAGCGGATTAAGAAATTATTTCACTTGATTTGTTAAAACAAAATGTACAACGGACTATATAGTTTAGTTAATATTTCATTCCTTAGTCAAGTAGGCCATGTTATTGTTGGGCCTTGATATTGTTTATGGCTGTGTTATTCGACCTTTGCATGCGAAGATGACCGTGATTATTTTCAACAGGTGAGTACGCCGGCGGCCCTGCCAGTCCTATTTGTGTCTCGAAAGCTTTCCCACACGTAGGACACCCGTTGTTCCGGGGTCCTAGTTGGATTGTGGGTCGATTCCGCTTGTCCTTGCCTTGCGCTTTCTTTGGGCGTGAGGGGTTGCGCCTATTCTCCGAGGATTGGGTTGCGCCTATTCTCCGAGGATTGGGTTGCGCCTATTCTCCGAGGATTGGGTTGCGCCTATTCTCCGAGGATTGGGTTGCGCCTATTCTCCGAGGATTGGGTTGCGCCTATTCTCCGAGGATTGTGCTCCGACAGTGAGTCCGCCGTGCAATCGTGTGCAATCTAAAGCAAGACGTGTTGTCCCACGTGATAATAACATTTACGTATTGCTGGACGAATTCAACGTTCGAGATGTGTAAGCTAAATCTTTTTTGAAGGAGAGCTGTGACGTATTCGGTAATGTTGTCTTTGGAAGTTTTTGTCCCAGTTGAGCAGGCTAATATATTGCAACAGGTGACATGAACTTAAGAGGTAAGCCAAAAAATAACAAACATTCCGGTCAGAACCGCCTAACCCCAGTGGTTTTTCACGAGTGTGTCGCGGCACACTGATGCGTCTCCAAGGTTCACGTGTGTGTCGCAAGGCTTTGAAATATTTATTTTTAAAAATTAACTTTTAAAACAATACTTTTCGTATGCATTTTACCTGAAATAAGATGGAATTAAATTAAGGTATCTCACTTATTTTACGTACGCACCTGGGAGGAAAAGGAGAGGGGGGGGAAGCAGGGGCTGTTATTTTAAAAGATGTTGTGTACATATATGCGGTGTTGAGGGGGGGGGTTCCTCGGCAGAATGTGTACTTTTATTTCAACATTAATTCTGCAGTTTTAGAGATGGAGTCCCGTGGGGCGGTATGACATTGACACAATGGAAAATTCCGGCAATTCCTGCGACGCTACTGTAGCCAGGTTGTATCATCCACACAGGATGTTCCCTTGGGTTATCCAGATGTGTGGAGAGATGTGATTTGCCGTCTTGGGAACCAGCTACTGGTGAAGTGTAGACACATTAGATTATAAAGCACGTGAAGATGTAGGGCTGAATGAAAATATGTTGGTCCTCTAAGAAAAAAGAAAATCAAGCTATTGAGTTTGTATTAAAAGTAAATCGAAAATGTCTAACACACGCACACACATACACACGTGGTATCAGATTTCGTGCTCATGGTGCCTACCACCACGTCGTTGGATGTCAAAGTGCCTCTATGTGCCTACCAACACGTCGTTGGATGTCAAAGTAGCTCTATGTGCCTAACACCATGCCATGCGATGTCAAAATATCTCTATGTGCCTAACACCATGTCATACGATGTCAACGAATTTCTCTTTGCCTACCACCATATCCGTTGGCTGTCAAAGTTGCTCTATATGCCTAACACCATGCCATACGATGTCAAAGTATCTCTATGTGCCTAACACCATGTCATGCGATGTCAACGAATTTCTCTTTGCCTACCACCATATCCGTTGGCTGTCAAAGTTGCTCTATGTGCCTAACACCATGCCATACGATGTCAAAGTATCTCTATGTGCCTAACACCATGTCATACGATGTCAACGAATCTCTCTTTGCCTACCACCATATCCGTTGGCTGTCAAAGTTGCTCTATGTGCCTAACACCATGCCATACGATGTCAAAGTATCTCTATGTGCCTAACACCATGTCATACGATGTCAACGAATTTCTCTTTGCCTACCACCATATCCGTAGGCTGTCAAAGTTGCTCTATGTGCCTAACACCATGCCATACGATGTCAACGAATTTCTCTTTGCCTATCACCATATCCGTTGGCTGTCAAAGTTGCTCCAATTGCTGAACATTTCCATCTTTCGAAATCAAATTCAATGAATCTTTTTTTATTACAAAGCTTGTTGGCTGTTAGTGATCTCGTGCTGGCCACACCTCCCCATTCCCTTCCTCCCCCCCACCCCTCAAAGTGGTCAGATACTTCAGACATTTGGTCGCGGTCGTCCGATCCCGGAATTGCAGGACAGCTCGTGGTAGAACCTCTCATTTAACCTGACCTCCGTCCGTCGGCCAGTCGGTTGGTTGGTCGGTTAGTCAGGAAGGGAGCCAGCGGACTGTCGAAAGGTTGTTTAAAGGAAAGGGGTAATGGTGGGGGTGGGTGGGGGGATGGGGACCGAGTTACGCGGTTTCCTCGTAGACTCGCTGAAAACGAGTTGTTGTGGGAATAAAGGGGGACTGAAAGGCCCATAAATCGTGTGTCCCTAACGAGGTTCTAGGGCCCCCCGAGGGGACTAGGGTGAAATCTCCCAGCGTTAACGCTGCCGATAGGTGGATTCTGGTCACGTGTGTTGGGATCAGAATTATTGTTGAGACAGACAAATAACTATTGAACAATCCGTTGATTATAATATATTTTCTTTTAATATGCATATCAACAGTTTGGTAAAGAAATATACATTTTCAACATAGGTCTTATTTTTAAAACTATTTATTAAACTTTTATATAATATAACTATAGTTTGGCGTGTTTTTTCTACTACAAAAAAAAATCTACTTGTGGCATGCAAAAATAATTCAAGCAGTCAAGTGCATTTAAAGGTTCGTGCATGCGCCATTTTACCGTCGGAGAAATATCGATTATTTAAATACTAAAATGCTATGATAAATACAGAGCAACCTATCTCCCTGAGATGCCCCGTCGGCGAACGACGTCGGCGAAATGGCCCGTGAGATGCCCCGTCGGCGAACGACGTCGGCGAAATGAACCGTCGGTGAAACAGAGAGCTCAAATCGTCTGAAACCTTAATCAACTTCTGGACGGTAACACTCGAGACTTTGTAAACGCTATAAATAAATACATATCAGATAAATAAAAAAACAAATATATATATATACATGGAATCATTTTGTCTACGCCAGACGATAGAGTAGCTATTATGTTTTTTTTTATTTCAAATGGCTTACGGGGTCGATCCTGGATTGGTGGTCTCGGCTGCACTTCTCGTTGGAGGGAGAACCGTGACTCCTGGTTAAATTTGGCCCTCGGTAAATGCTCTTTTTGTTGCAAGGGCTTTGTGTCAACCAAAAAAAAAAAGAAAAAAAAATTAAAAAGCCCTGCCCCGCGGGAAGTATCGTCACCAGTTCGGCTCCTTAGCCCAGTGGATTGGTGGTCTCGGGTGCACTTCTCGTTGGAGGGAGAACCGTGACTACTGGTTAAATTTGGCCCTCGGTAAATGCTCTTTTTGTTGCAAGGGCTTTGTGTCAACCAAAAAAAAAAAGAAAAAAAAATTAAAAAGCTCTGCTCCGCGGGAAGTATCGTCACCAGTTCGGCTCCTTAGCCCAGGTCGTGTTTTATAGAGCCCAAATGTTGCCCAGTGCGGCAGATCACCCACTCTCCACGCAGCAAGTGGATCCACAGGATGACAACTGTAAATGCAGCTTGGCACTAACTGCGTTTACAGGAGTTGACGAAAGGACATGGGCAGGGGCGTAACGAGGGGAGGGCAGGGGTACAGATGTCCCCGGGCGCCAGCTAGTTAGGGGCGCCAAAATGTGCTTTGATATTATTTTATTGATCAAAATAATGGGCTTGAGAGTTGAAAAAAAGAAAAAGGGGCGCTTTAAAATAGATCTTGTCCCCGGGCGCGAATCTTGTCCCCGGGTGCCAAACACCCTCGCTACGCCTCTGGACATGCGTATCAACGTCAGGTCGACTTCGGGATTCCATCTCCGGATTTCACGGTTTGAGTTTACTCTCCTTGGTCTACTCTAACTTTCGGCATAGGTTTTATACATTTCTGTTGATATTCATTCAACAGCTACACGCCTTTTGTTTTCATCAATGTCAGTCCAAGCTCAAGTTTGTCCGTCAGCCATCTTGTAATATCCTAACCTCCTCATAAAAAGCATCACACGATATCTGTTTATTTCAAACATTTTAAAACTTTTGTCAATTTAAAGCGAAATTTTGATTTCCATTAACTCTTTCAGTCGGTTGCATAAACCCATTTGGCCGGTCGCACTTCACTCATTCAGTCGGTTGCATTAACTCATTCAGTCGGTTGCATTCACTCATTCAGCCGGTTTAATAAGCTTATTCGAAACGAGTCGGACAAAATTTCTTTACAAAAAATGTGAAATAAAAGCCACGGAAACAGACTACTAAATATACGTCATGCCAAAAAACATTTTATTCTCTGACATTTCTTTTTCTTTTAGTTTTCCCTGAAATGTAATAATTACACGTAAGTGTATTCCCAATAACAATCTCACGTGACTTTGGGAACTTCGCAGTAATTATGTCATAAGACGTGAGTAAACTCTGAGAAACTATGTCATGAACATCAGATGATCATTTAACAACAAACAAACAAAGATATCGTCTAGTAAATGTAGTGAGACACGTGCAAACAAGTCTCGAATCGGTCGAGTCACAACTGGGAATTCAGGGAGATTACAGACAGCAGCTTTTTGGATGTGCAATCAGGGTGAGCAAGTCGCTTCAAGATTGCTAATGTCAGTGTCAATAAAGGATGCGAAATAAGTGAACGGAATGTCAACAATTCTTTATGGTGACCTCCGCCGCCTACGAGTAACAGGCCGTTAACGTCATCATGATCAAGATTTGTTAACGTCGTCCCAGTTTTGACAACCACCAGAGGCGTAGCAAGAGGTAGGAGCGGGTCGGAGGGGAAGGTTCGCCCCGCATGGCACTTTGTCTTTTCATAGTATACAGGAGCGTGCTTCACCTGCATATTTCTTTTATCTATCTCTTTATTTTTTTATCATTTATCTTTTTGGAATGCAGTGGGGGAGAACATGTTTGGCCCGACCTAGTTGGCAATAACCCGAGACACGCCACTGGCACCTTCATAAAGTACACGATGAACATTTCTGTCTGGAAGTGTGAAGGGGAGGGGGAGGGGGGCGCACTATTTGCTTCTTTTGGTTACACGAGAACTCGGTGCTCATCAATTTGATTAAGCCTCGACTCCATTTGGCCAGGAATCGTTTAATGTCGCGCCTGCCAGATTGGTTGTGGAAGCTGGGTTTTGTCGTTGGTCGCGCAAAGCACGCTCATCACAGGTACCCCACTCGCCGCCACCAAGACACTCACAGCCACCAAAAACTACCAACAACCGGGCACACATAACAACACTACCATCGACAACAGCGCCAAAGCTACCAACGCTACCGCCACTGCCAAAGCTTTAAAATGGCTCAACCACCCCCCAACAACACCAATAACACAACAACCGCAACGTCACCGCAACATAACCAACACCGCCAACAACACCACCAACAACACCACCAACAACACCACCAACAACACCACCAACAACACCAACACCAACAACACCACCAACAACACCAGCATCACCAACACCACTAAACACAACAACAAAACATACAACACCAACATCACCAATTCCACCAACAACACCGCCAACACCACCAAAACAACCAGCATCGACAAAACCAACAACCCCAACATCACCAACAAACAACACCAACAACATTAACACCACCAACACCCCGAACATCACCAACAATACCAGCATCGTCAACAACACCAACGCCACCAACAACACCAACGCCACTAACAACATCAACACCACCTGCTTTAGTTGAAAGTCTTTGCACCCTAGGGCCCATTTTAAAACCAACTCTCATACCATTTTGGTCCTTTCATTCTTTGCCTTTTTAAACCGTCGATGACGTAACAAGTCCTCGGGTTACTTTTCAGCTGTCATGATGTATCGTGTCGCGGAAGGTTCTTCATTGTCAGTTCCACGTCTGAGTGTTAGAAGAGAGAGGGGGAAAAAAAAAAAGGGGGGGGGAGGTTAAAGTAATGGAGTTTTATATTCCAGCCTTCCATGGGATGTAGTTACCGCGTTTTGTCGTGGTGGCAGTGGGTCAGTTTCGGCGAGTGGACGCCATTTTCATGACTTTTATTCGGCTTCTCGAGGGGAGTAGATTTAAGCCGGACATTGTGTGTGCGTGATGTTTTCGAATCCGTCCAGGATGGAGGGGGAGATTACCAATTGGCCAAGGTGTGTGTGGGGGGCGGGGGGTGGGGGGTGACGTGGCAGGGCTTAGATTTCAAAGATAGATTTTTCTGGCTGTCATTATGAGTTAGGGAACACTGTGTATGCCTAAAAGTGAATCTTCCAGCATTAGTGATACTATACAGGAATTTGTTTAAGAGGTCGTTTTTTTTTTGTGTGGTTTCTTTTCAAATTTAAATTAAATCCAAATTTTTATAAACTAATTATTTTATGGTTCTATGAAGGTTGTTTTTTTAACTGGATAAATAAATGTATTTTTTTTTTATCTATAAGACTATTTCCCATTCCAAATGAGTTTAAACTTTTTTTTTTTTTTAAATGTTATTTGTTCCAATTTGGGAGAATTCGTCTTGAGGGTAATTTATTTTTATTTTTTTTATTTTTTAAGCGATGACGTTTCATTTTTTATTTTTATAAACTAATTATTTTATGGTTCTATGAATGTTTTTTTTTTAACTGGATAAATAAATGTATTTTTTTTTTATCTATAAGACTATTTCCCATTCCAAATGAGTTTAAACTTTTTTTTTTTTTAAATGTTATTTGTTCCAATTTGGGAGAATTCGTCTTGAGGGTAATTTATTTTTATTTTTTTTATTTTTTAAGCGATGACGTTTCATTTTTAGAGAATTCGGTTTGAGAGTAATTTAAGAAAATTAAATAGATTTTTTTTTTTTAAATGTGATAACGTTTTATTTTGTAGAGAATTTGGTTTGGCATATGCCTTAAATCATGGGATAAGATAATCTTGCAAGCAATGCATCTTTCGGTTGTGTTACACCGGAATCTGTTATTCTCTGAACGGTGTGCTAAGGGGAATATTGTGTTCTCTGAGCAAGAATTCGTGGTGAGGTTTTAAATAACGCGGTGAAGATGATGTGTAGGGTGTGATTCTGTTCAGACTTTGACGTTCTGAGAAGTTCAACACCGATGGACCTAGCCAGGAAACTGATGGTAATCAATGTCCGTTTAACTTAAATTGTTTGTTATAACAGCTTTGTCATTACTATTGTGCCGTAACAGTGCATGTTATATGCTTTTAAGTATTGAGGTTTTCTATTATTAGTATTGTTTTTATATTAAAAAAAAAGAACACATTCGCTTCTAGTTGTGGTTTTAGTTTTAAACCGAAGTGGGTAAGGGTGGTAGTGGGGTGGGGTGGGGATAAGTGCAACATATAAGCTTTCAAATATTCTCCCCACCTCCCCCACCCACAAAGCTGACTTCATAAATTAGGGCGGCCAATCAAATCAGCGTCTGATAAAAGTAGATTAAAATAGATTTAATCTAAGCAGCTTGACTATATAGCGTCCAGTCTGAGCAGCTTGACTATGTAGCGTCCAGTCTGAGCAGCTTGATTATGTAGCGTCCAGTCTGAGCAGCTAGACTATGTAGCATCCAGTCTGAGCAGCTAGACTATGTTGCGTCCAGTCTGAGCAGCTTGACTATATAGCGTCCAGTCTGAGTAGCTTGACATGTAGCGTTCAGTCTGAGCAGCTTTACTATGTAGCGTCCAGTCTGAGCAGCTAGACTATGTAGCGTCCAGTCTGAGCAGCTAGACTATGTAGCGTCCAGTCTGAGCAGCTTGTCTATGTAGCGTCCAGTCTGAGCAGCTTGACTATTTAGCGTCCAGTCTGAGCAGCTTTACTATGTAGCGTCCAGTCTGAGAATTTTGTCTATGTAGCATCGAGTCTAAGCAGCTAGTCTATGTAGCGTCCATTCTGAGCAGCTTGACTATGTAGCGTCCAGTCAGAGCAGCTTGTCTATGTAGCGTCCAGTCTGAGAATCTTGTCTATGAAGCGTCCAGTCTGAGCAGCTTTACTATGTAGCGTCCAGTCTTAGCAGCTTTACTATGTAGCGTCCAGTCTGAGCAGCTTGACTCTGCAGCGTCCAGTCTGAGCAGCTTTACTATGTAGCGTCCAGTCTTAGCAGCTTTACTATGTAGCGTCCAGTCTGAGCAGCTTGACTATGTAGC
>CAXITT010000683.1:78441-110466 GCA_964033795.1 Lymnaea stagnalis | reverse complement strand
TGGGCAGCTTGTCTATGTAGCGTCCAGGCTGAGCAGCTAGAATATGTAGCGTCCAGTCTGAGCAGCTTGACTATGTAGCGTCCAGTCTGAGTAGCTTGACATGTAGCGTTCAGTCTGAGCAGCTTGACTATGTAGCGTCTAGTCTGAGCAGCTAGACTATGTAGCGTCGAGTCTGAGCAGCTAGACTATGTAGCGTCCAGTCTGAGCAGCTTGTCTATGTAGCGTCCAGTCTGAGCAGCTTGTCTATGTTGCGCCCAGTCTGAGCAGCTTGACTATGTAGCGTCCAGTCTGAGCAGCTTGACTATGTAGCGTCCAGTCTGAGAATTTTGTCTATGTAGCATCGAGTCTAAGCAGCTAGTCTATGTAGCGTCCATTCTAAGCAGCTTGACTATGTAGCGTCCAGTCAGAGCAGCTTGTCTATGTAGCGTCCAGTCTGAGAATCTTGTCTATGTAGCGTCCAGTCTGAGCAGCTTTACTATGTAGCGTCCAGTCTTAGCAGCTTTACTATGTAGCGTCCAGTCTGAGCAGCTTGACTCTGCAGCGTCCAGTCTGAGCAGCTTTACTATGTAGCGTCCAGTCTCTTGTCTATGAAGCGTCCAGTCTGAGCAGCTTTACTATGTAGCGTCCAGTCTTAGCAGCTTGACTATGTAGCGTCCAGTCTGAGCAGCTTGACTCTGTAGCGTCCAGTCTGAGCAGCTTTACTATGTAGCGTCCAGTCTTAGCAGCTTTACTATGTAGCGTCCAGTCTGAGCAGCTTGACTATGTAGCGTCCAGTCTGAGCAGCTTGACTCTGTAGCGTCCAGTCTGAGCAGCTTGACTATGTAGCGTTAAGGCTGAGCAGCTTTACTATTTAGCGTCCAGTCTGAACAGCTTGACTATGTAGCGTCCAGTCTGAGCAGCTTGACTTTGTAGCGTCCAGTCTGAGCAGCTTGACTATGTAGCGTCCAGTGGCGAGTTGTTGTTTCTTTAAAACCTTTTTTTTTTGCTAGGTTTATTAGCGTTTTTTTGTTGTTGTTAAAAACGATGTGATTTTAGCCTTAGACGGTGAGTTCAACAACGATGTGTTTGTCGCCTTAGACGGCGAGTTCAACAACGATGTGATTGTAGACTTAGACGACGCGTTCAACAACGATGTGATTGTAGACTTAGACGGCGCGTTCATAAACGATGTGATTGTAGACTTAGACGGCAAGTTCAACAACGATGTGATTGTAGACGTAGACGGCGAGTTCAACAACGATGTGATTGTAGACTTAGACGGCGTGTTCAACAACGATGTGATTGTAGACTTAGACGGCGCGTTCAAAAACGATGTGATTGTAGACTTAGACGGCGCGTTCAACAACGATGTGATTGTAGACTTAGACGGCGCGTTCAACAACGATGTGATTGTAGACTTAGACGGCGCGTTGAACAACGATGTGATTGTAGCCTTAGACGGCGCGTTAATCGATAATAGCGATAATCTTGGCAAAAAAACTTCGACGTTGAATGTGTGTGTGTGGGTTTTTTGGTTTATTATTATTATTATTGGTACAGCCCGCCAAACATTGGCTGTAGCAATGCGTGAATTTCCCGTCTACTAAAGTTACTTGACAAAATTGTGAACTCAAGTTACGCACATTAAGAATGCCAATGTTGCTAAACCCCTCCCCCCACCCCCAACCCTCTTTTCATGATACGTCACTGCACACTTTTTATTTCACGCCGATCCGCGGCTTAGCATACGCCGTGAGCTGGCTGCAGGAGGGGGCGGTAGCTCCTCCGCAGTGCGCATGTCTCGAGACTAACGATGGGCAGGCAAGGGAAGGGAGGTGAGGGTTTGCCCGCGTCTTGCTTGCTCTGGCGTATCTATATATAGCCTGCGTGGTCGTCTTGGTCTTGCTGTGCACTAGTTTCTGGCGAATTATATATATAAAAGATTTTTTTGTCAGTGTTCATTTCCTATTGCAAGCTGTCGTAGTTCGACGGCACGCGAAAGACATCTTTGGTATACATTTATATGTACATTTTTGTATACCTTGTGAAAACCTTCGAAAAATGTAAAATGTTTTTGTGTTTTGTTTGTTTGTTGTTGTTGATGGGGTTGGGGGGGGGGGGAATTTTTTTCTCGCTGTCTGACTTAAATCTTCATCTAAACTTTATGTTTTTTGTTCTTATCGGTTTTATAAGGCCTCGTTATTATTAAATTTATTTTTTTAATTCTCGAATGATCTCGTGGCTTTGTGAATTCAGTGGGGTTCTGGGTGACCCAACCTTCGTGGACGGATTTGCCCAGGGGCTTATGATTCCGCCAAGACAGCAATGGTTATATTATCGTCATTAATAGTGTAAAATTTGTAAAATCATTTATCTTAACTTCGCCTTTGTTCGTGTGTTTGTGTTAAAATCTTCGGAAGGTTAAATGACTCACTTCCCGTCATACTATCAAGCTGAAACTTGGCACAAAGGCTCGTTGTCGATGGCAACACATTCTCTCAAATTTTGAGCGCCAACCCCTACCATTATCCCCTAAAAATCTGTATTTCCTTTTTGTTTCAAGGGGAAGATGAAAGAGACACGATTTTTTCCATGGGTGCGTGTTTTGGTGTGGAGATTAATTGTGCGGCAGTTGTTATGTGAATTGTGCTTGTGGCGTATTTGGGTATAACAATTAAAAATAAAATATGTTTTTGAAAGGGAAAAATTAAGGAAATATGAAACATGTGTTCGCCATAAAGTTTACCCGTTTACACAACCGCTTCTTAATAAATGGTAAATCACGTACAGTTACATTCATTCAAAAAATATGTCTGTATGTATATATATATATGTTTATATAATATATATATATATATATATATATATATATATATATGTATATATGTATACGAAAAACTTTGTTTTTATGGGTTGTTTGTATTCTTTTCTTAATAGTTTGTTCGGATATATCGATATAAAAAAATATGTGTGCCTACGTATTGGTGACGCTGGCCAATTATCATGGAATTGGGCTTCGAACCGATCTATTTGAGTACAACAAAAGACTTATTTATTTGTTTTTAAAGCTCTCGATTGCACAGTGGCGCAATAGCTGTGTCCAATGTTTGCCGTTCGTTCGAACCCGGCCAGACGAAGTTCATTTTTATTTTTTGTTTTCTTGAAAATCAGTCTGCAATGATGGAACCAGATTAAATTGTGGGTTTGGGAAATATAGGGGGTCGAGGGGTCTTTCTGCACTCATTAGCCTTTAATTTTTTATTTGTTGTTGTTGTTAGTTTTTTTTAATAAAAAGATGTTGCATTCAGACACGTCACGTTACTTTACAATTAAATGGCGTGGTCTCAAGCTTAAGTTGCATGTTATTTCTACCCTCTACAGTGTAGAGTCTACACTGTCATGTGTATGGGTGTCCCTCCACCACCACCATTTTTATCTGGACACCTGTAGTAAGTCTATCAGGATTATTTTTAACCAGTAGTTACACTAATTCCTCTTAGATTATTCTCTACTGCTACATTTTTTTTTAAATTCCAGTACAAGGGCTACGTAGGAAAAGATAAATTTGAATTTTATCGATTGCTCTCGAATTATCGATTCGAGTCTCCGGCGATGTTATTTTTACATTCTCTTCGTCTGCACGTTACGCATTCGTCCCGTGGTGCTTTGCTTTGGTTCACACGTCATAACGCAGTCGTATAGTCTGTGCAGTCAGCTGCAGTCAGTTGCGTAGCGCTACGGTGGGTGTGGGAACAAGATTTTAGCCACCCCCTTAAAAAATTGGGCAGTTGGATGAAGATGCCACCCCTCCATATTAATAAATCAAAACTGCTGCCCGGGGCGGACCAACCCCCTTCCCCCTTTCCCACGTCCTATTCCTATGCCAGTCAAATCACACTGAATCATTTGAGGTGGCGTGGTGAGAGAAAGAAGGGCAAAAGTGGTGGGGGAGAGCTACCACCAGATATGTGACCGAAGATCATTCATCGAAATCTTAAATCTACCAGAAGCATTATTTGATAAAGAGAGTGGGGTACCTCGGACAATGAACTCCCCCACCTCCCCCCCCCCGGTGAACGGACAAGTCTGCTGAAAATGTTGTGTTGTCTCGGTTAACGAACAAGTCTGGTGAAAAATGGTGTGTTGTCTCGGTTAACGAACGATAATTCCTGCCCCGAACGTTCTAATGTTCCGCTCGAACAATCTCTTTCTTTCTCTCTCTCTTTCTTTCTCTCTCTCTCTCTTTCTTTCTTTCTTTCTCTCTTTCTTTCTTTTCTTTCTTTCTTTCTTTCTTTCTCTCTTTCTTTCTTTCTCCCCCCCCCCCCCCCAACATTGCTACACTTGTGTCCTCCTCGCTATTTTTAGCCCTTATTGTCCTAAAGAGTAGTGTGTCATGATTATGAGTCGTCTTACAGTGTAGTAGTAAAGACATAAATAACTTTATGACATGGCCGAATGCCTTCGTGTTTACGACATCACCAAACAATATCATTAAAGTACACAATATGATGAAATCGACCATTTGTACTCTTCTAAAGAACATGGAGGCAGCGGAGGCGACTTATGTGCATGGATAAAGGAGTGCTTGTCTGTGTTAACGTAGCAAAGGTCTGAAGTGCTAGCAGATAAACCAGAAAAGCTGTTTTCAGTTTAGATCGGCGGTTCTCAACCTCTGGGTCGCGACCCATTTGTGGATCGAACGACCCTGACACAGGGGATCGCCGAAGACCATCGGAAAACACGTATTTATGAAGAGGCAACGAAAATAATTTCATGGTTGGGAGTCACCACAAAATGGGGAACTGTATTAAAGGGCCGCGGAACAAGGAAGGTTGAGAACCACTGGTTTAGAGAATTGAAAGCCAACGGGGCTATTGAAAGTGTTCGCGAGACAATGTTTGGTAAATTGGCGCCAAACATTTGCACAGTGGTTTGTTGGCAAAACAAAACACAGAATACAAAGTCCCGAGGATGAAGGCTCAAATAAGCCAGTAGAGAGGGTGGTCGGAACAAAACAACTGCCGAAGAAGTGTGGAATTCACGGTGTTGAGAGACACGGAAAGTTTGGAAAAAAAAGATATTTTTAGTATAGAACAAAACACTTTAAAAATATATTTTTAAAAAAATAATAATTTAATTTTAAAAAATAAATTAAATAAAAACAATATTTCTAGGGCAGGAACCGATGAATTAAATTTACATTGCTTTCAATGTCAAAACTTGTTTCGGTTAGCGAACGTTTCGGTTTAAGAGTGGAGTCACGGCACGGATTGAGATCGTTAACCTAGGTTCGACTGAAGACGATTGAAAATCGTACTCTCTCATCCAGTTCGAACAGTACAGAATCGGTTGTCGGAGGGGCAACTTTGTGCTCAGATTCGTAAAAGTAGACCCCGAAACCACGCCAAGAGCAGACATCTGACGTCACAAGTAGTAGTCCCACTGACAGGCAGAGGTGGTTGAATAAGATTAGTTTGTGTCTGAAAAAGAATGTCGTCTCTTGACATGACATTTAGCCTTTCATTGTCTTGTAAATAGAACATGACATTTAGCCTTTCATGGTCTTGTAAATAGAACATGACATTTAGCCTTTCATGGTCTTGTAAATAAAACATGACATCTATACTGTCATTGTCTTGTAAATAGAACATGACATCTATCCTTTCGTGTTCATGTAAATAGAACATGACATCTTTCCTTTCATTGTCTTGTAAATATAACATGACATCTATCCTTTCATTGTCTTGTAAATAGAACATGACATCTATCCTTTTATTGCCTGGTAAATAAAACATGACATCTATCCTTTCATTGTCTTATAAATAAAACATGACATCTATCCTTTCATTGTCTTGTAAATATAACATGACATCTATCCTTTTATTGCCTTTTAAATAAAACATGACATCTATCCTTTCATTGTCTTGTAAATATAACATGACATCTATCCTTTCATTGTCTTGTAAATAAAACATGACATTTATCCTTTCATTGTCTTGTAAATATAACATGACATCTATCCTTTCATTGTCTTGTAAATATAACATGACATTTATCCTTTCATTGTCCAATGATTTTTTTTTTCATGCCATTACTTTTTTTTTTTTAAACATGTCTATTAAGACTTTAAATGATGAAATGGCTAGCATTCAACGGCGATCGTTTATACACCTCTATGGAATACTTTGATCAAGGATTACACATACTTACAAATAATTGATCCGCCCCCCCCCCCGTCCCAGGTTTTTTACGTACTATTATCAGTATGGAGAAATTAATCTCTTTTTTATTTTTTTTTTTATTCCATTTATTTTTTTTTTTTAAACATGTCTATTAAGACTTTAAATTATGAAATGGCTAGCATTCAACGGCGATCGTTTATACACCTCTATGGAATACTTTGATCAAGGATTACACATACTTACAAATAATTGATCCGCCCCCCCCCCCGGTCCATGGTTGTTACGTACTATTATCAGTATGGAGAAATTAATCTCTTTTTTAAGCATATGGCTCGTTCTAAAGCATTACCGGGTACACAACAAAAGATGATACCACATGCTAAATACAATAACAAAGATGATACCACATGCTAAATACAATAACAAAGATGATACCACATGCTAAATACAATAACAAAGATGATACCACGTGCTAAATACAATAACAAAGATGATACCACATGCTAAATACAATAACAAAGAATGCGATGCCCAAACAAGGGCTAATCACAATTAATAAATTCATTAGGTTAATAATAAAGTACAAAATCAGAAATAAATAAAATTAAAGCTATTGACTTACAATAAAATGATTGGCTTGTACGGGTACAATGTTGAAGAAGATACAATGTTGTAAAAAAGGTACAATGAGGAAAAGGAAGCTACAAACATACATCAAAATGTTAGTAAACAAATCCCTGTCTCGTGTAGAAAAATATCTATGGTAATAGGGCTCAAAATATCTCTCGTCTGATCTACCCGTCGCTCAATCTCTCTAGGCGTATATATAGTCTGTTTCATAGATACTTCTTGAACGGACTTAAACATTGTATCCCTTTCTCGATATTTCTACATCATTCTTTAGAATTCTAATCATAATACAGACCATTTATTTGTAATCGAGGTCAAGGGAGACTTCTTTTAAATTAGCCACACCCTACTAGCGCTGCCAAACTTGGGGTCAGCTTAAGTTCATTCACCAGACAAGATGAATGAAGGAAAACGATGCGCCCAGAACACTGGTGCAATGGAAACCATTGCCCGTCACTTTTAAAACAAAAACATATTTGAAAAGCGCTCATCTGAAACTCTTGGGATAGTGGCCATACAGCGCGCACTTTCGCTAGGTCACTAAGATGAGTTTCAATGAGTTCTGTTGTTTGCTTTTTTTTTTTAGACGTTGATGACGCAGTGTGTATTTTTTTTTTTTAAAGACGGCATTGGACGAATCAAGCTGTACCAAAAGGGGATTTAATCAAATGGTTAAAAAAAAAAAAAAAAAAAAAAAAAAAAAAAAAAAAATTTTGTTTTTGTTTTTTTTTTTTTAGACGGTTAGTGGGCAGTGTTTTTTTTTTTTTTTTAAAGACGGCATTGGACGAATCAAGCTGTAACAAAAGGGGATTTAATCAAATGGTTAAAAAAAAAAAATAAAAAAATAATATGACAAATAGAAATCTATCTCGTGGCAAACTTTCAGTGACATTTTGTAACCTAGACACACTTCCAGACAGACAAACAAACGCGCTGACAACAGACAACTAGTTCACTTCCAATGGACAACCAACACATTGCCAACGAACAACCCCCCCCCTTTCCCCCCCCCCCATCCCCCCCCCCCCCCCCCCCCCCCCATTATCAAACTCTGGAAACATTTCATCACAACAAAGTGCAAGGAAGCGGAGCAAATGCGTTTGTTTAGCGGCGGCCATTGCAGCTGCTCGACTCCCGCGCGCCAACAGGTCAAACCGAATGGTGAACATCTCGCGTGTTGTCTTGAGCGTCGGTTCCGTTACCAGATCTGATGTCTTGCACCTGGGGAAACAGTTCAATTCAATTAGGCCGTCACCGGCTCCAGGTAAATGGGAGCCGTTGGGCGGGGCCGCGAGGGGGGCAGTGTTCATTGTTGGATATGGTAAAAGATGGTTTCAGAAAGGGAATGAGTGGGGGGGGGGGTTGTTGTTAGAGCATTCGATGAATGGGGGCCAGGAAATTGGGCAAAGAAACGTGTTTAGTGATGGAGATAAGATGTTTAGCGATGGGGATAAGATGTTTATTGATGAGATAAAACGTGTGGAGGTTGAGATAAGATGTTTAGGGATGGACATAATCTGTGTAGAATTGAGCAAAGGTATGGCGTACTTTTTGTTTATATTGATAACAATCAATCTCTAATGGAACACACAAAAAATCACTCATTATTAAGTCCATAAGGATTTAGTGATTTTTTTAATATTTTATTTTAATTCGAAAAGTATTTTTAATACCAAAGTTACTTCTTCGCGTGAAACCATGACAACGAACACGACAAATGATCAACAACAAAACACATACCTTCATTTCATCCTCCCCCACCCACCATACACAGACTCACCCACACCATTTGTTGCAGAAGAAGCCCGAATTGCCGAAAAGTAAAAGCATCCGATGAATGGTCCTGGAAGAAAGAGAAAAAAAGGGGGAGCGAATCGTGTATGGTGAAGTTGTTTTGACTGGAGAGAATGAAATTGCACAGATTTATATTCATGAAGGTGTTTATAAAAAAAATTGTTTGTGCCCAAGTCAAAAACGTCTTCCATAACAGTCTCGATAGTTCGGTAAAAGGTGGATTGCATTCGCTCTTTCTTCGAGTGTAACCATGGCAACGGACACATCGGATGGACAACACAATTTAAATTCTCCTTTCAAAAAAGTGATATCTTTATAGATTGTTTTTTTTTTTCCTTCTCATAAATCATCTTCTACTGGGATGTTGGCTTATATCTTAATGGATGTACAGATTAGCGCTGGAAGAAAATCCGGCCGTCCCAAAAGTGTTGAATGAGGTCACGTGTAGAGGTATTGGGTTTAGGGGGTCAATTCCGGAGCCTAGGTGGCGCCCTGCGGTGCTTTTATCTATTCGTAAGGAGGGGCGCCATTTTTTTTAAAACCAACTGCTCAGATTTTGTTCATGGAGGGGAGGGGCGGCAAATGGTATTGGCCCGCGCCCGCCCCCGGGTGGCCCTGACCCTAGCCTCGTCACACCTAAATCCATAAACGAAACGTATATTTTGTAAAGAATTTTAATGTGTAGAACAGCGGCTCTCAACCTGTGGGTCGCGACCCCTTTGGGGGTCGAACGACCCTTTACCATGGGTCGCCTGAGGCCATCGGAAAACACACATGCTCCACAGTTATGAAGCAGCAACGAAAATAATCGTGTGGCTGGGGTCGCCACAACATGAGGAACTGTATTCAAGGGTCGCGGCATTAGAAAGGTTGAGAACCACTGGTGTAGAACACTCGCTGAATCCTTGTCTCTCTCATGCTTCTTGTTTGCACAGAGCCCAACGACAAGTATCTTCATAAGACACGTCTCCGTCAACCACTGGTGTAGAACACTCGCTGAATCCTTGTCTCTCTCATGCTTCTTGTTTGCACAGAGCCCAACGACAAGTATCTTCATAAGACACGTCTCCGTCAACCACTGGTGTAGAACACTCGCTGAATCCTTGTCTCTCTCATGCTTCTTGTTTGCACAGAGCCCAACAACAAGTATCTTCATAAGACACGTCTCCGTCAACCACTGGTGTAGAACACTCGCTGAATCCTTGTCTCTCTCATGCTTCTTGTTTGCACAGAGCCCAACGACAAGTATCTTCAAAAGACACGTCTCCATCATTAGCGTGTTGTCTTTTTCCAGCGTGTTTCTGTTTTTAAATCCGAACACAAAGAAAACGATGAACACAGGGGCGTAGTCAAGGGGCGATCCACCCCTGGTGGCATTTGAAATATTTTGTTTTCATTGGGGCGGTTTTTTCGGCCAACAAGGTGGCGGCAAAATTCCCGGCGTGTCCCCGGGGAGGCACCAACCTTAGCCACGTCACTGGACGGACATCACCTTTCTGCTCGATTACCCTATTTGCAAAAATCGTCGTGGGCTTAGAATGTTAAAATATGTGAGCAAGGAACTGTATACGAATCCCAAGTAGTATATTTAAAAAACAGTTGCTAGGATTTGAAACATGAGCTACATGACGTAAGTTCTATCAGCCCACTCCCTTCTCCACTTTACAAAAAAAATATCCCTATATATTTAAACAATGAGTGCTATTAAAATTAACTTTGTAACCGTTTGTTGTTAGCGCATCGCATCCTTTCCTCACTACATCCCTCCCTGGTGTATATCTTTCTCTCTCTCTCACACACGCCATCTCTCACCGTCACTATTCTATCCCGTCCCCTGTTTACCCCCGTCTCTCTCTCTCACATCACTATCTCCTCTCTTTATCCCTTTCTTCTCTATCTTCTCCTCCCCTCTATCTATCCTCTCCTCCTCTCTATCTATCTATCCTCTCTATCTCTCACTAGCCCCTCTCACAACCTCGCCCTATCACTCCGTCTCCTCACTTCCTTCTCTATCCCTTTTAATATCAACCATTTTTCGCTACCTTCTCTATCCTTTCCTCTCCACCCCTCTCTATCCCCTTTCTATCTTTCTCACTCCCTCTATCTCTATCGCTCTACTACCATTCTCCTTATCTCTCACTCTCCTCTCTTTTTTTTTTTGCTATCTCGTCTCTCCTTTCCACTCCATCCCTCTATCTCTCCCTTCTCTTACTCCCCACTCTATCCCTCTCACTCTCCTCTTTTTCACTAGCCTTTCTCTCCGCCCCCTCTCCCTCCCCTCTCCCCTCCCCTCTCACTCTCTAGCCGCCTCCAGGTCAATAAAACAAGGCCGCCCATGCAACACAACTCATCATCCCCCGATCTTGGCGGGAAATCGCCGTTCGTTAGTGACACAGCCACAAGGCAGGGCTGAAAGACTGGCATTTGATATTCCATTAGTCACGTCGTGCCTGCTGGCCATCTGCGTCCCTTGAGAGTGAAAGCGATTGTTTTTGTTTTTTTTTTGTCGGCCCCCCCCCCCCCCATTTTTTCCCCCAAACCCTTGAAAAACTGAAATGACGTCCCTGCTTGTCGAGACACCATGGACTCTGTTGGACTCTTAAAAAACTTCATTTTTTTTTTTTGTGTTTGTGAAATAGCTTCAATTAGAAAGATCTCTCGTGTATATTTTGCCTCTGGTGTGTCCTGTTCCTTTTCGAAACCGTCCTCCCCCAACTTCCACATGTTTTATAAAAATAGTACTGAGTGGAAATTAGAAAATGGCAGTCATGCGTGTCGTGTAAACTTGGTTTAAAAGGTGTGTTGTTCGTGTTCCTCTGACACACACGCGAGCTTCATGTGTGACGGCTGAACTCCATTCAATAGTTGGCTGTCTTCGCTACGCTGCGACTGTTATTTCGAACGCCTTTGTGATAAATTAACGACGACATCCTCTCTGTCAACGGCTTTTTGTCCAATGTCATCTCTATTCCGGAATCCTGTTCCTATCAGTGTTTTTTTATGGACATAATCGGTTGACGATGGCAATGCACTCTCACTATGACACAGGGCAATGCACTCTCACTACGACACAGGGCAATGCACTCTCACTGCGACACATGGCAATGCACTCTCACTGCGACACAGGGCAATGCACTGTCACTGCGACACAGGGCAATGCACTCTCACTACGACACAGGGCAATGCACTCTCACTGCGCAGGGCAATGCACTCTCCCTGCGCCACAGGGCAATGCACTCTCCCTACGACACAGGGCAATGCACTCTCACTGCGACACAGGGCAATGCACTCTCACTGCGACACAGGGCAATGCACTCTCACTGCGACACAGGGCAATGCACTCTCCCTGCGAGACAGGGCAATGAACTCTCACTGCGACACAGGGCAATGCACTCTCACTGTGACACAAGGCAATGCACTCGTCACTACGACACAGGGCAGTAGATTTCGTTGAATGCTACAGCCAATGAGAAGTTGAATCTTGGAACTACCGGGGATTTTCGGTAAAAAGCTCTTTTCTTTTCTTTTTTTTTTGAATATTGTGACGTGTCAACTTTAAAAAAATGAGTGTCATTTTATTTGTTGGAGTCAGCGATTGCCTTGACTCCTACGGTTCGTCAATACTGTGGTTATTCAGGGATTCTCAACCTTCTAGAATTTTGTACCGCTTGAAATTAATGTACACATTTAAGATTGTTTTTTTTTGGTAATTCTCATTTTATTCGTAGCAGTGTTTATTTTATTATTTCACAGCTGTAACTGTTTAATGTTAACACAGTTTGAGAATCCCCCTATACAGTGGCACACTCTACAGAGTTTCGTATCGCAGTTAAAAAAAATGAAACTATTAATTGAATATTCTTGCTGTAACTTTGTCACAAAAAAGTTAGAGATTCCACACACGTGTGACATTTGTGACAGTTGAGAGTTGTAAAGGTATTTTTACATAATGATCTGTGATCTTTGATAATCCCAGATGAGATATTTTCCCGTGTCCTTCAGCGATGTTGGAACTGTTATATCTTTACGAATCCCATCAAAACAAAGGATTCAACACACATTCGTCCAACTTACGATAAGGACTTGATACAGTGGTCATCTCCCCTTGAGAAATCGTTGAGAAAGGAACCTATTTGGATTTGTAATTTGGATTTAACACCTTTCGATATTCTTTCTTTTTAAAAAAAAAGATAAATAACCTCCTCGAACGTATGCTCCCTTAACACGATGATCTCCATTTATTTTTATTATACTTTTTTCCAGGTTGAGAGGGGTGACGTGCCCTCCACCCGCCAGTACCTGAACCTGGCCAAGCAAACCGGCATGAACCTCAACTGCCTGGACCCCCTGGGCAGGACGGCGCTGCTGGTGGCCATCGAGAACGAGAACATCGAGATGATCGAGCTGCTGCTGTCCCACGGCGTGGAGGTCGGGGACGCGCTGCTGCACGCCATCAACGAGGAGAACGTGGAGGCCGTGGAGCTGCTGCTGAACCACGAGCTGGCCACCAAGGGGGAGCAGCAGGTAGGAGCAGTCTTGTTTGAGTAGGCATCGGCGGCTAGGAGGTGTCTGTGTGAGTAGGCAGCAGTGGGTAGGAGGTGTCTTTTACAGTAGGCAGCAGTGGGTAGGAGGTGTCTGTTACAGTAGGCAGCAGTGGGTAGGAGGTGTCTGTTACAGTAGGCAGCAGTGAGTAGGAGGTGTCTGTTTGAGTAGGCAGCAGTGGGTAGGAGGTGTCTGTTACAGTAGGCAGCAGTGGACAGGAGGTGTCTGTTTGAGTAGGCAGCAGTGGGCAGGAGGTGTCTGTTACAGTAGGCAGCAGTGGGTAGGTTAAAACAATGTATGATGACCTGGGTTGCTGGAGAGGGAACTGGTATAGGGTGGACAAATTTCAAAGAGGTGAGGGGGTAACGTAATGGCAGACTTCGGGCGCAAAGAAGAGAAAGATGTTACTTTTAAATGGCAGTTGGTGGAAGGCACGAAATGGAGGAAGTGTTAAGAAACTTCTTTGTGAATATATTTTTAAATATAATAGCAATGTTGATTGATATATGACAATTGAAAATGTCAACCAACACCGCCACCCTCACACACACACACACTTCAGAAGCCGTATGTGAATTTATGTCTGTAATGTTATCGTCCAAACTCTTTGTGTAATGTTATCGTCCAAACTCTTTGTGTGATGTTATCGTCCAAACTTTTTGTGTAATGTTATCGTCCAAACTCTTTGTGTAATGTTATCGTCCAAACTCTTTGTGTAATGTTATCGTCCACCAAAGTCTTTGTGTAATGTTATCGTCCACCAAAGTCTTTGTGTAATGTTATCGTCCAAACTCTTTGTGTAATGTTATCGTCCACCAAACTCTTTGTGTAATGTTATCGTCCACCAAACTCTTTGTGTAATGTTATCGTCCACCAAAGTCTTTGTGTAATGTTATCGTCCACCAAACTCTTTGTGTAATGTTATCGTCCACCAAAGTCTTTGTGTAATGTTATCGTCCACCAAACTCTTTGTGTAATGTTATCGTCCACCAAACTCTTTGTGTAATGTTATCGTCCACCAAACTCTTTGTGTAATGTTATCGTCCACCAAAGTCTTTGTGTAATGTTATCGTCCACCAAAGTCTTTGTGTAATGTTATCGTCCACCAAACTCTTTGTGTAATGTTATCGTCCACCAAAGTCTTTGTGTAATGTTATCGTCCACCAAACTCTTTGTGCAATGTTATCGTCCACCAAACTCTTTGTGTAATGTTATCGTCCACCAAACTCTTTGTGTAATGTTATCGTCCACCAAAGTCTTTGTGTAATGTTATCGTCCACCAAAGTCTTTGTGTAATGTTATCGTCCACCAAAGTCTTTGTGTAATGTTATCGTCCACCAAACTCTTTGTGTAATGTTATCGTCCACCAAAGTCTTTGTGTAATGTTATCGTCCACCAAACTCTTTGTGCAATGTTATCGTCCACCAAACTCTTTGTGTAATGTTATCGTCCACCAAACTCTTTGTGTAATGTTATAGTCCACCAAAGTCTTTGTGTAATGTTATCGTCCACCAAAGTCTTTGTGTAATGTTATCGTCCACCAAACTCTTTGTGTGATGTTAATCATCAAAAATCTTATCGTCCAAACATTATGCACCCGAAAAGAACTTGGGCCTGTCCTATCGGACGCAGGCTGGTGTAAGCCTGCAGCCGACAAAGTCCAGGGTTTCGGCAATGGAGTATTCGTTATCAAACTAGCCTCTAGCCACGACGGAGATGTCTACTTTACTTTTAGTGACGCAGGACTTTCACATTCGGCTCTTAGACATTTTGGTTTGTCACCCTTGGGTTCCATTAATTAATGTCTGAATTTCTATTGGTCGGATATAAATAGGTGTTACTAATTTTAGAACCGGACGTCATTTTGCACCGACGGAAGGAATATTGTTAGTGACATTTCTTATATTCGTTGTGTTTTTGCTGGAAATGTAGGGACGCTGCTTCGAAAGTCACGTCAAGAGTTTGAGGGGGGAAGGGGGGGAAGGGGGGGAGGTGGGGGGGGGGTTGCTATTGGCTTTCTTATTCACAAATAGTTCACGAAAACAGGATCACACGAAGTTTTCAGGCGAAGTGGAGCTCTCTTTAAATAGAGAGAGAATACAAACGGGGTTGCTTTGGTGGCAGCCGACAGAAAGGTCAGCCACAGAACACGCTAACCTGCAGGTTAAAGACAGGTATTCACATCCGGGGATTGCCTTATTATTATCCGGAAGATGGTGATTTGTAATGGGCGCGTCCTGAGCGGTTGGTTGGGGGAGGCATGCGGACTGTTTACATCAACAAACGTGAAGGTTAGTTCCCGGTGATCCAGCGGTGCAGTTTTACCCGCTGCGATCGACCTGCGCATTGTATTGACCTGCAATCAAACAATTCACATAGGTCCGTCCAGACGTTAAATATTTAAGAAAGGAATATTCTCTTGTGACAGTTACCAGTCTTGGAATGAGAATCTTGTATGGCAGGTATGGCAAGCGGGGTATGGAAGATGGGGGAATGGGAGATGGGGATATGGGAAGTGGGGTATGAAAGATGGGGGAATGGGAGATGGGGATATGGGAAGTGGGGTATGGAAGATGGGGGAATGGAAGGTGGGGATATGGGAAATGGGATATGGAAGATGGGGGAATGGGAGGTGGAGGAATGGCAAGTGTCGTACGGAAGATGGGAGAATGGGAGGTGGAGGTATGGCAAGTGGGGTATGGAAGATAAGGGTATGAGAGGTGGGGGTATTGGCAAGTGGGGTATTGAAGATGGGGGAATGGGAGGTCGGGGGTATGGCAAGTGGGGTATGGAAGATAAGGGTATGAGAGGTGGGGGTATTGGCAATTGGGGTATTGAAGATGGGGGAATGGGAGGTGGGGATATGGGAAGTGGGGTATGGAAGATGGGGGTTGGGAGGTGGGGGTATAGAAGATGGGGGAATGAGAGGTGGGGATATGGGAAGTGGGGTATGGAAGATGGGGGTATGGGAGGTGGGGATGTGGGAAGTGGGGTATGGAAGATGGGGGTATGGGAGGTCGGGATATGGCAAGTGAAGTATGGAAGAAGGGGGAATAGTAGGTGGGGGTATGGAAGATAGGGAATGGGAGGTGGGTATGTGGGAAGTGGGTTATGGAAGATGGGGGAATGGGAGGTGGAGGTATTGCAAGTAGGGTATGGAAGATGGAAAAATGGGAGCTGGGGATATCGGAAGTGGGGTATGGATGATGAGGTAATTGGAGGTGGAGGTATGGCAAGTGGGGTATGGAAGATGGGGGAATGGGAGGTGGGTATATGGGAAGTGGGGTATGGAAGATGGGGAATGGGAGGTGGGGGTATTGGAATTGGGTCGTGGAAAATTGGAGAATGGGAGTTGGGGATATGGCAAGTGGGGTATGGAAGATGGGGGAATTGGAGGTGGGGGTATGGGAAGTGGGATATGGAAGAGGGGGGTATGGAAGATTGGGGAATGGGAGTTGGGGATATGGGACGATGGGTATGGAAGATGGGGGAATGGGAGGTCGGGGGTATGAGAAGTGAGGTATGGAAAATGGGGGATGGGAGGTGGGGGTATGGGAAGGGGGTATGGAAGATGGGGGAATGGGAGGTGGGGGTATGGGAAGTGGGGTATGGAAGATGGGGGAATGGAAGGTGGGGGTATGGGAAGGGGGGTATGGAAGATGGGGGTATGGAATAGGGGGGTATGGAAGATTGGGGAATGGGAGGTGGGGATATGGGAAGTTTGGTATGGAAGATGGGGGAATGGGAGGTCGGGGGTATGAGAAGTGAGGTATGGAAAATGGGGGATGGGAGGTGGGGATATGGGAAGGGGGTATGGAAGGTGGGGGTATGGGAAGTGAGGTATGGAAGATGGGGTATGGATGATGGGGGAATGGGAGTAGGGGGTATGGCAAGTGGGGTATGGAAGATGGGGAATGGGAGATGGGGGATGGGAGATAGGGGTATGGGAATTGAGGTAAGGAAGATGGGGGATGGAAGATGGAGGTATGGAAGTGGGGTATGAAAGATGGGGGATGGTAGATGGGGTTAGAGAAGTGGGGTATGGAAGATTGTGGATTGGAGATGTTGGAATGGGATATTGGGTATGGGAGCTGGGGGTATGGGAAATATTTTCTGTTTCGGGTTGATCCTGAAGTGTCAAAGTGTCCTCGTTTAAAGCCATTTTCATTGTTTCTATAGTATAGTAGTTACTATCCTAGTGTCTCATTTGTATTTACTTAGTTTACATGTTTTAATAATTGTAAAGCGCTTAGAGCTTTATGATAAGCGCTATATAAAAATGCCTAAATAAATAAATAAATAAATATGGGAGCGTGTGGTATAACCTTATGATTTACGAAAACCTGGGTCGGAGAATTTGACTTTTTTTTTATTATTTTCAGAATCAAGATATATTTCGAAAATAACTAATTATTTTTCAACAACGCAAAAATTTATTTTTACATTTTAATTTTTTCAGATTTCTCATCCACACCTTCTATTGACAAACATAAAAAGAATACACATTTTAATTTTTTTTTTACAAATAAATCTTTATTGGAACAAGTCTTCATCAAACAAATTACTTTCGAATAAATTAACTTTCGAACAATTCATTGTTCCCACAATGTATGCATAACGTGATTCTTATTAAACTAAATAAAGTCGACGAGTGAAACCATGAGCATTTATCATTAAAACATTTGTCCTGGAATTTTTAAATTGGTTCAATGGAAACGTTTGCCCCCCAAAAACCAACGAGTAATGTAAAAACTTTGCTATTCGCTGACTGTGAACATTTGATCACATGGAGCTGATCGATCAAGTGCTTGCCAAGAGAAGTTTAAATGAAATGCGAATAACAGAATAACAAAAGGTCAGTGGGGGGAGGGGGGGGAGTAGGATGATAAGAACGCGTGAGCAATAATACAGGGCGACCTTTTGAAAAGAAAAACTCTCCAAACACGGTCAATCTAGTTTTCATTAAACCCGATCTCTTCGTCCGCGGATCAAACTTAATTCCTTGATTTTGTTCGTACGACAGTCGACTGTTGGTTGTATCTCTCGACGTCAGCTTTGGGGGCCTTGTTTGGACATGGCAACCAGGGAAGAGCCCAAAGGATCTTTCAATGAGGGGGTTGGGGGAAAAAAGGGGGGAGGGGCTGGCTGATCTTTCGTTGGCAGGTGCAGATCACCCGATTTTCGTCGTGGGTTTAGACGTTGATATGCCAGGATTAGTAGGGGAAAAACAGCATCGACTGGCCAGATTTTCGTCCCGCTGCTAAAATCCAGACTGCAGACATGGCTTGCAAAAAAAAATTATGATTTCTTTTTTTTAATTTTTTTTTATTTTTAATGGCGTTGCTTTATTAAAGTGCACGAACAAATTTGTCTTTAAATGGCATTGCTTTATTAAAGTGCAAGAAATAATAATTATTTTTTTAAATATAAAATTCATCTTTCCGGTCATTTTTGCTCAAATAGCGCTACAAATAAAAGTGTGCTTTGCTCATAAGACAATAGACTTTGAGTTTAGATAAATTTAGCAGTGATTAACGGTGATTCCCTTACTTAATATTTATTTATATCAATAGTTACCATTGATCCTGTAACTTATCATCTGATCAGTGACGTAGCTGGGGGAGATGGAGGTAGCTGGGGGAGATGGAGGTAGCTGGGGGAGATGGAGGTAGCTGGGGGAGATGGAGGTAGCTGGGGGAGATGGAGGTAGCTGGGGGAGATGGAGGTAGCTGGGGGAGATGGAGGTAGCAGGGGGAGATGGAGGTAGCAGGGGGAGATGGAGGTAGCAGGGGGAGATGGAGGTAGCAGGGGGAGATGGAGGTAGCAGGGGGAGATGGAGGTAGCAGGGGGAGATTGAGGTAGCTGGTGGTAGCTGAAGGTAGCTGAAAATAGCTGGAAGGAGATGGAAGTAACTCGGAGAGATAGAAGTATCTGAGGGAGATGTAGGTAGCTGGTGGTAGCTGAAGGTAGCTGGAAGGAGATGGAAGAAACTTGGAGAGATGGAGGTAGCTGGGGGAGATGGAGGCATCTGGGGGGAGATGGAGTTAGATAACTGGTGAGTTTGGGGGGTAGCTGGGGGGCCTGGTGGTAGCTGAAGGCAGCTGGGGGAGATGGGAAGAGTTGGGGGGAGCTTGATGTAGCTGGAGGTCAATAGTTCATGGGCGTGAGTTTGTAACTCAAATCACAACAACTCACCAGGCAGGTCCAGAAATAGGGTGTAGCAGTATCTGAAAATATGTATTGTGACTGAAAAATATGAAATTGTCACATAAGATATGGTATTGTTTCTGAAAATATGATACTGTGACTAAAAATATGATATTGTCCCTGAATACATGGTATTGTTTCGGAAAATATGATATTTTGACTGAAAATATTATATTGTCACTGAAATTATGACATTGTCGCTGAAAACATGGTTTTGTCCCTGAAATTATTTCATGGTCACTCAAAATATGGTATATTCACTGAAATTAGGACACTTTCACTGAAAATATGGTATAGTCACTGAAATGATGACATTGTCACTTAAGATATGGTATAGTCACTGAAATGATGACATTGTCACGTAAGATGTGGTATAGTCCCTGAAATGATGACATTGTCACTTCAGATGTGGTATCGTCCCTGAAATGATGACATTGTCACGTAAGATATGATATAGTCGCTGAAATGATGACATTGTCACTTCAGATGTGGTATCGTCCCTGAAATGATGACATTGTCAGGTAAGATATGGTATCGTCCTTGAAATGATGACATTGTCACTTCAGATGTCTCGTTGTCGAGGGAGGTTTTAGAAAGATCGTGTTCAAAAAGTCTAGAAAACCGATGCCTGGAATAATGTAGGTCAACAAAATGGGGACAAAATTTGATAAAGGCAGACAAGCAGACGTGAAACAAGCGTAGATAAAACATCTAACAGACAGATCACATTGAACTCAAAAGTCATCTTAAGGGGTCTACCAAGCAACCGTGTAACAGATGGATCAGATTGAACTCAAACGTAATTTTGAATGTGTATCAAGATACAATGTAACATAGCACACTGAAGTCAAATATAATCTTTCAGGTCTATCACTCGCATTGCCACTCTACTAACTTAAGTTGCCATCTCTTCTGTATCAATCACACGCATTGCCACTCTCCTTACTTAAGTTGCAATCTCTTCTGTATCAATCACTCGCATTGCCACTCTCCTTACTTAAGTTACCATCTCTTCTGTATCAATCACTCGCATTGCCACTCTACTTAAGTTGCTATCTCTTCTGTATCAATCACTCGCATTGCCACTCTCCTTACTTAAGTTGCCATCTCTTCTGTATCAATCACTCGCATTGCCACTCTACTTACTTAAGTTGCCATCTCTTCTGTATCAATCACTCGCATTGCCACTCTCCTTACTTAAGTTGCCATCTCTTCTGTATCAATCACTCGCATTGCCACTCTCCTTACTTAAGTTGCCATCTCTTCTGTATCAATCACTCACATTGCCACTCTCCTTACTTAAGTTGCCATCTCTTCTGTATCAATCACTCGCATTGCCACTCTACTTACTTAAGTTGCCATCTCTTCTGTATCAATCACTCACATTGCCACTCTCCTTACTTAAGTTGCCATCTCTTCTGTATCAATCACTCACATTGCCACTCTCCTTACTTAAGTTGCCATCTCTTCTGTATCAATCACTCGCATTGCCACTCTACTTACTTAAGTTGCCATCTCTTCTGTATCAATCACTCACATTGCCACTCTCCTTACTTAAGTTGCCATCTCTTCTGTATCAATCACTCGCATTGCCACTCTACTTAAGTTTGCTATGTCTTCTGTATCAATCACTCGCATTGCCACTCTCCTTACTTAAGTTGCCATCTCTTCTGTATCAATCACTCGCATTGCCACACTACTTAAGTTTGGAATGTCTTCTGTATCAATCACTCGCATTGCCACTCTACTTACTTAAGTTGCCATCTCTTCTGTATCAATCATTCGCATTGCCACTCTACTTAAGTTTGCTATGTCTTCTGTATCAATCACACGCATTGCCACTCTCCTTACTTAAATTGCTATGTCTTCTGTATCAATCACTCGCATTGCCACTCTTCTTACTTAAGTTGCTATCTCTTCTGTATCAATCTCTCGCATTGCCACTCTACTTAAGTTTGCTATGTCTTCTGTATCAATCACTCGCATTGCCACTCTCCTTACTTAAGTTGCCATCTCTTCTGTATCAATCACTCGCATCGCCACTCTACTTACTTAAGTTGCCATCTCTTCTGTATCAATCACTCGCATTGCCACTCTCCTTACTTAAGTTGCCATCTCTTATGTATCAATCACTCGCATCGCCACTCTCCTTACTTAAGTTGCCATCTCTTCTGTATCAATCACTCGCATTGCCACTCTCCTTACTTAAGTTGCTATCTCTTCTGTATCAATCTCTCGCATTGCCACTCTACTTAAGTTTGCTATGTCTTCTGTATCAATCACACGCATTGCCACTCTCCTTACTTAAGTTGCTATCTCTTCTGTATCAATCTCTCGCTTTGCCACTCTACTTAAGTTTGCTATGTCTTCTGTATCAATCACTCGCATTGCCACTCTCCTTACTTAAGTTGCCATCTCTTCTGTATCAATCACTCGCATTGCCACTCTCCTTACTTAAGTTGCCATCTCTTCTGTATCAATCACTCGCATTGCCACTCTCCTTACTTAAGTTGCCATCTCTTCTGTATCAATCACTCGCATTGCCACTCTCCTTACTTAAGTTGCCATCTCTTCTGTATCAATCACTCGCATTGCCACTCTCCTTACTTAAGTTGCCATCTCTTCTGTATCAATCACTCGCATTGCCACTCTCCTTACTTAAGTTGCCATCTCTTCTGTATCAATCACTCGCATTGCCACTCTCCTTACTTAAGTTGCCATCTCTTCTGTATCAATCACTCGCATTGCCACTCTCCTTACTTAAGTTGCCATCTCTTCTGTATCAATCACTCGCATTGCCACTCTCCTTACTTAAGTTGCCATCTCTTCTGTATCAATCACTCGCATTGCCACTCTCCTTACTTAAGTTGCCATCTCTTCTGTATCAATCACTCGCATTGCCACTCTCCTTACTTAAGTTGCCATCTCTTCTGTATCAATCACTCGCATTGCCACTCTCCTTACTTAAGTTGCCATCTCTTCTGTATCAATCACTCGCATTGCCACTCTCCTTACTTAAGTTGCCATCTCTTCTGTATCAATCACTCGCATTGCCACTCTCCTTACTTAAGTTGCCATCTCTTCTGTATCAATCACTCGCATTGCCACTCTCCTTACTTAAGTTGCCATCTCTTCTGTATCAATCACTCGCATTGCCACTCTCCTTACTTAAGTTGCCATCTCTTCTGTATCAATCACTCGCATTGCCACTCTCCTTACTTAAGTTGCCATCTCTTCTGTATCAATCACTCGCATTGCCACTCTCCTTACTTAAGTTGCCATCTCTTCTGTATCAATCACTCGCATTGCCACTCTCCTTACTTAAGTTGCCATCTCTTCTGTATCAATCACTCGCATTGCCACTCTCCTTACTTAAAATGCCATCTCTTCTGTATCAATCACTCGCATTGCCACTCTCCTTACTTAAGTTGCCATCTCTTCTGTATCAATCACACGCATTGCCACTCTCCTTACTTAAGTTTCCATCTCTTCTGCATCAATCACTCGCATTGCCACTCTCCTTACTTAAGTTGCTATATCTTGTGTATCAATCTCTCGCATTGCCACTCTACTTAAGTTTGCTATGTCTTCTGTATCAATCACACGCATTGCCACTCTCCTTACTTAAGTTGCTATCTCTTCTGTAACAATCTCTCGCTTTGCCACTCTACTTAAGTTTGCTATGTCTTCTGTATCAATCACTCGCATTGCCACTCTCCTTACTTAAGTTGCCATCTCTCTGTATCAATCACTCGCATTGCCACTCTCCTTACTTAAGTTGCCATCTCTTCTGTATCAATCACTCGCATTGCCACTCTACTTACTTTAGTTGCCATCTCTTCTGTATCAATCACTCGCATTGCCACTCTACTTACTTAAGTTGCCATCTCTTCTGTATCAATAACTCGCATTGCCACTCTACTTACTTAAGTTGCTATCTCTTCTGTATCAATCTCTCGCTTTGCCACTCTACTTAAGTTTGCTATGTCTTCTGTATCAATCACTCGCATTGCCACTCTCCTTACTTAAGTTGCCATCTCTTCTGTATCAATCACTCGCATTGCCACTCTCCTTACTTAAGTTGCCATCTCTTCTGTATCAATCACTCGCATTGCCACTCTCCTTACTTAAGTTGCCATCTCTTCTGTATCAATCACTCGCATTGCCACTCTCCTTACTTAAGTTGCCATCTCTTCTGTATCAATCACTCGCATTGCCACTCTCCTTACTTAAGTTGCCATCTCTTCTGTATCAATCACTCGCATTGCCACTCTCCTTACTTAAGTTGCCATCTCTTCTGTATCAATCACTCGCATTGCCACTCTCCTTACTTAAGTTGCCATCTCTTCTGTATCAATCACTCGCATTGCCACTCTCCTTACTTAAGTTGCCATCTCTTCTGTATCAATCACTCGCATTGCCACTCTCCTTACTTAAGTTGCCATCTCTTCTGTATCAATCACTCGCATTGCCACTCTCCTTACTTAAGTTGCCATCTCTTCTGTATCAATCACTCGCATTGCCACTCTCCTTACTTAAGTTGCCATCTCTTCTGTATCAATCACTCGCATTGCCACTCTCCTTACTTAAGTTGCCATCTCTTCTGTATCAATCACTCGCATTGCCACTCTCCTTACTTAAGTTGCCATCTCTTCTGTATCAATCACTCGCATTGCCACTCTCCTTACTTAAGTTGCCATCTCTTCTGTATCAATCACTCGCATTGCCACTCTCCTTACTTAAGTTGCCATCTCTTCTGTATCAATCACTCGCATTGCCACTCTCCTTACTTAAGTTGCCATCTCTTCTGTATCAATCACTCGCATTGCCACTCTCCTTACTTAAGTTGCCATCTCTTCTGTATCAATCACACGCATTGCCACTCTCCTTACTTAAGTTTCCATCTCTTCTGTATCAATCACTCGCATTGCCACTCTCCTTACTTAAGTTGCCATCTCTTCTGTATCAATCACTCGCATTGCCACTCTCCTTACTTAAGTTGCCATCTCTTCTGTATCAATCACACGCATTGCCACTCTCCTTACTTAAGTTTCCATCTCTTCTGTATCAATCACTCGCATTGCCACTCTCCTTACTTAAGTTGCCATCTCTTCTGTATCAATCACACGCATTGCCACTCTCCTTACTTAAGTTGCCATCTCTTCTGTATCAATCACTCGCATTGCCACTCTACTTACTTAAGTTGCCATCTCTTCTCTATCAATCACTCGCATTGTCACTCTACTTACTTAAGTTGCCATCTCTTCTGTATCAATCACTCGCATTGCCACTCTCCTTACTTAAGTTGCCATCTCTTCTGTATCAATCACTCGCATTGCCGCTCTCCTTACTTAAGTTGCCATCTCTTCTGTATCAATCACTCGCATTGCCACTCTACTTACTTAAGTTGCCATCTCTTCTTTATCAATCACTCGCATTGCCACTCTCCTTACTTAAGTTGCCATCTCTTCTGTATCAATCACACGCATTGCCACTCTCCTTACTTAAGTTGCGATCTCCTCTGTATCAATCACTCGCATTGCCACTCTCCTTACTTAAGTTGCCATCTCTTCTGTATCAATCACTCGCATTGCCACTCTACTTCAGTTTGCTATGTCTTCTGTATCAATCACTCGCATTGCCACTCTCCTTACTTAAGTTGCCATCTCTTCTGTATCAATCACTCGCATTGCCACTCTCCTTACTTAAGTTGCCATCTCTTCTGTATCAATCACTCGCATTGCCACTCTCCTTACTTAAGTTGCCATCTCTTCTGTATCAATCACTCGCATTGCCACTCTCCTTACTTAAGTTGCCATCTCTTCTGTATCAATCACTCGCATTGCCACTCTCCTTACTTAAGTTGCCATCTCTTCTGTATCAATCACTCGCATTGCCACTCTCCTTACTTAAGTTGCCATCTCTTCTGTATCAATCACTCGCATTGCCACTCTCCTTACTTAAGTTGCCATCTCTTCTGTATCAATCACTCGCATTGCCACTCTCCTTACTTAAGTTGCCATCTCTTCTGTATCAATCACTCGCATTGCCACTCTCCTTACTTAAGTTGCCATCTCTTCTGTATCAATCACTCGCATTGCCACTCTCCTTACTTAAGTTGCCATCTCTTCTGTATCAATCACTCGCATTGCCACTCTCCTTACTTAAGTTGCCATCTCTTCTGTATCAATCACTCGCATTGCCACTCTCCTTACTTAAGTTGCCATCTCTTCTGTATCAATCACTCGCATTGCCACTCTCCTTACTTAAGTTGCCATCTCTTCTGTATCAATCACTCGCATTGCCACTCTCCTTACTTAAGTTGCCATCTCTTCTGTATCAATCACTCGCATTGCCACTCTACTTACTTAAGTTGCCATCTCTTCTGTATCAATCACTCACATTGCCACTCTCCTTACTTAAGTTGCCATCTCTTCTGTATCAATCACTCGCATTGCCACTCTACTTAAGTTTGCTATGTCTTCTGTATCAATCACTCGCATTGCCACTCTCCTTACTTAAGTTGCCATCTCTTCTGTATCAATCACTCGCATTGCCACACTACTTAAGTTTGGAATGTCTTCTGTATCAATCACTCGCATTGCCACTCTACTTACTTAAGTTGCCATCTCTTCTGTATCAATCACTCGCATTGCCACTCTATTTAAGTTTGCTATGTCTTCTGTATCAATCACTCGCATTGTCACTCTCCTTACTTAAGTTGCCATCTCTTCTGTATCAATCACTCGCATTGCCACTCTACTTACTTAAGTTGCCATCTCTTCTGTATCTATCACTCGCATTGCCACTCTCCTTACTTAAGTTGCCATCTCTTCTGTATCAATCACTCGCATTGCCACTCTCCTTACTTAAGTTGCCATCTCTTCTGTATCAATCACTCGCATTGCCACTCTCCTTACTTAAGTTGCCATCTCTTCTGTGTCAATCACTCGCATTGCCACTCTCCTTACTTAAGTTGCCATCTCTTCTGTAGCAATCACTCGCATTGCCACTCTACTTAAGTTTGCTAAGGGACAGAATGATCAGTCCGTTAAGCTCGAAATATCACTACGCGGTCCCAGATACACTATCCGTCATCCTGCAAACACAGAGAAACCATACGGTTAAATTAAAGGGCATACAGAGGAACCATGTGGTAAAAGTAATGGGCATATAGAGGAACCATGTGGTAAAAGTAATAAGCATACAGAGGAACCACATGGTAAGGTAATGGGCATACAGAGGAACCATATGGTAAAGTAATGGGCACATGGAAGAACCATATGGTAAAGTAATGAGCATATCGAGGAACCATATGGTAAAAATAATGGGCATACAGAGGAACCATATGGTAAAGTAATGAGCATATCGAGGAACCGTATAGTACAATTATGGGCATACAGAGGAACCATATGTTAAAAGTAATGGGCATAAAGAGGAAACATTGGTAAAAGTAATTGGCATACAGAGGAACAATATGGTAAAAGTAAGGGGCATAAAGAGGAAACATATGGTAAAAGTAATGGGCATACAGAGGAACCATATGGTAAAAGTAAGGGGCATAAAGAGGAAACATATGGTAAAAGTAACGGGCATACAGAGGAACCATATGGTGAAAGTAACCTGTAGACAGAAGAACCATACGGTAAAAATGATGATCATACTTCTCGTACTAAGGTCGCATAGAATCTCCCTTGCAATAGCAATGAATAGCCTACAAAACACAACGTCTTAGATATAAGCTGTAGGTGTGCAGCTATCGCGTGCTTGTCTGGTGGTGGTCTTGTGCCTTAATTAGTGCTTATCTTGTGTCAGAAGGTTGGCTTTTTTATGTGTAAGTTTGTTGTTTATCAATAGTAAATATGTTGTGTATCACGTGTAAATACGTTCTGTATCACGTGTAAATATGTAGTGTATCACGTGTAAATGTGTTGTTTATCATGTGTAAATATGTAGTGTATCACGTGTAAATATGTTGTTTATCATGTGTAAGTATGTTGTTTATCATGTGTAAGTATGTTGTTTATCATGTGTAAGTATGGTGTTTATCATGTGTAAGTATGTTGTTTATCATGTGTAAGTATGTTGTTTATCATGTGTAAGTATGTTGTTTATCATGTGTAAATATGTTGTTTATCATGTGTAAGTATGTTGTTTATCATGTGTATATATTTTGCTTATAATCTGTTTCTCCGCTGCTTGTGGGCTGTTCAGTTCTAATCTAAAACGGCCACCACAGAGGCACATGAAAGAACTTTGGTTGGGCATCGGGTCGCCCGTCTTCCCCAGCGGGGTGTTGTCAGCTCCTTACGACAGCAGCAACGACAACAACAACAACAACAAAGGGAGTCTATTACAACAGGGGCTGCGCTTAGTGTAAGACTCCGCTAATACTTCCAATTCTAGCTTTGAGCCTACATCCGTTCGCCATCTAAAACACGCTTCATACAAACGTAACCTTTGTTCTTTAAATCCATGTTATTTCAACGACCGTTTTTTTCTAATGTGTTCTGGGAGCTGTTTAATGGGGCAATTATTTTAATGGCTTGAATTGCACAATTTGGTAACAAAAAAATTCTCCAGAAACATCGGATATCTAATTAATTTTGAGTGATTTTTTTTTTTAAATGTTATTTTATTTCCTCGAAATAAGACCCAAAGACAAGAATATATACAGTTCTGAAATGTTCAGCTTTGGCTGTTAGCTAACATATCAAATTCTGGTTGAGGCTTAAACTTACGCTCTTAAGGCTAACGCTCGTACCGTGGCAACCAGATCCATCTGCTGGGCAGTGCCATATAACGTCGTCTGGACGTAGGGCTCTCCCGCCACCCTTGCCTCCCCCATAATAGGCTGCTAAATGGTAGGAAAGGGTACTCAAAAAAAATAAATATTTTTTTTTAAATTAAAAATTGAAGTCCTTAAACCGGGGCTGCCAATTATTGAGATGCGCCCTGTCGAATCCAATGTTTAATTCTGAAGTCAGATTTATTTTTATTTTCAAAATGACGAGCTGCTGTGCTGATACTATTCACTTTCCTTCCTAATAATAATGAATTAATAATAGTACTAATAATGTAGGTTTGACTTGTCTAATGGGAGTCGGAAAATGAAACTCTGAGAACTGGCTAGATTTACATCCCCCCCCCCTTTTAAAAAAAAAAACTGATTTCTGTGACGTCAAGTGGCACGACGAACGCGCCATGCGCCACACGCCATGCCATTTCCGATCGCTCGAGATGTCTTTGATCCAGTTTATCGACACATCAAGGAGATGCGCCTGCACTGTCGGGACATCACAAGCCTCGTGCATCCCCACCACCCCACCCCATCTGATATGGAAACATTCCTCTTGTGGCTATCTCCTGCACATTATCCTATAGTGCTGGCCACAAACACGGGCAGACTTCTAGCCTTTGCCTGGGAGTCTATTGATGAGGAGCACCTGATTGTGTCCAGGACAGATACATCTTCCCTTTGTTTCATGTTTTTTTTTTTTTAAAGGATCTTTAAAGACCTGTTCTTGAACATACACACGCCAGGTCTTTGTTAGCTTTCGATTTTTTTTTTAATGCGTTGTGTTTAACCTCAGAGTGTTTACCAAAGACAAAGTTAAAACTTCCTTTCAGAATGTCTGCGCCCAGGTAAGCAGCTCGACGGGAGAGTTTTGCCTGTGACGCGAGCGCTGCTCTTGGTGTAGGACAGTGGTTCCCAAATCTGTGCTCCGCGTGCACTTCTCGGACGGAGGGTGGGGGGGGGGGAGCAGACTCCGCGTCGTGGCCACTCCAGAAAACTCTTAAACGCTACTAACCTGTAAGACGGGGGGCAGGCTGTGCACTTCTCGGACGGAGGGTGGGGGGGGGGGAGCAGACTCCGCGTCGTGGCCACTCCAGAAAACTCTTAAACGCTACTAACCTGTAAGACGTGGTGCAGGCTTAAGGGGTTCATCCAAAGAAATTGATCCTAAATGGGGACTCCGCGAGTCAGAAAAGTTGGGAACCACTGTTTTATTGGATAAACGGTTTAGTATAGTCCTTACAAACTCTCCGATCTCTAAAACCTGTCTGGTCAACACTTCATATCCAACGGGACGCATATAGTAAAGATAGCATTACATGCATGGTATTTTTTCCGAGAACGATGAGACATTAGGTGAGACATAAGTTGAGACATAAGTTGAGACATTAGTTGAGACATAAGTTGAGACATAAGTTGAGACATAAGTTGAGACATAAGTTGAGACATAAGTTGAGACATAAGTTGAGACATTAGGTGAGACATAAGTTGAGACATTAGGTGAAACATTAGTTGAGACATAAGTTGAGACATAAGTTGAGACATTAGTTGAGACATAAGTTGAGACATAAGTTGAGACATAAGTTGAGACATAAGTTGAGACATAAGTTGAGACATAAGTTGAGACATAAGTTGAGACATAAGTTGAGACATAAGTTGAGACATAAGTTGAGACATTAGTTGAGACATAAGTTGAGACATAAGTTGAGACATAAGTTGAGACATAAGTTGAGACATAAGTTGAGACATTAGTTGAGACATAATTTGAGATATAAGTTGAGGCATAATGTGAGACATAAGTTGAGACATAAGTTGAGACATAAGTTGAGACATAAGTTGAGACATAAGTTGAGACATTAGTTGAGACATAATTTGAGATATAAGTTAAGACATAATGTGACATAATGTGAGACATAAGTTGAGACATAAGTTGAGACATAAGTTGAGACATAAGTTGAGACATAAGTTGAAGACATAAGTTGAGACATAATGTGAGACATAAGTTGATACATAAGGTGAGACATTAGTTGAGACATAAGTTGATACATAAGTTGAGACATAAGTTGAGACATAAGTCGAGACATAAGTTGAGACATAAGTTGAGACATAATGTGAGACGTAATGTGAGACGTAGTGTGAGACGTAATGTGAGACGTAATGTGAGACATAAGTTGAGACATAAGTTGAGACATAAGTTGAGACATAAGTTGGGACATAAGTTGAGACATAAGGTTATAAGACAGTAAACTCGATAACGTGGAAAATTAATAAGCAACTTATTTCATTACAAGAATCAGTTTGACTAAAGCCATCATTACTAGCGGAAGTTCAATCAGTGAGTCCATTTCCTGTGTCTGTTCCTGACTCATTGCAATTTTTCACTGATTAAAAAAAAAATTAAATGTTCTATACAAAATTTGGCTACACATCTGACGGAAGACAACCCACGTTTTGATTTTAAATTTGTAGTTTGTCCATTTAGCAAGAATGTAAACATGTTTGGAATGCGTGCGCAGCCCATGGGAGAGTTGTTTTCCCGTCGCTATGTTGTGTGGAACATAAAGTGTTACTGGTCTCCACATCCAAAATGGTGGCTGGCTATGCAGGGATACCATTCACTGGCATCCACTCGACCCTTGGTTTCAAAAAAAAAATTATTATAATAATCTTGTAACATCTAGCTGTGAATGTTAAAAATGTGAATACTATCGACTTGGCTGGTCACGGATCAAGCTATTTTTAATGACATATTTAATGGTCATAGGAACAAAAATTAAAAGATATTGCCACCATGTCTCTGGATCAGTGATTAAATTGTCCCACCGGTCCCTGGTGCAGTGTGTAAATTTTCGCACCTGTCCCTGGTGCAGTGGGTAAATTTTCCCACCGGTCCCTGGTGCAGTGGGTAAATTTTCCCATTGGTCCCCCTGGAGCAGTGGCCAAATTACCCCACCGGTCCCTAGTTCATTGGGTAAATTGTCCCACCAGCCCCTGGTGCAGTCATTAAATTGTCCCACCTGTTCCTGGTGCCGTGGGTAAATTGTCCCACAGGTTCCTTGTGCAGTGGGTAAATTGCCCCACCGGTCCTTGGTGCAGTGGGTAAATTGTCCCACCGGTTCCTGGTGCAGTGGGTAAATCGCCCCACCGGTCCGTGGTGCAGTGGGTAAATCGCCCCGCCCGGTCCGTGGTGCAGTAATTAAATCGTCCCACCGGTCATTGGTGCAGTGATTAAACTGTCCCACCGCTCCCTAATTCAGTGATTAAATTGTCCCACCGGTCCCTGGTGCAGTAATTATATCGTCCCACTGGTCCCTGGTGCAGTGATAGAATTGTCCCACCGGTTCGTGGTGCAGTTGGTAAATTGTCCCACCGGTTCCTGGTGCAGTGGGTAAATTACCCACCGGTTCCTGGTGCCGTGGGTAAATTGTCCCACTAGTTCCTGGTTCAGTGGGTAAAATTCCCCACCGGTCCTTTGGTGCAGTGGGTAAATTGTCCCACCAGTTCCTGGTGCAGTAATTAAATCGTCCCACCGGTCCCTGGTGCAGTAATTAAATCGTCCCACCGGTCCCTGGTGCAGTAATTAAATCGTCCCACAGGACCCAGTTGCAGTAATTAAATCGTCCCTCCGTTCCCTGGTGCGGGGATTAAACTGTCCCACCAGTCCCTAGTGCAGTGATTCGTTTGGTCCCCCCCCCCGCCCGTCTCTTGTGCAGTAATTAAATCGTCCCACCGGTCCCTGGTGCAGTGATTAAATCGTCCAACCGGGCCCAGGTGCAGTAATTAAATGGTCCCACCGGTCCCTGGTGCGGGGATTAAATCGTCCCACCAGTACCTGGTGCAGGGATTAAATCGTCCCACCGGTCCCTGGTGCGGGGATTAAATCGTCCCACCGGT
>CAXITT010000683.1:33131-68309 GCA_964033795.1 Lymnaea stagnalis | reverse complement strand
AAAGAAGGGGGGGGGGGGGGGGGGGGGGGGGAGGGGGGGGGGGGGGGGGGGGGGGGGGGGGGGGGGGGGGGTTGGGCATCCTCTTTGGTTTGTGCTTTCGTTGTTTTCCACGGGTTGTTGCTCTTGCTAGTGTTTTATAAGGGACAAATCGTCTCTGAAATATTCGAATTTCAACTTTAGCCATAACCATTGGACATCTCTTCCCGGCACTGAATTTGAAGATCTATGGATAATAATTTTAGCGTTTTAATTTCACAGTCCTATGGATAATAATTTTAGCCTGCTGATTGCAAAGTCCTACGGATAATTATTTTAGCCTGCTGACTTCGCAGGTCTAAGGATAACTATTTTAGCCTTCTGCTATAGAAAACAATTTTAGCCTTCTAATTTCACAGTCCTAGGTATCATTTTAGACTGTTACAGTCGGAGTTTCTTTGATTTTCATTGAGACCGCTGACTTCACATTCGTAGGGACAATACCTGTGTCTGACTGACTTCACAGTCCTATTGACAATACTTTTGTCTGCCTGACTTCACAGTCCTGTGGATAATTATTTTAGTGTGCTGAATTCTTAGTCCTCCAGCAATAAACAACTTAACAAGCCGAACAAGTTTTGATTTTGCCCCCCCCCCCACCTTTTGAAAAATACCGGAAATTACGCCCCTGTGCAGCTTCAAAATAGTTTTTGAAATCAGTTCATTATACGTGTGTTTCTACACAGAGACTGAGAGAGCTACATTGAGAGCCACATTGAGAGCTACATTGAGAGCCACATTGAGAGCCACATTGAGAGCTGGACACACTTAGGCTATCTTCAAATAATGTGGTCTTCCTAGTGGTGTATTGTCTGCTGAAAAAAGACGTAAAGCCATAATTGTCCGGTTTTGTTGTCTTGTCTTTTCTTTCCAAAGCCGAAACACTTTTGCTCCACTACTTCTATAACGCGGGAACTACATTCATAAATATCTTAGTTACTTGCTCTCAGGTCTTTTTAGAATATAGGAAGAAAGAAAACTACATAAAATGTTAAAACAATGTTTCATATCTAATTAACTTATTCAGATGTTGGAATATATACTTTTTTGTTCAAATAAGAGTATCTAAAATGACGTCTTGATCTGTGAAAGTGCTGAATGCAGGGGCGTGGTTAGGGTGAGTGCCGCTTAGGGCTGGCCAAAATCTATATCTCCTTTACTCACAAAAGAAAGAAAAAAAATTGCGGTTGTCAAAAAAAATCGTTTTTTTTTTGTTTTTTTTTTCTCCTCATTTGATGCTTCAGAATTGGCTAAGCAGTGGGAACAATCCTTTCGGGAACGAATTTTGTCGTACTACATTCGTCGCATTGCATTCGTCGTGTTGAATCCGTCACCTTCCGTCCATAAAGCAGCCACCCCTTTTTTATGGGGGGGGGGGGGGCCACCCCTTTCTCCCGAGCAACAGTTGAACACCATGGTATCAAGGCCGCACACAAGTCATCTTACGAAATAAACATAGAATGCCTGACTCTGACATTCACGTCTGCTGTCTCCAAGACCCGGTGTGAGAAAAGATGTACGCCCGGGGTGGTGTAGGCCACAAGTGACGTCACACATGGAGAAATAAACAGCTTACAGTTGCTGAAAAGAAGCGCGACCTCACCACCTGTCTTTGCAGTTTTGTTGGCGTTCGGTGCCAGCAAGACTCAAAAAAAAAAATCGATAAAGACTATTTGTTTTGTTGGTTTAAGATGGCGGCTATACGGAGACATAGTGTAAATCGTGTTTGTTACACTGTGGGGAAAAAAAGACAGCATGGGGTACAAGGGGGCATATTTTTTTGCAGTTCTGTAACCAGAACCAGTCTGGACACCATCTCTGAATTTTTTTTTTTTTTGTTTATCTGCCTCTGTTCGTGAGCCTGCCTCTTTTCGTGTGCCCTACTGCCTTCATTCGTGTTCCCTGCCTTCATTTGTGTGCCCTGCCTCTACTCGTGTGCCCTGCCTTCATTCGTGTGCCCTGCCTTCATTCGTGTGCCCTGCCTTCACGCGTGTGCCCTGCCTTCATTCGTGTGCCCTGCCTTCATTCGTGTGCCCTGCCTTCATTCGTGTGCCCTGCCTTCACGCGTGTGCCCTGCCTTCACTCGTGTGCCCTGCCTTCATTCGTGTGCCCTGCCTTCATTCGTGTGCCCTGCCTTCATTCGTGTGCCCTGCCTTCATTCGTGTGCCCTGCCTTTATTCCTGCGCCCTGCGTCTATTCGTGTACCGACCCTCTATTCGAGTGCCCTGCTCCAAACATGTGCTCTGCCTCCATTCGTGTGCCCTGCTTCCATTCGTGTGCCCTGCTTCCATTCGTGTGCCCTGCTTCCATTCGTGTGCCCTGCTTCCATTCGTGTGCCATGCACTTAATCGTTTGCCCTGTTGCATGATGATTCATTATTCACCCATAGTGCTGTCCCTTCTTGCATGGATCCGTAATGGAATAAAAATAAAACGTAAATTATTTTGGGCATATCAATATCCTAACTTGTGTTACATCTGAAAAAACGCACAACATAACACACTTATGGAATTCATGTGTTAACATAGCGGGCCACCTGGGTCCATGTTCAAATGTGTTTTAACACTTTTCATGCGTCAAGTCTAGTTTAAAAAGGGCGTCAAAAACGTGCGTACCGCAATAAAATAATATTTTTGAATATAATTGTTAAACGCCTTTAAATGAAAAAAAAAAAAAAGGCACACATCACGATTTTCGCGTAAAGAATGCAAAACCCAATTATTTTTTTTTTTTTTTTTTTTTTTAAATGTGTTTTAACACCTTGCATGCGTCAAGTCGAGTTTAAAAAGGGCGTCAAAAACGTGCGTACCGCAATAAAATAATATTTTTAAATATAATTGTTAAACGCCTTTAAATGAAAAAAAAAAAAAAGGCACACATCACGATGTTCGCGTATAGATTTTAAAACTCAATTAGTGTGTCCTGACTCGTGATGTTGGGAGGCACTGACGCAGGTCGGTGAGCCAAATGCCTGCATCACGGCCAGGTTTTTGATCAGATCTAAGCCAACGCGCGGGCCAAATATTTACTTTCGTTTTAATTGTTTTTCCTTCCGGCACTCCCCGGAACACACGAGAACACACGAGAACACACGAGAACACACGAGAACACACGAGAACAGCATATTTAACCATTGAGAAATGCGAGGCTATTCAACAAGAATTTATCTTTTTTTAATTTAAAAAAAACATTCTTGAGTTGTTTTTCCTTTTTTTTTTTTTAACTTGTTGTTTTCTTTTCAATTTTGAAACGATGTGACTCCTGTCTATCATTCCATTCTGATGACGTAATGCAGATGCAGTGGCCAGAGTGGAATGATGCGATCTGCAAAGTGTAGCAGATGTCGCGGACAATGCGGCCGAAGAAAAAGAAACAAAAGCGATATCGGATTATATTTGTTCATGGGGTGTTCGTTTATTCGAAACACCCTATGAGTTCAAGAAACAAACTTATATAGAAACTTAATATTTGTATAGAGAAAATAAAATGTGTATATGTATATAGAAACTAAATATACGTATAGAGAAAATTAATATATGCCTATAGAAACTTAATATATGCCTATAGAAACTTAATATATGTATAAAGTATAGACATATTCAAAGGTTTAAAGTTGCTCCAATAAATTTATTTTATTTTAAGTATTTTTAATGCACAACAAAAGATTTTTAAAAATGTCCTTTGCTGTGAGGGGTGTAGGGGTTTGGGGTGTGTGGGTGGGGGTGGGTGTAGATTGACAACATTTCTAGTGACGCATGTGGTCAAGGGTCATGAGACACGTACCTGGTGCTTCTAGTAATATGTACCGTGAGTTGGTCGTTATGCACAAATAAATCGGCCTCATCAACTTACCTAGGCCCTTGCTCTCGCCATGTTTCCATTCATTTGGGTAGATTTAATTTAAAGCAGTCGAACACCTCCAGACTTCCAGTCGGTGTGTTGTTGCTGCTCTCCCCTTAAAAAATAGCCCGGCCGCTCATTAAAGTAATGGCCATTGAATAGGTGCACTGACAGCCAAACAGTCATGGCGCCCCGGTAGCCATGTTTAGTGCACATGTCCCCACCACATCGCCAAGTCATTCCGGCCCGGCAGCCATGTTTAGTGCACATGTCCCCACCACATCACCAAGTCATTCCGGTCTGGCCCTGACTTCACTGACAGGTATATTTTATTGGTTCCATGCCAAAGATTTGAGTCGCTTTAAGGAGAATGGGATTTTAAATTGTTTTATTGTTTTGGCCGTAGACGGTGGTCTGTCTGTCCATCCATCTGGCTGAGTGCCCGACTCTTCTTCCTTGGATCCACTTTGCTATTCATTTGTTCATGTATCCACTCATTCCATGAATCCACACGATTACCATTATTTCTATATGATTGTTCCATAAATCCACACGATTACCATTATTTCTATACGATTTTTCCCTTAATGTATCCATCTATCTATCCATACATTGAGTTTTCCATCCAGTGATTCACGCATCTGTTTAATCCAAACGTCAATCCTTCCATCCATCGCTTTGTCCACCATCCATTTATCCATACTCTCTGGACATGTTTCCTCTTTGTATGTCCCTATCTTGTTATTCGCCTTGGAATCTCTTACTCCTGCGGGTCTTTTATAAGTCCGTTGTCCTTTTCGCTTTGAGGGTACATGTGTTGTAAGTCATCTGTCTTTATTTCTGAGGGTATCCGGAGATGTGTTGGCTCGTGTGTCAATGCCAAACATCTGTCTTTATTTCCGAGGGTATTTGGAGTTGTGTTGGCTCGTGTGTCAATGCCAAACATCTGTCTTTATTTCCGAGGGTATTCGGAGATGTGTTGGCTCATGTGTCAATGCCAAACATCGGTCTTTATTTCCGATGGTATTCGGAGATGTGTTGGCTCGTGTGTCAATGCCAAACATCTGTCTTTATTTCTGAGGGTATTCCGAAGGAATAAAGAGCACATTAAGACACAGGAAATACTGCTGGTCATCCACTGCATCCTGGTCTGGTCATCCACTGCATCCTGGTCTGGTCATCCACTGCATCCTGGTCTGGTCATCCACTGCATCCTGGTCTGGTCATCCACTGCATCCTGGTCTGGTCGTCCACTGCATCCTGGTCTGGTCATCCACTGCATCCTGGTCTGGTCATCCACTGCATCCTGGTCTGGTCATCCATTGCATCCTGGTATGGTCATATACTTTATCCTGGTCTAGTCATCCACTGCACCCATGTCTACCTACCAGTCGTATGGCACATTTCTTGCCATTGGAGCAAATGAGTCAAGGACGAGAGGGTGAGGCTGACGAATTGCTCAAAGCTCCCTCTCTCAAACAAAAATACAGCGCAGGTCAAGGCTACAACACAAAGTCTTGCCCTGGTCATTTTCGCATGCGAAAGAGTAAAAATAATAATCCGGTGGTTAAGTCAAATGGACTAACTTGCCTATTTGTCTGTTGTTATTTTGGGATTTTTAAAAAAACATTTTTGACCCTTTTTTCCCATGTTTTTTTTTTTTTAGCATGTAAGTGTAGTTTACAGCTGGCAAAATAATATCATATTAAAGAACTACATCTCTACTATCTAGATCATTTGCTTCTGAGCGCACATGCATAATGGTATATTTTCTCCGTGGCGGTGTTGTTGTTGTCGTTGTTTTGACTGTTTCTTTTTTTTTTGTTAATCAGAATACTTTGCTATTTTTATTCTTTTAAATTCACTGCTTTATCATGTTTGTGAGGGTAATGGTCTCGCAAACATCGCCTCTCTATCTCTATTCCCTCTTTCTCTTTTTTTGTATGTTTCTCTCCTTCTCTCCCACATTCTATCTCTCTCTCTCTCTCTCTCTTTCTCTCTCACATTCCCTCTCTCTCTCTCTCTCTCTCTCTCTCTCTCTCTCTCTCCTCTCTCCCCCCCTCTCTCTCTCTCCACCCGTTCCCCTCTCATTTCTCTCTCTCTCTATCCTCTCTCTCTTTTTTTTTGTGTTTCTCTCTTTCTCTCTCACACTCTCTCTCTCTCTCTCTCTCTCTCTCTCTCTCTCTCACACCCTCTCTCTCTCTCTCTCTCTCTCTCTCTCTCTCTCTCTCCTCTCTCCCCCCCTCTCTCTCTCTCCACCCGTTCCCCTCTCATTGCATTAAACTCACTTTGTCATTTTATGGACTCGGGTGAAACTCAAAATAGCTGACGAATAAAGGCCGAATATAGCTTCATTTAAGAGTTTTTACGTTTCCATGGTAACGGGTCACTTCCTGTGGATTTGTATTGGCGGTCGCCGTTGGCAACGTCAACCACAACAGCAATGCACGCGGCCACCTGTGTGCCGGCACGGGTATGGATGAGTTGTCTGGACTTGGTGTCTGTAGCAATGAACGATATAGTTGGAGACAGTGCTTCTCAAAGTAGGCGATAGATACCCCCGTTTTCAGTGACAAAGTCCTGCAAGGAGGAGGGCGATGTTGTGGTGAGAAAGAACGTTGGTGAAGACAACTTTTTCGTCGTTTATATATGCTAAATGATAATCGTACTTGTGATTTTAAACTCGTTAACGGGTTAATGCCTATCACAAAAACCATAATGGGTTTGGTTTGGGTTTTGATTAGGGTTAGTTTTTAAATTGTAAAAACAATTAATAGATTCATCGTATTAATTCATTTGTGTCCCCTGAATTCGATGCTGATAGTCCAAGTCTTCTCCCGTCTGGGCCCCTTTTACTATCCGAGACCTATTGAGGGGTTTCAGGGCCCAAATGACGTCAACAGTTGCACTTGCCATAGGCTAAACCACTACGACTCACTTTACCGACAAGTTTGCAGGGGCGTAAATAAAAAGAAAAAGCCAGGTCATCATTTTCATGTTAACACACAAAGACAGTCTCAACTACAAGCCTTGCACAAACATACCGTTCACACAAAGACAGTCTCAACTACAAGCCTTGCACAAACATACCGTTCACACAAAGACAGTCTCAACTACAAGCCTTGCACAAACATACCGTTTCAGGGATGTACTATCACGATAGGCGTAAAAGCTGTATTCAGGTGGAGGCAACAACAGCAAAAACCAAAAAAATAGCATTTAGCTTGCTTCAGAAAATGAATTATTAAACGTTAAATCCATTCTATTTCTAAAAAAAAATAAAAAAATGTTAAATTGCCCATTTGTAAACATGTTTAGGCTTTGTGTTAACTCCAAGTGTATTCAGTGGCGTAGCTCGGTGTTAGTGCAGCCCGGGGCGCGTTAAATTTTAAACCGCCACCTCTCGAGCAATCGCTGCGGTTGGCTCCAAAATGCCGCCTCTCTAGATGAAGGTGAAAAGTTTCACCCAGGGTGAACACCCCCCCCCTTTTTTTCCGCACCCTCCTTCCTACGCCACTGAGTGTAGTTGCTGTGACTTCGTTTGTTTGTGTTAACGAAGAGCCTCCACGTGCCTAAATCCGACAGGGGTGTGTGTACTCGTCGTTCGTCCTTGACAGAGTGTCTGGACTGAACTAAATCGTTATATTTCGTGGAATAAAAAAAAAACAAAATGAGGAAACTGGCACTGACTTTTATTGGCTGTTTGTCCCAACCTTGTAAGAAACGTATCCAAATTTTGTTTAAAGTTTATTTATAAACTGATGCCGTAGAAAGTGTTCATTAAGCATATTATTTCATGGCTGATCAATGTTAACTAAAAAGTGGAAAGAAGTAACTTTATTTGAGTCGTCCACAAACACTTAAGCCGAGGAGAGCAAATATTTGAACCATAGCAGAGAACAAAAAAACGGGGAAGGTAGGGGGGGGGGGCATCCGTAGATCTTCCACCGCCTGAAAGAAATTGCTAGCTCTACCCTTACCCGAAATCAATAATTTGAATTATTAAACTTCAGTTTCACCTGACGTTGTGGAAATTCATCGTGTGACTCTACATCAAACACTGACTGAATAGACTAGTTCAAGAAAGCTAGGAACATCACACAGACCAGACATCCTTCACTTGGGGAACTGTTTGAAGAAAAATGCTGTTATTAAACTTTTTTTTTAAAAATGGATGATGCATCTCAGACCCACTTCATCACAAATGCCTAAGATCGGCTCGACCGGGACGAATATCTTCTCTCAAAGTTAGAACAGAAAAATCTAAAGATTCGTTTTGTTTCCCCAGTCTGTACAAATTTAACAGCACCCTTCCACCCCACACACACCACCCCACAGCGGTTACCAAATCTAAATGACCACTAATTAGGTCTGAATTATCACTAAAGGAGTTCATTGATGAATGATGTCTACGCTAGAGAAATACTTTAAATGTCTTGTGTTTAAATTGTTATAATTGTAAAATGTTGTCTTGGTTTGAATATATATTTATTTATATGCTGAAAATGTACAATGTAATCCCCCCCAAAAAAACAACCAACTAAAACATTTCCATTTATTGGGATCATTAAAGAATATCATTAAAGTCTTGTACATTGTTATGCCGTTGAAAGGCAACAGAAAAATCAACACTGAAATTGCAAAACCATTTTACTAACAGATTTCTTGTTGTGTGTCATCCCCCACAGTCCCTAGGCACCACCGTCCCGTCCAGTTCCTTCACCCCGGACATCACGCCGATCATCCTAGCGGGCCACAGGGACAACTACGAAATCATCAAGATCCTGCTGGACAGGGGCTACCGGATACCCAAGCCGCACAACGCGCGCTGCAGCTGCAAGGACTGCATCATCGGGAGCCAGGAGGACTCGCTGCGCCACTCGCGGTCACGCATCAACGCCTACAAGGCCCTGGCCAGCCCGTCGCTCATCTGCCTGTCCAGCAAGGATCCCATATTGACTTCCTTCGAGCTGAGCTGCGAGCTCAAGCAGCTGAGCAAGCTCGAGAACGAGTTCAAGCTGGACTACGAGAAGCTGGCGGTCAAGTGCCAGGAGTTCGCCGTGGACCTGCTGGAACAGACCCGCGGCTCCCGGGAGCTGGCCATCATTCTCAACCACGACAACTCGACGGCGGAGGAGCAGAATTGTGATAAAGTCCGGCTTTCCCGGCTCAAGCTGGCGATCAAATACAAGCAGAAGAAGGTAAAAACATACATACATAGATATCATACATATTTTTTTTAAAAACATGAGCATGGTTGGTGTCATGTTAAAGGCTGCGATGTCAGTAATGGAATGTATGGCTGAGAATTTTTTTGGAGGCATCCAAATTTGTAAAGTAGAAACCTATCTTTAGTCATTGAAGAACTTTAAACAGGTAGGGTTGGGTAAAAAAAAAAATATATATATATATAAGTAACTCATTTTTTTATGCACTTCACCTATCCATCCATCTATCCATCCATCATCCCATTTTAAATGAGAAGCTAATCAAATATTTACGATTATAACAAAATGTTGTTGTTTTTATTCGTCAAAAATTTATTTTTAAAAGAAACAACAACTTAACAGTTCGCTAGTAATTAGACTACATTACTACACATACTTTGCATGAATATGGCGATTTTGGACCTTTAAAGGCGGTGCCACGGGTGACTGGCTGCCCCTACGCCCGTCCCTGCCCTTTCTCCCGCCCCGGGTGTTTTGATAAATATACGAGTCCTAATGTTACCCAAAAATTAGTAAACTTCTCATTTTCGATAATATATACCGGCCGATAAAGAGTAGACCTACACACACAGTCCTAGACCCTACCTGCCAGCATTTAAAAAATAATCTTACAGAAAGTTTTTCAACACACCTTGGCTCTTTATCGATTAATGTACTAGTCGCCCTTAAAAAGTTCAACCTTTTCTACCTGAGTTCAAACGTCACGCACGACGTTCGCTGCTTGCCGGCATTTTCTTTTTTTTCACTCGGTACTATTACTATAAAACATGTTGGGTAAGGGCAGGACCGGTATTGAAATGGGAGCACGACACACCAGAAGCGAAATATGTATAAGAGATACGCATGTTGTAAAATGATGAGCAGAATTGGGTATAACATATTATTGGAACATTTTTCACCAAAAATATGAAGAGATTTGATGAACTCTTATGTAACTTTTACTATTATGCTCAAAACCTTCTGTGAATGACAATTTTTTTTTTATAATTGCTTCAAGGTATTTCAACACATCTCTACAATTACATGGATGGGAGGTGGGAGGTGAAAGGATTTCACGGGCCGACTTTGATAGCGTGTAAACTTTCCGCGGGCCGCCATACCATTACGCTTACTATCAAAATGAACACTCACTTAATGCTGAATTTAAGTATGTGTCTTCTAGCCATAGCCTGCCAAACGATGGCCAAACATGCATTCAAGAAACGCAATTGATCAGATTCCCGATTGGTGCTGACCTCCTCCTCAAAGCACTCACTACCACCCCACTGTACTATGTTACTATTCTAATGTACGACCCTCACGTTTACACCGCAGGTTTATTACACCAGCTGTTTCCATAAAATCAAAAGAAAACGGCGTGCACCGCCTGAGCCACTTGCGATATTGTTAAGAATCTCGTTTGGCGCCACCAAAGGGAATTTTATTTCGTGACATCATCGCCGTCTGGTGGCGTAAGGGGCATTGTTACCTAGAGAATTGTGTATTTTGATGCTTTATGCAAGTAGTGAGATGCAAAATAACTTCTCATATGTGATCTTTGTCTCTTAGATTCTTTCACTCAGCCTAATCAGTTTACATTTTGCATCCTCTCTCTCCTCGCTCTCTCTCACCTCTTTCTCTCTCTCACCTCTTTCTCTCTCTCACTCTCTCTTTCTCTCTCTTTCTCTCTCTCTCTCTCTCACTCTTTCTCTCTCTTTCTCTCTCTCTCTCTTTATCTTTCCCTTTCTGTTTCTATGGTGCGCACTTAGGGAAAGCGAAAGATCGACCTCCCGTCCCGGTTAGCACTGCTACTGCTATATATAATACATATATAGGCCTAACACAGTGGAGTAGCTAAGTTTAGTGACGACCTTTCCTCATAAAAATAATCTGCAATTAGCCGCAAATTTCTATATTCCGGAAAGTGGAGGGGGGGGGGGGCAATAGTACCGCCCTTGGCGTGCTCCCTCTCCTCCCCACAGTTCCAAAACCAGTAGTGCCAAACCATTCGCTGGTGATAATTATCACCAAAAAGAATCCACCCTTCGCCAGTTATCTTATCCTGGAATCGGTGTCACCTTCCCGGAACCTGGAGTCAAATTGTGTCTGCCCTACATCCCTTTATTTATTCTGACCTCTCCTTAACCTTCATCCTACTAATCGCGTGGATTACTCCCACCCTGCTCCAACTAATACGGCGCTATACTCTCATTGCCAGAAGACAAGGACGAAATACATATAAACAAAACTGAATTTTGATGGAACCCCCGCCCCCCCCCCCCTTCCAGACTCCCACAATCACTTCAGCAAATCATTTAACAACCATTTTCAGTCTCTGTCTGCCGCTCTGCCATTTGCTCTTCCATTTGCTCTGCCATTTGCTCTGCCATTTGCTCTGCCATTTGCTCTGAGTTACAGCTCCACAACCCATGCGTCTGTCCTAAAATGTTACTTACGTCACTATATTGATGGCATCAGAGGTCGTTTCAAAAGAAGTCTTTCATAGCCCTGCCCAAACAAAGATGGCCGCGACTCGTGACTTTCCAACATGCATTCAAGTAACGCGCTATATAAGATTCACAATTAGTGCTAACCCCTCCCACCCCCGGTACGCCATGGCCCCTGAACAAAATTTATATTTGAATGTCCCACCCCTTTGATACCACAGAATTATAACACCAGAGTCAAATTGAGACTATTCCCGCAAAACAAAAGAAAAGATTCAGCACCAGCAAACGGACTTGCGCTATTTTGAAGAATCTCATTCACTACAGTTATCGAGAATTTTATTTTGCTCGCTATTGAACTCACCATTACACCATACTTTCTTTATTACATATAGGATTATATTGATGAATGAACTCACCATTACACCAGACTTTCTTTATTACATATAGGATTATATTGATGAATGAACTCACCATTACACCAGACTTTCTTTATTACATATAGGATTATATTGATGAATGAACTCACCATTACACCAGACTTTCTTTATTACATATAGGATTATATTGATGAATGAACTCACCATTACACCATACTTTTTTTTCATACATATAGAATTAAATAGATTGGTGAACTCACCATTACATAATACTTTGTTTCCTACATATAGAACTATATTGATTGAATTGGATATTTCTATAGCGCTCGTATCCATGCTACTTTAGCATGCTCACATCGCTCTTATGTTCTTAAATCTTTTTTTTTTTTTAAAGTCTTTAAATGTTTCTTAAATGTTTTTTTTTTATCATTTTTCAATTCCCCTCAAAGATTGGGGCAAGCTGTTCCATAATTTTGGCGCTATCGCTTCAAAAGAGCGCACTCCATATGAATTTTTTTCTATGTCCATCCACACTGGGAACTCTCAGTGCGGACTGCGATGAAGAGCGCAGGCTCTTTAAGGATACGTGTTTAGAAATCAGATCTTTAAGATATTCCGGAGCAGAGCCTTCTATGCAGCTGTACGCCATGGACATAATTTTGTAGTCAATGGGCTCTCTTACAGGAAGCCAATGGAGATCCCTAAGAACTGGGGTAATGTGGTCAGATTTCTTTATCCGCGATACAATGATTGATGAACTCACCATTTCACAACACTTTATTTCCTACATATAGAATTATATTGATTGATGAACTCACCATTTCACAATACATTATTTCCTACATATAGAATTATATTGATTGATGAACTCACCATTTCACAATACATTATTTCCTACATATAGAATTAGATTGATGAATGAACTCCCATTGCACCATACATTATTTCCTACATATAGAATTAGATTGATGAATGAACTCCCATTGCACCATACATTCTTTCCTACATATAGAATTAGATTGATGAATGAACTCCCATTGCACCATTCATTCTTTCCTACATATAGAATTAGATTGATGAATGAACTCCCATTGCACCATTCATTCTTTCCTACATATAGAATTAGATTGATGAATGAACTCCCATTGCACCATACATTCTTTCCTACATATAGAATTAGATTGATGAATGAACTCCCATTGCACCATTCATTCTTTCCTACATATAGAATTAGATTGATGAATGAACTCCCATTGCACCATACATTCTTTCCTACCTGGAGAGAGAATTATATTCATTGATAAACTTGATAAACAAAAAAAAAATATATATATATATGGATTTATTTTAAAAACTTTAAAGCTAAATTGTGATCTGCTCGTATAATAATCTTTTTTTTTTGTATGCACCCCCTGAAATGCCACCTCGCACCCCTAGGGGGTGTTCGAATCATAAGTTGGGGGGAAGGACCTTTATCTACACACCTACCCACAACTACCCACACCAACCCACAACTACCCACATGGAGAAATAGTAATAAAAAAAGATCCTTCCTCTGATGTCTAAAGTCTTATCTTGATTTTTGTGGGAAAGGTTGATCCATTTCCGTATTTGAAATTTTATTCCCTTGTCGATAATTGCTGTTAATTGTTGGAGACATATTTATAACACAAAACGTGACGGCATTTTGTAAAAATTAATTTTTTAAAGTTCCTTTACACTCATCCTTGGTTTGTACGTGTCTACAAACCACTGTTGCTTCTAAAGAAGGTTTTCATTTAGGTAGCAGAGTCAATTAGTTAACATTTATTGCCCCCCGCAATTTAAGTACAAACTTGGCACAGTGAGGCGACACCACTTGAACATTTGCGTCAATTGCCTCGGGCCTTGCAACCCCCAGTTCATGATACCCTCACTGAGTAGCCCTTGCAACCAGAGAAATATCCTCTTCAACATCAGGCACAGAAGCATTGCAAATCCCCTCTACATGCATAGGACTTGTTGTTCGCATGCGAAGTTGACCAAGGCCATATTCCATGGTGAGTATGCAGGTGGCCTGTGAAGATGACCAAGGCTTTATTACATAGTGAGTACACAGGTGGCCTGTGAAGATGACCAAGCTATTTTACATAGTAAGTATGCAGGTTGCCTGTGAAGATGAACAAGGTATATTACTCGGTGAGTACGCAGGTGGCCCTGTTAAGATGACCAAGGCTATATTCCATAGTGAGGGCGTGGGGGAGCTAAGAAAATGTGACAGAACCCCCCCCCCTGGCCTGGGGGACGTCTGGTCGACCGAAAACGCTGTGTTTAAAGCGATCGCGGTCCTCTCTCCCGTGGGGCTGGGTGGGTTTGCTTCAAACCGGAGGGAAGGTGTTGAGTTATCACCCCCCCCCCCCTCCACACACACACCCAAATTCCAGGGAGTCTTTCGTTCGGGACGAAAGCTGGGACAACACGGTCGCCTAGGAGCAGCTTTCTCACGGCCGCGTAGCTTAAATCATGGGCATGGGTTTAACCGCCACCCAAACCTCATATCCATCAACGGCAACAAGTCATCATGTTACGTTACTACTCGCGTTGCGTTGGGAATCATGCGGTCGGACTAGGTTTTTTAGCTTCGGGAGAACAGTACCTCCCTTCTAGTCCGCCACGCCACGAAGAGGCAAACCCCACGTGGACGTCCCCAAGTTTCCCGGAGACGCTCCTCTTTCGCAGACGGGGATGTGTTCGGACAGAAGATTTCACTTGTATATATTTAATAGCTTTAATAGTACAGTGTGCTTTAGCTTACATTTTAGTTGTTGTTGTTTTTTAAATTTTTAACAATTTTTAAACGAAAGTGTGGCGTAACTTGGGAGATGGGTGTGGTCTGAGATTGTCCAGAAATGCATAAATGGAAGGTCACAAAATGTTAGATTGGCTTACACAAAGCCGATATAATATGCACAATGCAAAGAGAGCACATTTATTCGTAGCACTGTTTCGGTAAATTTTGTCCTTGTTTACAAAATTTAATAAAAAAATTTTTTTAATGATATTGAGAACTTATAAAAATTAAATGAACAGACAATTTAAGCCTCGCGCCATTTGTCGGCATCTCGTCTGCGTCTCCCTGGAGGTCGTGCGATCTGGCCTGCCGTTTGTTTGCTTGAAAAGGGGAGCGACATTACCCCACTGCCAACCGTTTAGATAACAAAATGTGTTTATAACATTGGCGTTCGACTGTCTGTTGAAAATGTTAGAATATCAAAGCTGTAGGTCAGGGCTGGCGAGACTTTTGGCGTGGAGGCTCTAGTCTACCAGAATCTAAAGCGACCAGTTGATCGCTGGTGGGTGAAAATCAAGACGCAATTTAATGACGCTCGTGGTTAGAATATGAAACATGTCAAAGGACTCTGCTGCTGTTACAATTATTGTCTCCTTTGATGATGTATATATGTTGTTTTTAAAAAGTTTATATCTAACCCTACTAGTTTTATAGTTTCACTTCTTTCAAGACAATTTTAAACGAATTCTGGGCGTCTCAAAGATCTGAAATTTGGTAAATCGCCTAGTATCTGATGAAATATTAAACTCGGTGTAGGGGAAAATTTGACGAAAGACGAAACGAAACAAAACAGCGGACGTTTCGACAGAAAGCCTTCACCGTCAAAAAGGACAACAGAGTATAAAGAATAAAAGAGAATAAAAACTCAACGTAGCTTGTTAGGTGTCTAACTTATGATGGCAATGGCATTTGTTGTGTTTTCAAGAGGTCATATCGGTGTTTTCCCGTTTTAAGGACAACGACCATAAATTGCCCCTTATCAGAGCGATTGAAAAGCATTAAATTAGATCAAGTGTTTCATAGTAACTACCGAATTACTACCGGTATTTTATCTCACGGGGCCTCAAGCTGGAAACATAAGAACCTTTGAGAGCAGTCTGAGAAGATCGATACCCGCGCAATATCCATTTTGTAAGAACAACCACATTTCTGAATGGGCGTTCAGGAGCAGCGCCGCACTTCCCCGCACCGTGGTGCGTCCATCTTCTGAAAAATGATGTGTAAGTTGCGTCTCGGTGAATTCCCTGTGGAATACAAACAACACTCAACATCGCATTTAAACCTTTTCACATCCCAAACACTTTCCTTTGACCACCCGGATCTCCGGATTCAGGTAATTTCCCATGGCCTGAAATGGGTTTATTCCACCCTATTCTCAGGACATTAATTATGGACATATCGCCATTTATGACAAACAACTTCCCATTACTACAGTCAGGATATGTTTTTTATAAATTATAAATAACTAAAAAGCTTTCACTAAAGTCATGGTTCTATTCGTCTTTATTTGCATGAACTTTTTTGTTGTTGTTGCTGAAATGTCTGATGTATTGACTGAGTTAATTTTATGGTGAATTATTTATAGTTAGCACTCCCATGTCACACTAAACCTTAAGCGAAAGTTTACAAATGTCCGCACACAATCTCTATAATCGTTTTATTGAAATGCATAATCCTGTTGGGTTCCAGAAAATTTCGTTTTCTTAACGAGTTCTGTTGCTCCTCCTCGTCAAATCAACAAACACATTTCTTAAATATAAAATTGAAATAAATAACAACAACAAAATAAAACAACAAATAAAACAACAACAAAAAAAACATCAAATAAAACAACTATTTAAAACAACAAAAAAGCAACAAAACAACAACAATAAAATAACAAAAAACAACAAAAAAAAAAACCACAAAAAACAAAACAACAACAAAACAACAACAAATAAAAAAAAAATAAAAAAAAAAAACAAAAAAAAAAAAAAACAAAAAAAAAAAAAAAAACAAAAAAAACATAAAAAAAAAAAACAATTAAAAACAACAAAAAAACAACAAAACAACAACAAAAAAAAAACAAAAAACAACAAAAAAAAAACCACAAAAAACAAAACAACAACAAAACAACAACAAAACAACAACAAAACAACAACAAAACAACAAAACAACAACAAAACAACAACAAAAAACAACAAAACAACAACAAAACAACAACAAAACAACAACAAATAAAACAACCAAAAACACCAAAAACAACAAAAACAACACCAAATAAAACAACAAAACAACAACAAAAAAACAACCAAAAACAACAAAAACAACACCAATAAAACAACAAAGCAACAACAAATAAAACAACAAAACAACAACAAATAAAACAACCAAAAACACCAAAAACAACAAAAACAACACCCATAAAACAAAAAAACAACAACAAAACAACAACAAAAAACAACAAAAAACACCAAAAACAACAAAAACAACACCAATAAAACAACAAAACAACAACAAAACAACAACAAAAAAACAACAAAAAACACCAAAAACAACAAAAACAACACCAATAAAACAACAAAACAACAACAAATAAAACAACAAAACAACAACAAATAAAACAACCAAAAACACCAAAAACAACACCAATAAAACAACAAAACAACAACAAAACAACAACAAAAAAACAACAAAAAACACCAAAAACAACAAAAACAACACCAATAAAACAACAAAACAACAAAACAACAACAAAACAACAACAAATAAAACAACCAAAAACACCAAAAACACCAAAAACAACACCAAAACAACAACAAAACAACAACAAAAAAACAACCAAAAACAACAAAAACAACACCAATAAAACAACAAAGCAACAACAAATAAAACAACAAAACAACAACAAATAAAACAACCAAAAACAACAAAAACAACAAAAACAACACCAATAAAACAACAAAACAACAACAAAACAACAACAAAAAAACAACCAAAAACAACACCAATAAAACAACAAAGCAACAACAAATAAAACAACAAAACAACAACAAATAAAACAACCAAAAACACCAAAAACAACAAAAACAACACCAATAAAACAACAAAACAACAACAAAACAACAACAAAAAAACACCAAAAAACACCAAAAACAACAAAAACAACACCAATAAAACAACAAAACAACAACAAATAAAACAACAAAACAACAACAAATAAAACAACCAAAAACACCAAAAACAACAAAAACAACACCAATAAAACAACAAAACAACAACAAAACAACAACAAAAAAACAACAAAAAACACCAAAAACAACAAAAACAACACCAATAAAACAACAACAAATAAAACAACAAAACAACAACAAATAAAACAACCAAAAACACCAAAAACACCAAAAACAACAAAAACAACACCAATAAAACAACGAAACAACAACAAATAAAACAGCAACGCTCTTTGACCAATTAAAAACCAACACAACTTGACCGCTTTCAGTTCGTGGCCCACCCTAACTGTCAGCAGCTGCTAGCGTCCCTGTGGTACGAGGGGCTGCCAGGCTTCAGGCGGAGGTCGATCCTGTCCAAGCTGACCATCATGGGCTTCATCGGCGCCTTGTTCCCGGTCTGGTCCATCGTTTACCTCATAGCGCCCAAGTGCAGCATCGGCCAGTTTATAACGAAGCCATGCGTGAAGTTCATGATTCACTGCACGTCATACGTCGTTTTTCTATGTAAGTTTGGTTTTTCAATATACATCTGATTCATTTCTGTTGACCTGGGGCTCTAGCAACAATGTTTTCATCCAATGCATTAGTGTATTTTCTAATGGATAACCCAAACTAGTGGAGAGAGGATTGAATATTAATTTAATATTTCTCCAACTTATTTGGAAGTATTTCCGATGGAATAATTGAATGAATTGTACAAGTCATCATAATCAAAATAGAATTCACCCTTAAAGTTCTTGCAAGTCCATATGATCAATGTGTTTTTCCAGATCTACCAACGTGCAAAACTATATAATCCATGTGGTTTTTTTTCAGATCTACCAACTTAAGAGGCTATATAATGCATGGTGTTTTTCAGTTCTACCACCTCCAGTGTCTATATAATCAATGTATTCTTTAGTCATATTTACAAATCTACATAATAATTGAATTCTTTACCCCCACATCGCTTACAAGTCAATATGATCATCAGTCCCACTTACAAGTCTCTATAATCAATGTAGGTTTTCAGTTGTACCAACGTACGTGATTATATAATCATAGCGTTCTTCGGTCCACACCACTCACGAGTTTAAATAATCAATGAATTCTTCAGCCCTACTTATACTCTGCATAATCATTGTATTTTTCAATTCTACAAACAATTCATTATAATCATTGTATTCTTCAGATCTACTTACAAGTCAACATAATCATTGTATTCTTCAGTCCCTTAGAAGCAATGTTCCCACTAAGGTTTGCTGGTTCGTGTCCAAAATCATATAGCTGTGTGCAAAGTTTTAAAGCATCAGATTTTTTGTGTGCAAAATTTTACAGCCCACAAACACAAACACACACTTAGATGGAAATGTGCTGCGCGGATACTCAAAACTGCTGCGCTGCTTATAGGGAACATTGCTTAGAAGTCGACATAGTCATTGTATTATTCAGTCCTACATACAAGTCTATGTAATTATTGTCTTCTTCAGACCTACTTACAAGTCTATATAATCATTTTATTCTTCAGTTCTACCTACAAGTCAATATAACCATTGTATTCTTCAGTCCTACGTACAAGTCTATATAACCATTTTCTTCTTTCAGTTCTACTTACAAGCCAGTATAATCATTTTCTTCTTCAGTTCTACTTACAAGTCAATATAATAATTTTCTCCTTCAGTTCTACTTACAAGTGAATATAATCATTGTCTTGATTGTCTCCTTCAGTTCTGCTCATCTTAGTGTCCCAGCGGGTGGAGGTGATGAAGATCAGCGATGATGGCGTCAGGAAAGATGGCTCACCAAAGAAGGAGTTGCGCGGGTCGCCGGCTTCTCTGGTCGAGTGGGTTATTTTAGCATACGTGGCAGGTGAGTCGTTGGTTGAAGGGTCACTTGCAGGCTTTGACTCCTCGCATCTCTTCATGGGTGAGTTGGACGTAGTGGTCAAAAGATATGGCGGGCGGGGAAAGGATATGACTGGTGGGTAAAATGATAGTACCGGTGGGGAATGATAGTACAGGTGGGGAATGATAGGACAGGTGGGGAAATGATAGGACAGGTGGGGAAAATTGTAGGACAATTGGGCACAATGATAGGACGCGTGGAGGAAATGGTGGATACATGGTGTAACAGGATGGAAAAATGGTGGTACAGGTTGGAGTAATCGTGGGAGAAGATGGCGAAATGGTGGGGCAGAGCGGAGAAATGGTGGGGCAGAGAGGAGAAATGGAGGGCAGGGCGGAGAAATGGAGGGCCGGCGGAGAAATGGAGGGCAGGGCGGAGAAATGGAGGGCAGGGCGGAGAAATGACTGGACATGGTCAGGAAAAAGGTGGTAAGGGTGGGAAAATGACAAGGCTGGGTGCATAGTGGGGAAGTGGAAACAAATGGTTTCTTATCTTTAAACAGTGGTTTTATATATAAACAAACGTCAAGAAACCTGTGAGGTATGTGGAGTGTGTGTGTGGGGTGGGGGGGGCAGAACCCACATGTTAACCTATTAAAATCACCCACAATGTGCAAATTAACAAATAATGACGAGCACTGTAATCAAGGTGTCATTCTTTCATAAATTCATAAATCCGACGAGAGACCTGGGGGGGGGAGGGGGTAATTTTAGTGGGTTTTTTGAGTGGGATGGGTGGCGTATATAAGCTTACTTATGTTTTGAAGTTCGGACCTTATGGTAAATTTGTTCCCATCAAATTCAAACCTTTGTTCCAATATTTGACATTTCTACACAAAAAGTGCCTCTGGCAAATACTTAAATATTGAGATAACGATGACACGGGGGATTCTTCTGAGCAGCTCTTCCAGGCTGGTCTCTATAAGAGCAGAGCTCCTCAAAGGTGGACCGGCACCTGTCCGTGAGCCTTACTTTGCCGGTTCGCACAGCATGAAAATTTATGGTTAAAATAATGAGAAACATACAATTAATGAATCTGGAACCGGTCTCGGTTGCAAGTTCCAAACATGTCCACCGGTCCCTGGTGCAAGTTCGAAACATGTCCACCGGTCTCTGGAGCAAGTTCGAAACATTTCCACCGGTCTCTGGTGCAAGTTCGAAACATTTCCACCGGTCTCTGGTGCAAGTTCGAAAAATATCCACCGGTCCCTGGTGCAAGTTCGAAACATGTCCACCGGTCTCTCTTGCAAGTTCGAAAAATATCCACCGGTCCCTGGTGCAAGTTCGAAACATGTCCATCGGTCTCTGGTGCAAGTTTGAAACATGTCCACCAGTCTCTGGTGCAAGTTTGAAACATGTCCACCAGTCTCTGGTGCAAGTTTGAAACATGTCCACCAGTCTCTGGTGCAAGTTTGAAACATGTCCACCGGTCTCTGGTGCAAGTTTGAAACATGTTCACCGGTCTCTGGTGCAAGTTTGAAACATGTTCACCGGTCTCTGGAGCAAGTTTGAAACATGTTCACCGGTCTCTGGTGCAAGTTTGAAACATGTTCACCGGTCTCTGGTGCAAGTTTGAAACATGTCCACCAGTCTCTGGTGCAAGTTTGAAACATGTCCACCGGTCCACCATAGATAAAAAGTTTGCGAAACGCTGTCTTAGAGTTCCACTGTTCTGTGGGTGGCCGTGCATTGTTCCACAATCAGATAAACGGAATAGCGGGTAGTTAGATATTGCCGGGGGTGAGGGAGTGTAATTAATACGTGACCACCCATGACTGGATTTTCATGACTCTTGCTTTCATTTTTTGAACTAGTGATCTCTTCTATTCACACAAGCCGCCTTGAGAGTCGTCAGATGAAGCTCAGGGCGTCATAATTGACATTAACAGAATCTAATGCTTCGTGGTGTAGCGTGGCTAACATTTCTCCAACCTATCCCCACTTTCCCCATCCACACGCCACCACACTCACACACACAAGCAGACGTTATTTCAACTTAAATTTCAAGTTTAAAAGATTTTAATAGTTTCGAGTTATCTCTCAGAAATCCAAAGATGAAAGTTTAAAAGTATCGATCCTCAACATGTCGCAAAGAAAGAATCGATTCTACAAAGTGGCTCAGTATCGTTTTTTTTCTCACTTCTCTATTCCCTTTTTTTCCACTCAGGCCTAATGTGGGGTGAGATTAAACAGCTTTGGGACGAGGGTGCCATCGAGTACATCCATGACATGTGGAATATACTCGACTTTTTTACAAACTCTTTGTACATTGCCACGTTTACACTGCGCCTCCTCGCTTACTTGCAGGTAATGTATGTGCAGAGGAACAAACGCAAGAGGGGGTACGGTTGGGGGAGGGGGGGTTCAAGTAAAAGCCTGGGGTTGTTGAGTCTAGTGTCGCGAGCTTCCCTATTTTGACAGATCGAACAGGAATCGAAAGGAATTTAATTTTGAAATAACGAAAAAATTATCGTTTTCTTCGACGTAGGGTTCTTGTTTTGGTTTGGGTTAAAAAAAGGGGGGGGGGGAGTATGGTAGAGAAATGACAAGAAGCAAAAGTTGACATCATAAAGAGATTAGTTCATGAAGCGAAATTTTTCTAGCGTGTATTGGTTGGGTTGTAATTTTTCTAGCGTGTATTGGTTGGGTTGTAATTTTTCTAGCGTGTATTGGTTGGGTTGTAATTTTTCTAGCGTGTATTGGTTGGGTTGTAATTTTTCTAGCGTGTATTGGTTGGGTTGTAATTTTTCTAGCGTGTATTGGTTGGGTTGTAATTTTTCTAGTGTGTATTGGTTGGCTTGTAATCTTTCTAGTGTGTATTGGTTGGGTTGTAATCTTTCTAGTGTGTATTGGTTAGGTTGTAATTTTTATAGTGTGTGTTGGTTGGGTTGTAATTTTTCTAGTGTGTATTGGTTGGGTTGCAATTTTTCTAGTGCGTATTGGTTTGGGTTGTAATCTTTCTAGTGTATAATGGTTGGGTTGTAATTTTTCTAGTGTGTGTTGGTTGGGTTGTAATTTTTCTAGTGTGTATTGGTTGGGTTGTAATTTTTCTAGTGCGTATTGGTTTGGGTTGTAATCTTTCTAGTGTGTATTGGTTTGGGTTGTAATTTTTCCAACGTGTATTCGTTGGGTTGTAATTTTTCTAGCGTGTATTGGTTGGGTTGTAATTTTTCTAGCGCGTATTGGTTTAGGTTGTAATTTTTCCGACGTGTATTGGTTGGGTTGTAAACAAAAAACCTTGAACTTCTCTTAAGAAGAAATCCGTCATTGTATCCTTAAATTTCAGGTTCAAGAAGAAAAAAAGGAAGGCAACACCCAGGCTGACCTTGACCGCGAGGGCTGGCCAGCCTACGACCCGAATCTCATCGCGGAGGCTCTCTTCGCGGCGGCCAACATCTTCAGCTCGCTGAAGCTGGTCAACATCTTCACGGTCAGCCCGTACCTGGGCCCGCTGCAGATCTCCCTGGGCCGGATGATCATGGATCTCATCCAGTTCGGCTGCGTGTTCTGCCTGGTGCTCTTCTCGTTTGCCAGTGGTCTGAACCACTTGTACTGGTACTACGCCGACAGGCACGCCCAGGACTGCGCAAGGGCCGGCACCTCCACGAACTACAGCGTCACCAGCTGTGATAGAAAGTACAGGAGTTTTGCCAAGTGAGTTCATTCTGGGGAGATTTACCATTTGTTCAAATTGCAGCGTGATAAGAGAAGCTGTGTGGTTAGCTCTATCATATCTTCATGGTGATGCTCTACTGACGGACTGTTGCATTTGACCAATTAATTGTTGCTCTGTTAAGTAAACATTCTGTTGAATTAAATTAATGACTTGTAGATAAGCCAAGATTAGTCTTAAATTTGCATTGTGTGTAAATTGGCCAAACGGGGTCTTTTTTTTTTTGTGTATTTAAGGTTACATTTTTTATAGTTCTTTTAAACTATTCCAAATTATTATGTCAATGAATTATTTAATTTCCAGACATTTACAGCAAAAATCTGAACGTTTTCTGTCTTATTTCTAAATGTTTACGTGGCAATGCATTGTTTGTAAGGACCTTCCAAACTCCCAATGCCAAATGTTATCTTTGAACACATTAAATTAATTTCTAATTATATCGTTAACGACAATGTTTCCCCTCATTGTCTAGTCTATGGGAGATTGTTCAGTCCCTGTATTGGGCCATCTACGGCCTTGTCGACCTCGACCACGCAGAGCTGCAGCCCAGGTTCAAGCACGAGTTCACCGAGTTTGTCGGGAAGCTGATGTTCGGTAGCTACAGCTGGATCGCCCTGATCGTGCTGCTCAACATGCTGATTGCCATGATGAGCAACTCGTACCAGAGAATCTATGTGAGTGGCTCTAGACGATTCTTGGAAGTGACATTTTCCACTCCTTTTTTAATTGCTATTAGGCTGTATTGGCTCATTTGTTGTTGCATTTGGGAAGAAGTGGCCATGTTTGGGGAAGACATGGCGTTATTTGGGGAAGAGGTGGCTGTGTTTGGGGAAGAGGTGGCTGTGTTTGGGGAAGAGGTGGCTGTGTTTGGGGAAGAGGTGGTTGTGTTTGGGGAAGAGGTGGTTGTGTTTGGGGAAGAGGTGGCTATGTTTGGGGAAGACATGGCGTTATTTGGGGAAGAGGTGGCTATGTTTGGGGAAGACATGGCGTTATTTGGGGAAGAGGTGGCTATATTTGGGGAAGAGGTGGGTATGTTTTGGGAAGATGGGTAAGAGGTTGCTATGTTTGGGGAAGAGGTGGCTGTGTTTGGGGAAGAGGTGGCTGTGTTTGGGGAAGAGGTGGCTGTGTTTGGGGAAGAGGTGGCTATGTTTGGGGAAGAGGTGGCTATGTTTGGGGAAAAGGTGGCTGTACTTGAAATCAAAATGTGTTCTTCTCTACCAGAGCCAAGCAGACGAGGAGTGGAAATTCGCTCGCTCCAAGCTGTGGATCAGTTACTTTGAAGACAGCGGGACCCTCCCGCCACCGTTCAACGTCATACCGAGTCCCAAGACATTCTACTACATCGTCATGTGGTTCAAGAACAAACTGTGCGCATGTTTCTGCTCTAAGACACAGAAACGGAACAGGTGGCAGAGCATAAAGGTTGGTGAAAGCAGTTGACCTGTGGTCAAGCTATTTATTTTTAAAGATTTTAAGGGTTGCCTTCAGGCGTTCTTGGGAAAAGGTTAAAATCATTGGTTTTGTTTTAAATTATTATTAAAATTCCTCAGCCACACAAAGTCAGTAATCAGAAGCTAACTTATTATATGATTGAAAAATCATCTGTCTATCAAGCAAAGTAGCTGAAATCTTATGTTAAATTTGCAACTGCTGGAACTTCAGTGAATCAAATGTTGATGATTGAGTGCTTGGTAAATTCTCACTTAATTCTCTGGGCCATTGAGCTGGAACTTCAGTGAATCAAAGGTTGATGATTGAGTGCTTGGTAAATTTTCACTTAATTCTCTGGGCCATTGAGCTGGAACTTCAGTGAATCAAAGGTTGATGATTGAGTGTTTGGTAAATTTTCACTTAATTCTCTGGGTCATTGAGCTGGAACTTCAGTGAATCAAAGGTTAATGATTGAGTGCTTGGTAAATTTTCACTTTATTCTCTGGGCCATTGAGCTGGAACTTCAGTGAATCAAAGGTTGATGATTGAGTGTTTGGTAAATTTTCACTTAATTCTCTGGGTCATTGAGCTGGAACTTCAGTGAATCAAAGGTTGATGATTGAGTGCTTGATAAATTTTCACTTAATTCTCTGGGTCATTGAGCTGTAACTTCGGTGAATCAAATGTTGATGATTGAGTGCTTGGTAAATTTTCACTTAATTCTCTGGACCATTGAGCTGGAACTTCAGTGAATCAAATGTTGATGATTGAGTGCTTGGTAAATTCTCACTTAATTCGCTGGGTCATTGAGCTGGAACTTCAGTGAATCAAATGTTGATGATTGAGTGCTTGGTAAATTCTCACTTAATTCGCTGGGTCATTGAGCTGGAACTTCAGTGAATCAAATGTTGATGATTGAGTGCTTGGTATATTCTCAATTAATTCGCTGGGTCATTGAGCTGGAACTTCAGTGAATCAAATGTTGATGATTGAGTGCTTGGTAAATTCTCACTTAATTCGCTGGGTCATTGAGCTGGAACTTCAGTGAATCAAAGGTTGATGATTGAGTGTTTGGTAAATTTTCACTTAATTCTCTGGGTCATTGAGCTGGAACTTCAGTGAATCAAAGGTTGATGATTGAGTGCTTGGTAAATTTTCACTTAATTCTCTGGGTCATTGAGCTGTAACTTCAGTGAATCAAAGGTTGATGATTGAGTGCTTGGTAAATTTTCACTTAATTCTCTGGACCATTGAGCTGGAACTTCAGTGAATCAAAGGTTGATGATTGAGTGTTTGGTAAATTTTCACTAAATTGTCTGGGTCATTGAGCTGGAACTTCAGTGAATCAAAGGTTGATGATTGAGTGCTTGGTAAATTTTCACTTAATTCTCTGGGTCATTGAGCTGTAACTTCAGTGAATCAAAGGTTGATGATTGAGTGCTTGGTAAATTTTCACTTAATTCTCTGGACCATTGAGCTGGAACTTCAGTGAATCAAATGTTGATGATTGAGTGCTTGGTAAATTCTCACTTAATTCGCTGGGTCATTGAGCTGGAACTTCAGTGAATCAAATGTTGATGATTGAGTGCTTGGTAAATTCTCACTTAATTCGCTGGGTCATTGAGCTGGAACTTCAGTGAATCAAAGGTTGATGATTGAGTGTTTGGTAAATTTTCACTTAATTCTCTGGGTCATTGAGCTGGAACTTCAGTGAATCAAAGGTTGATGATTGAGTGCTTGGTAAATTTTCACTTAATTCTCTGGGTCATTGAGCTGTAACTTCAGTGAATCAAAGGTTGATGATTGAGTGCTTGGTAAATTTTCACTTAATTCTCTGGACCATTGAGCTGGAACTTCAGTGAATCAAATGTTGATGATTGAGTGCTTGGTAAATTCTCACTTAATTCGCTGGGTCATTGAGCTGGAACTTCAGTGAATCAAAGGTTAATGATTGAGTGCTTGGTAAATTTTCACTTAATTCTCTGGGCCATTGAGCTGGAACTTCAGTGAATCAAAGGTTGATGATTGAGTGATTGGTAAATTTTCACTTAATTCTCTGAGTCATTGAGCTGGAACTTCAGTGAATCAAAGGTTGATGATTGAGTGCTTGGTAAATTTTCACTTAATTCGCTGGGTCATTGAGCTGGAACTTCAGTGAATCAATTGTTGATGATTGAGTGCTTGGTAAATTTTCACTTAATTCTCTGGACCATTGAGCTGGAACTTCAGTGAATCAAATGTTGATGATTGAGTGCTTGGTAAATTCTCACTTAATTCGCTGGGTCATTGAGCTGGAACTTCAGTGAATCAAATGTTGATGATTGAGTGCTTGGTAAATTCTCACTTAATTCGCTGGGTCATTGAGCTGGAACTTCAGTGAATCAAAGGTTGATGATTGAGTGCTTGGTAAATTCTCACTTCATTCGCTGGGTCATTGAGCTGGAACTTCAGTGAATCAAATGTTGATGATTGAGTGCTTGGTAAATTCTCCCTTAATTCGCTGGGTCATTGAGCTGGAACTTCAGTGAATCAAATGTTGATGATTGAGTGCTTGGTAAATTCTCACTTAATTCGCTGGACCATTGAGCTGTAACTTCAGTGAATCAAATGTTGATGATTGAGAACTTGGTAAATTCTCACCTAATTGTCTGGACCATTGAGCTGGCATTGGGTAACTGTACTGGGTTTATTTTTTAGCCTGTAAATTCAATTTAGACTTTGCGGAATTGATTCAAGTACTCTAATTTGTATTAACTAATACTGTTTCAATATGGTTAAAATTTTATTGTCTGCCACTTTCTTAGTCAACGACATGAAATATTGTTAACTGTTGTTGAACCTTTTTTGTTCTCTCAATTGGGTGCGGTAGTTTAACATTTCTGTATAGGTGTGTCCGTCCAACTGGGTACGGTAATTTAACATTTCTGTATAGGTATGTCCATTCCAAATTCTGGTGGCCATAGTTTGTATTAAATTAATCGAATATTGTCATAAGTGGTAGATACCATGAATTGTCCATGATGGATACACTGATGAAATACCAATACAGACTGAGTTCATATCTACCCATAAGTGTTCAAATCTATCCAGGTAAGTGTTCATATCTACCTAGGTACTTGTTCATATCTATGAAGGTAAGTGGTCATATCTACCCAGGTAAGATTTCATAAATACCCAGTTTAGAATTCATATTATTCCAGGTAAGATTTACAAGCTGTCCAGGTATAGATACACTGAGAAGTCCTACCAAATATTTTAATCAACTTATTTAAATTGTAAAGCTTAAAGTAGAAACTGACCCTTCCCCTTCCGCCACAGACTATGATCCACCCCTTCCCCCACATCCTTGAACCACCCATTCCCTCAGAGACTTTGACCCACCCCTCCCCCACAAACTATGACCCGCCCCTTCCCCCATAGACTATATCCCAACGCTTCACCCATAACCTTTGACCCCCCTTTCCCCATAGACTATGACATGACCCACCACTTCCCCACATACTCTCTATTTTAGGTTATCCATGAAAACTAGTTATACTTTAATATGGATGCCTCAGTGTCATAACTTAACCATACATTTTTATGTCTTATTTATCTCTATTATTTTCAGAAAATTGTCAAAAAGATAAATGAAAAAGAAATACGATATCAGGTAGGACCAACAGAAATTAATGCAAACAAATGTATTACCAGAAATGGGAGATTTAGCTCTGTGCCCCTTTACACCACGTTTAAAATTGAAGCTATTCTATTCTTCAGTTAGATGCGTTCATCATGGGTGTGTGTGAGATCATGATTTGAACCAATGAAAGTACAGAGTACAATGGGAAAGTCGTCCTATGTAACCACTGAGTCTTTATTTCCAGAGCATGACAGAGAATCAACAAGATTTGCATGTGTAGACTCGTTTTTTTTACAGATTCATTTTACAGTACACCTCTTAATTAATGAAAATACCATATCGTGTAAAAGAAAATAAACATCTATTTGCTAGTTTTATTACATTACTGACCCCCCCCCCTTACGACACACACGGACACACTCACAGAAACCACATTTATTATGGATTTTCCCTCTGAAGCTCTTTTGCTGAAGTTTTTTGCAATGTCAATTAAAACCATAATTATATCTAATAAAATAATGTTTTAAATTACCGGTAAATAGAATTCAAAAGCACTTGTTGACAGGCAATACCCCAATGACCAGCTTGGTGACATGCAATACCCCAGTGATCAGCTTGTTGACAGGCAATACCCCAGCGACCAGCTTGTTGACAGGCAATACCCCAGTGACCAGCTTGGTGACAGGCAATACCCCAGTGACCAGATTGGTGACAGGTAATACACCAGTGACCAGCTTGTTGACAGGCAATACCCCAGTGACCAGCCTCTCCGGGTAGGAAAAGAGTCGGGACGGATTTACGTAAAAGTCACATAAGCTACCGCTTAGGGCCTCACAATCTGCAGGGGTATTAATAAAATACAGCTTAAGGCCTCACAATCTTCCGCGGCCTCGAAATCTGTTGGGGCCTCATTAAGATACAGCTTAGAGCCTCATAATCTGCCGGCTTTTTTTTTCTTTGACCAGCTGATGTAATTTAAAGCGGTTGGCTCTGGACTATGTGTGTCTTGCGGCCTCAGATACTCTAATTTTGTCCCCGAGTCAGGGGCACACAGAAGCGTCTATACCACCAGTGAGACAACACGGCGTGTCTTTCTCCATCAGACAGCATTGAATCTTCTTCCAGCACAACTCCACATTTCATTCTATTCTAACTAGCTACAGCCCGCCAAACAATGGCGGCGGGCGAATGCGTGGACTTCCCTTCTCCACTTCTAATAAAGTTACTTGACAAAACATACTTTCAAGTAGCTCACTTTATAAGATTCCCAAGTTGTGCTACCCCCCACCCGCAACCACGCCCGGGTACGCCACTGCGCCTCACTTATATAAATATTCTAATGTCACACTCCCATTTTTACTCGGCAGATTTATTACACCAACTATTTTCATAAAACAAAAGAAAATACGTACCACAAAATGCACGTTCGATATATTTTTTTTAAGAATCTCTTTTAACACAGTCAGTGGGAGCCAGGAATTGTATTTAATGAAATCACTGCCATCTGGTAACGCCCGTGACATAGTCACAAGGAGACTTGTGTATTTTTTTTATTATTTTTTTTTTTAAATAAAAGCATGTGGTATGATAAACTCTGCTTACCTCTCACCCCAGGCAGTCATGCGAGACCTGATCAAGCGCTACATCATGCAGAAGCAGCGGGGGTCCCAGAAGGGTGAGGGCGTCAGCGAGGACGACATCAACGAGTTGAAGCAGGATGTCTCCTCGTTCAGGTTCGAGCTCCTCGAGATCCTGCGCAACAACGGGATGAAGACGCCGAACCCGAACCAGCCAAAACCCACAAGTAAGAAACTCAGATACTGGAAGTCCTTGGTAGGTAATATTAGTGTTGATTCCATAGGGAGCTCCGAGCCTGAGGCAGACGACCGCCTGTGACAATGTCTGAGCTCGGACGTTTGTGTTCAAAAGACCAATTTGTTCAACCTGTGTTAGTGTACATATGGTATATCCAGTTTCTCAAGATGTTATTGTACAGAAGGCCAGTTTCATTTTTAATTATTTTTTTTTATGTACAGGTGATTTTTAGGATCATTTTGGTTTGTGTACAGATGGCCATATTTCTGGCCATCTTTGTGTAATGGTTGGCCATATTTCTGGCCATCTTTGTGTACAGATGGCCATATTTCTGGCCATCTTTGTGTAGGTATGGCCATATTTCTGGCCATCTTTGTGTTCAGATGGCTGAAATTAGTGTATATGAGAGGCCAAATTTTCTCGACATGTTTGTGTACCAAGGCCAAAATTTATTAATGCTTTTTTTTGTACATGAATATTTTAGTTGATATCCCATGGACATTGGTCGCTTGCTGCTAGAACCTGGGCTTAGAACACTTAACCATTAGCTTATATAGAAGCCTCACCCAGCATGAAGTGTAAGGTCATGGCAGTGCAGTCATGTGTCAAAGTAATGGATTGGTGTCTTAATAAAAGTCAAGATCTGTGTGTGCCATGTGATTCCAAAGCAGGATAACACTGTTTCTATTTGAACTATTTGACTAATGTTTACATTTTTTTAATTTTTTTTTTTTTTTTTTACAAAGTACCAGTATTGTTACCATAATTTGATTAACATTTCATCAGCATTCTTTGATGGTTAAGCTTTGATCAGTTTAAGAGACATGTGATTGCTTCCTTTTTTTGTTTCTATTTGAACTATTTGACTAATGTTTACATTTTTTTAATTTTTTTTTTTTTTTTTTACAAAGTACCAGTATTGTTACCATAATTTGATTAACATTTCATCAGCATTCTCTGATGGTTAAGCTGTGATCAGTTTAAGAGACATGTGATTGCTTCCATTTTTATATAGTCTATATACAAAAGTGCCCATGCCTGTATAATCCCATATTTTCAAGTCTGTTATGTCATAAGATTCCTGAGGAAACAAATGTCTTCAGGAAATATTTTTTTTATATTTTTAATTGATGAAAAAAAAAATGTTGATTGCATGAACAAAATTAACGTTAATCTGAGCACTGCTGATTACTAACAAACTTTAAGTTTAAGAATTGTAACATGTTAATTACATGGTTAAAAAATTAATAATAATAACTTGAGCAGATCAAAGCAAATTTATTTCGAGCTTTGATCAATTGGATTAACATTGGTTTGGGGATGATACTAAGGGATCTTAATTTAAAAGCACTTGTAGCTAATTTACATAGTGAGTTATCTTTTCCTGGAATGTTAAAAAAAACAATATAACACAACTGCTGTATTCTATTTCATTTAAATTAATTAAAATATAGAACAGAAGTGAATCTAATGAGGCACGGCACATCCACGGATACAAGTAGGCAATAGCACATCCACAGATACACCAATTAGGCAACAGCACATCCATGGATACAACAAGTTTGAAATGGCACATCCACAGATACAACAATTTGGCAACAATACACATTTCAGCTGTTGATTTATACACTGGAAAGAAGATTTGGGTGGGGGGGCAGTTATGAGTTACAGTTATGTGCTGTGAACTGTGCCCTTTTGGGGTATTATAGGTTGGTGTATAGTGCTTATTTACAGAGATGTGCCTGAACTGAATTTTCAACCCAAGGTGAAGGGCCTATCAAATAAATCAAATTTCAGTTCGTTAACACTCCTTATAGCTGTTGTAAATGTTCAGATGATTTTGTTGAAAGCTTAGTCACCCAGCTCTGTCAGAACAAACGTTTACACCCTCACGTTTTTAAAAGTGCTTAAATTTCTTTATGGTACGTGACCAATATCCAAACACTTAGGTTTATGAAATTCAGAAGTACAACCTGGCAAGTCAAAGAAAAATGAACATCAAAATAAATCCAAGGGGTTGGCCTGTTGTTTTTTTTTTTTCCGTAGTGTTATGAAATATTTGACTTGAAACCAAACTAAAGAAACAAGTCTTGACTGGCAGTAGCTTCTAGCCATCCGGCAAGTGTGCCTTGAACTTTGAGATTTATTTCTCTTACCTCAGAAAACAAAATGTTTGACTTGATTTTATGATTCTTTCTCAATGAAATTTTTATTAGACAATGTAAAGGGTTAATTTTAAACACAAATTTTACCATCAAAAAAACGTTATAGCAGAATTATTACTTTCTTTGTGATTGTTTTCTGGGGGAAATGATTAAATTGTGCATTCTAACATTCTTTACAGTAGTGTGATAACTAGCATTTGCACTATAAGAAATGTATCCCTAAAACATGACCCTATTGAAAAAAGTTCATAGTTTTAAATAAAAATTTCCTTCTTTTAAAAAATAATCCTTTTACTGGACACATAGAGGCTGCAGCAAAGACTGAAGAAATAGTTCTCTGCAATAATTTTAAGACCTTTGCATTCAAGAGTTTAAAACTTTTGGTATTGGGAATGAAAATTTTCCTTTTGCAATAGTTGTTTTGTTCTTTCAGTCTTGTTTCAGGTCATTTTGCCACATTTTATACAGTGATCGCAGGATTGTTATAAAGCAATATTTTGTTGAAAATTATAAACTTGTGTGTATATAGTTTTTTCTTTGTACCATGTTTCAAACCAGGTGCATTTATTCTGCAGTGGCATTAGATAAAACTTTCTTTAACTGTGCCAAATTAATTTCTTGCATATTTTTAAAAATCTAAAATATTTCCCAAGGTTTAAAATGTAAAAGAAGTATTATAAAATATGATAAATATTTACTTTTTAAAGATTTTTCTATATTTTTGTTAAAGTTAGCCCTCAAAATTTATTTGGGTGTGAGAGTAAAATAAAAAGTGGGTGTGGTTGGGGCCCCTGATATATGTTATGTGCTCATTTTCTTTGGTTTAACAAATGGTTCAAAATATTATTTATACACAAGCAACAGCTTCATTTCTCACAAATGACTAATGGGGACAGAGACACTGCATCCATAGCAACATGTCTCGGTTGATTTTTATACCACCAAAGAAAACAAATAAATAATGCTAGATTGTCTGGCTCCAAATATTTGCTACCCCCCACTCTGCCATCCACCCATTAAAAGGTCTTATTGCTGTGAATGGAAAATAAAGGATGAGAATGTTTGAAGATCCCATTTCAATCACTTCTGTTAATAAGAGCAAAATAAATTGGATAACCCAATCTTAACTAGTAAACAGGCGTGTGGCATTAGGAAATCTCTTCATATTAAACAAAGCAACAAAAAAATAATCGTGACATCTATGAGATAAAATTTAATTTGGAAAATAGTTTTTTTTTATCCACAACCCTTTGACTTAAAAGTTATACATTTTATTTCTTATATATTTATATATATAATACTGGCAGTTTATAGCAATAATAGTTTAGTTTTAGTTTTATTTTATTTTTATTTTTTTTGTTGCTTTTTTGTTTTTTCAATTTGCTGTTTAATTATTTCTGTTGGCATGTTTCCAAAATGCACCAAGAATTTTATTAAAACACCAAAAAAAAAAAAAAAAACTGTTTGAAAGAATTCCATGCACTCTTTAATTTTATTTTTATTTTATTTTTATTTTTTTTGTTGCTTTTTTTTTTTTTCAATTTGCTTTTTAATTATTTCTGTTGGCATGTTTCCAAAATGCACCAAAAATTTTATTAAAACACCAAAAAAAAAAAAAAAACTGTTTGAAAGAATTCCATGCACTCTGTTTACATGTTACACACAAAAAAAAATTAGTTTATCCCACTAAGCTTATGTTCAACATCCTGGATATCACAGAATTATTTTAATTTTTTTAAATGTTTGTTCTCTAATTCTATTTGAAATATGATATCTGGAATGTCTGAAAGGTTAAGTTGTGTTTCTATTTAACCTATTTAACCATTCACTTGCTCTTTGTAGATTAAAATAGACGGTTTACTTTTGGTTTCTTATTTCCTTATCCTTCGTTAAATATTTCCTGTCCACTTTTGTTTCTGGTTTGTCAACTTCGTAATTGTTTTTAATAGCCAGCCCCTGTCACTGCACTTTGTCGCTTCTGTTTTGCCTTCAAGTTGAGATTATAAACACTAACAACCCAATAATAGGCTTTGCCTGGTCAAAAGCAATTTTTAAAACTTAACCAAATTTCCCGGAAAATAATTACAAGTATTTATAACCAGTCTCAGTCACAATTAGATGAATTTGTTAAAAGGAAAAATGTCCCTATTTAAACTGAATTTTATTATTTTTCCCGAATTATTTCATGACTTTTTAGACACAGAGCTGATTTACTTTGTTTGACACTAGGCGGCCATGTTTGCATGATGCCATTATTGCTCGATATATTATATAATTATAAATAGAATTGTATCAGAAAGCTAGACACACGTTTAGACCTTTATGAATGTTATAGTATAGAATTCGTTTTAATTAGTTGTTTTTTTATGTTACTGTATAAATTCCTAGAAACAAGTAGATAAGGTCATCAATCCCAACTCCGCACTAATTTAGCGAAAATGTTACACATTCAAGTCTTTGGTTATAGTAACACATAGTAGCTCTCACATCACCATCTTTGGCTTCCCAGTAGTAGATAATTTAGCTCCTCTCTGCAGAGACTTGAAGCTTTTCAAATGACAATAACAATAATTACACACCATGGGCGCCCGCAGAAAACTTTCTAGGCGGGGGGGGGGGGGGGGAAAAATTTTT
>CAXITT010000683.1:23041-33124 GCA_964033795.1 Lymnaea stagnalis | reverse complement strand
GGGGGGGGGGGGGGGGGTAAAAAATGTTTAGTAATGTTTTAATGTATTTTTAATTTACTGTAGCATATTTTTATGGTAAACGAACAGACAGGACATCAGCTTAGTTACTTTCTCTTTATTTTCTCTTTACTTTAATACATTTTTTGTCTATTTTTTTCTAAAAAATTTTTATCCAATCAATCGGGGGGGGGGGGGGGGCAAGTGCCCCCCTTAAGTGCCCCCTTGTCCCCCCCCTGCGGGCGCCCATGTTACACACATGACTACTAAGATTGTAAGAATCGTATGCTGGAATAACTTGTTTGATGTGCTGCTAACGTTTGAGCACAAGAAATTTCTTACATTATGTACAAAACCACAAATGTCTTTCCCTTTTTCAAAATATAATTTTAATTAGACGCGAAACCAATTTAAGAGGCACTGTAGTCATAAAGTCAAAAACAAATATGGAAAATGTACCGCGATAACACTATAAGATTTCGAATCTGCTACCTCAAGTCCACATTTTTTGAATAGCAAAATTTTAAGCTCATCCAGTAGCCTAGTTTACTTGTATCAAACATTTGAATTTTTTGGTTTTTATATCGTGGCCATTGGTCGGAATGGAAACAAGAGCCTGGCGATGACGTCACAATTACCACTCACGTCATCAAACAGGAATCTGGTCAATGAGATGCCCTGTCAGTTGATTGTAAACTTACTTTGTTTGATGCCCCCAACGTTCTGCACAAACAAAGGGCACCCACTCGCTTTGCCTCATATGTGGGAGGATTTTTTTTTTAAGGGGGAGGGTGGGGTGCTCGTGACGTACTCATTAATCAAAACATTTCCCAGTAGCCGTCGAAAGCTGGGTAAACTAAAAATAATAAATCGATGCCTGCAACATGAAATAAATTATGTACCTCCCCTGTCAACAGTTGAGCTCACCATCAACAGTTGAGCTCACCGATGTTTAGACGTCATAGTTTCTTTAACTTTTTTTAAATCCTTAGCTGTAACTTGTAAGAGTCACATGTTCGACATAAGTGTTTTATTATATTTATTATTATTATTATTTAATTGAGGTGGGTAAGGGTGTAGACAGTTTAAACCTTTTTTTTTAAAAAAATCTTCAAGAGAAAAACCCAGATTTTTTTTTAGTGAACTAAGCCAATTACATTTTTCAAATGAGCGTTAAAATTTAATTTTATTATTATTTTTTTTTAAATGGCGATCTTAATAATTGTTTTGCCAGATAATAGACAATTTTGAATGAGGGGGAAAAAAGGTTTACAAGATGAAAACCACTCTTCCTACGCCATGCCAGGCTAAATACCTTGCCCTACTGATTCGGTTATCGCCAGAATAAATAGTCAACGCATTTTCAAATTACATTTCTCCTCGAAAGACTTTTTTTTTAAAGTTTCTCCTTGCGAAGCTTTGTACCAATCTCTGTGTACCAGGTACTTTGTACCAATCTCTGTGTACCACTTTGTACCAGTCTCTGTGTACCAGTCTCTGTGTACCAGACACTTTGTACCAGTCTCTTTGTACCAGTCTCTGTGTACCAGACACTTTGTACCAGTCTCTTTGTACCAGTCTCTGTGTACCAGACACTTTGTACCAGTCTCTGTGTACCAGACACTTTGTACCAGTCTCTTTGTACCAGTCTCTGTGTACCAGACACTTTGTACCAGTCTCTTTGTACCAGTCTCTGTGTACCAGTCACTTTGTCCCAGTCTCTTTGAACCAGTCTCTTTGAACTAGTCTCTTTGTACCAATCTCTGTGTACCAGTCACTTTGTCCCAGTCTCTTTGAAACAGTCTCTGTGTACCAATCTCTGCGTACTAATATCTGCGTACGATCTTTGTGTACAATCTCTTTGTTCCAGCCTCTATGTATAAATCTCTGTGTACTAATCTCTGTGTACCAGTCTCTGTGTACCAGTCTATGTGTACCAGTCTCTGCGTACTAATCTCAGCGTACTAATATATTATGTGTATCAATCTCTGTGTACCATCTCTGTGTACAATCTCTTTGTACCAGCCTCTGTGTACAAATCTCTGTGTACCAATCTATGTGGACCGATCTCTTTGTTCCATCCTCTGCGCCCGAGTATCTATATCTACCAAAATGTCTGTCTACCAGTCTCTTTGGTCCCATCTCTGGGTACCAATATTTGTACAAATCTCTGTGTACAATCTCTGTGAACCATTCTTTCTTTATACATGCTGTTAAACTGGTGAAAGTATTGGCAAGAAGGCGATATTAAAGCTTCTCCATATAAAAGTTGTTTTTTAAACATCACGCTAGCCTCACGCTTTCCATTGCTCCGTGAAACTTGGCCTCCATAAGAGTTGGAAGCAAACCAGATTGCTTGAGCTCTAATCCGTTACATGTGTGCAAGGTGTGAGCTTTCAGTGTAACAGCTTCATTTAGAAAAAGACAAAAATCTATACCTGGCTGCCTTTTTATGTAAAATTATTGCATACGAATACCACTTGCACAACAAGTGGCGTAGGGATCGGTAAGAATTAGGATGATCCGCCCTGGGTGGCAATTTTTTCTTTATATTTAAAGGGGCGGCATTTTCGGCCCAATTAAAAAGTTTTTTCGTTAAACATAGCTGCGCCCTGTGAACAACTATAACCAGTGGCAGTCAATGTGTCTAAGGGGGGAAAAATTGGAGGGGGGAAAATGGGGGTGGAGAGAAATGTGCGCCTTTTTTTTTTCTTCGCAAAATCTGCTTGCGTTGTTATGAAGAAATATTTGCATAATTATTTTATCCATTTTAATTTATTGATTTTTATAACAAAATTAAATTCTGCGCCTCTAGAATTTCTAAACCAGTGGGCAACTTGCTCACGAGGCTCTTTCAATTGACCCCCCTCTGAGTGATCAAGGGAACCCCTCTGAGTAATCAAGGGAACCCCTCTGAGTAAAATGTTCTACTGTCAATGTATTTATTATCACCGAGAGGAGACAATCGTGCAAATTATTCATTGCATTGTAAAGATTCAATAATTTTTTTTTTTACTGTATGTGAATTAGCCAGTTAATTATGTCTTAATAATCAATTAAATTATGCAAGAATCACGTGCTTGATTTGATTCTTACCGAGTCGGAAAGTCTTAACACCCCATCTCACCCCTGAAAAAAAAAAAAAGATTTAAAAAAAAATATAAAGTTTTAAAAATTATTATGTCTTAATAATCAATTAAATTATGCAAGAATCACGTGCTTGATTTGATTCTTACCGAGTCGGAAAGTCTTAACACCCCATCTCACCCCTGAAAAAAAAAAAGAGATTTAAAAAAAAATATGAAGTTTTAAAAATTTATTTTGCATATTTCGAGATAAAAAGAATAAACACATCAATATGCAATGATTTCATTTGATACATTTCAGAGTATTCGATCCAGTCTCAGAACCAATGTTAAGACTCACGCATCACATTACCACATTCTATCAAGTTATCATTTGGCCTATTTCTTTAAAAAAAAGAAGAATTTAATAAAGTAATCATTTTATTAATTTTTAACATTGACAATAGATCATAAAATAGCCACCATTATAATTTAGAAATAGAAATGCCAACCTCCACCATATTTATTCCGTTCACGACATAATCAGAAATAGTTTCGTGTAAGCCAGTCTCTGTTTGTGCATGTTTTAAAGTTGTACTTTCAGTTTTTGATTATCATCTGAAGGACACTTCAGATGATGTGTACTTTCACCTACCATTTCAAACATAATATGTCATGTAATTTTTCATTAGATTTTATGTAAGTTTTTTTTTTTTTACAAATAACATAATAACACTTGTTTAAATAAAATTTAGACATTTAATAATAGCAATGCATTCTCCTTTTTTATTATTATTACTTACTTGATCTAGGTTCGTCTGCTTTGATTCCCGCTATTTTGGATTTAATCTAGAAACCAAAAATTTTAAAAGAAGATTTACATTAGCCGTGCTATTTTTAGAGCAGGGAGGCTGTAGTGTTGCCCATCAGCAGCATGCTGCCCCCCCCCCTTCCCACTTTTTCCCCATTTTGCTCACACACCTACCCCACCCTCCCCCCTCTACATTATACTAAAAAAAAACTTGTCAAAACTGGAGTCCCAGCAGACATTAATCAAGGCTCGGGACACCCGGACCAATGGCTTCCCACAAGACTCCGATACATCTTAAGGAATGAACCAAAACATCCTTGACTTGACCATAGATAGTAGGCCTACTGCTTTGTGATCATTTATTTTAAATATAGAGATGAATTTTACGAAATTTCTTTTTTTTTTTTAACTTTGAAAAAATCGACCAAATTATTTTGACCAAACCACCACCTTACCTAAAATGTGCCATTCGACACAGTTACCTTTTCATGAACAGAAAGCTCTTCATGGTCCAGTATAGCACACAGGTCTCTAATCGAGCCAAGTATAGCACGCAGGTCTCTTATCGAGCCGAGTATAGCACGCAGGTCTCTTATCGAGCCGAGTATAGCACGCAGGTCTCTTATTGAGCCGAGTATAGCACACAGGTCTCTTATCGAGCCAAGCACAGCACACAGGTCTCTTATCGAGCCAAGTGTAGCTCACGGGTCTCTTATCGAGCCAAGTATAGCACAGAGGTCTCTTATCGGGCCAAATATAGCTTCCATTGCCCTCGTAAGAAAATAAAATTCATTAATTGCATAGAGCATCTTCACTCTAGCTACAGTGTTGCCTACTAATGCAGGCCTGCACAACATGAGGGGCCACATGCGGCTTGCCAGCACCCACTTCGCGGCCCGAGAAGTAATAAAATATTCTCTTTTTTTATTATTATTTTCTTAAGAGCTTCCCCCCCCCCACACACACAGCCTATTTTCTTTTGGCCCGCCCAAGTTTTTCAAAGAGTATTACTGCCCGCCTTACATTCTGAGTGGTGCAGGCCTTGAGTGGTGCAGGCCTTGAGTGGTGCAGGCCTTGAGTGGTGCAGGCCTTGAGTGGTGCAGGCCTTGAGTGGTGCAGGCCTTGAGTCGTGCAGGCCTTGAGTGGTGCAGGCCTTGAGTGGTGCAGGCCTTGAGTGGTGCAGGCCTTGAGTGGTGCAGGCCTTGAGTGGTGCAGGCCTTGAGTGGTGCAGGCCTGTGCTAAGACATTAACATTTTGAGTCGTGCAGGCCTGTGCTAAGACATTAACATTTTGAGTGGTGCAGGCCTGTGCTAAGACATTAACATTTTGAGTCATGCAGGCCTGTGCTAAGACATTAACATTTTGAGTCGTGCAGGCCTGTGCTAAGACATTAACATTCTGAGTCGTGCAGGCCTGTGCTAAGACATTAACATTTTGAGTCGTGCAGGCCTGTGCTAAGACATTAACATTTTGAGTCGTGCAGGCCTGTGCTAAGACATTAACATTTTGAGTCGTGCAGGCCTGTGCTAAGACATTAACATTCTGAGTCGTGCAGGCCTGTGCTAAGACATTAACATTCTGAGTCGTGCAGGCCTGTGCTAAGACATTAACATTCTGAGTCGTGCAGGCCTGTGCTAAGACATTAACATTCTGAGTCGTGCAGGCCTGTGCTAAGACATTAACATTCTGAGTCGTGCAGGCCTGTGCTAAGACATTAACATTTTGAGTCGTGCAGGCCTGTGCTAAGACATTAAACATGTGTGTATGTGTATGGTATCAATCTCATTTGCTGATTTCCAGTGTTTCTTAAGTATATTTTAAATACAAAATAAAAAAATAAAACCTAGATTTATTGAAATACTTGAATATCTTCTAAATAGACTAAGTGTATTATTAATTTTAATGCTAGATTCTCAATTTACACTGGTGTCCTGCATAAAAAGCCAGAAGCTCAATGGTTGCCAGCTTTTAGATCAAACATTTTAATTGCTTTGGCCACATATTTGAACTAGCAATAAATCAAATCCTAAAATTATTAGATCAGGAGTAACTAACCATTTTTTTTTTGTGTTACTTCTCCATATATTATGCGATGGAAATGGTTCTCAATAATTACAAGACTAAACAAAAACAATGATAAAAGATAGAGCTCATGGGATTCACCAGCTTACTTAGCATGCTCACAATCTCCCTTGTTAACACAAATCTCCTTTAGGAATTTAATGTAATGCTAAACTCAATCAAATAAACTTATTTTGATTGTAGGCATTTAATTATTAAGTTGTCAAAGGTCAACAGAAAGTTGGATTTTTTAAATAGTATTATTATATGAAGTTTTAGGACAGGATGATAAGATTATATTCCAGTACTCTTAGTAGTATTATCAGTTGTTTTTTGTTTTTTTTAAAGGCGTGGGGGTGTATTTTGATTGTAAGAATTTAAATAATCTTATATTTAATGTTGTTAGAGAGTATATTTATAGTCATCTTTTCATTATACATATTATATGCAGGGCTAGCACGTAGCATTTTATTTTCTATTGCTTGACACATTAATTAGATATTTTAGGTACCTGCAAGACGGCAAAGGCTACACGACAGTTCCTTCGGATGATGGATCGCCCGACAGACAGGACGGCACCGACACAAAATCCAAAGTTGATGCAGCAACGGTGGTCACCAAATTAAATTTGAGTCCTTGATATTTTTAAAAAAGCGTTATTTTGAATGCTAGCACTTTAGCAGCCCTCTTCAACAACAACAACAAAAATCAACCTGCCTTTACCGAGATTTAAAAATTGTCCATTTGTCATAAAGTTAACACCCCTCCTCCCCCTTTTCTACCCTAATGATCTTAACACATGCAGCATCGTGAGTGCACAAGCTTCAACACCTTCCCCCCCACTAGCTACAACAACGGCATCTTTGCGTTCATCCTCTGACGACGGCCTCGCTTGTGGAACCTAGCTTCGAAGCACTGACTTCCGGGGTGCGCAGTCTCCAATAGTCTTCATGATGTACTCCATATGACATCTTCATGCTGATTTTTAACCAAGGTTAGAACGGGAATCTATATCCACCAGAAAAAACAACAACACACATTCAAAAAATGACTGCTCTTTCTTTGTTTTTTTTTTCTTCAACAATAATAATTTCTCTACTGCATTGTCCATACTTTGATCTGGTTGTTTTAGTTACATTTCTATATACATTAACCAAGCTCTCTGTAGATTTAGCTGGAGATGACAACAGTGTTCAGCTTCAGATCTTAATCTAGAGCCTAGACAAATAGTTACCATTTTTATTTGTTTTAAGGCGCCTCTTCCTAACGCACGCCAAAAACCAAATGTCATGCTTTGAAAGAATGACCTTAAATCAGAATGTGCTCTGTCATTCACAACGCCGAGACCATGAAATAAGTGTTGTATATTCAGAGTTTTTAATTTAAAAAATACATTTAGCGGGGTTTCCATTGGTTGGATACCAAACTAAATATAGCTTTCCTTGCTAACAAATCCGAATCTGGAAAATAGTCCCGTGTTAGTGTGTTTTAAGTTAAGAAGGTTTTTTTTTTAAAGTTTTTTTTTTTTTTTACATCTAACCAAACGAAATTTATTTATTTGAAAATTAATCTAAACATTCGCCTTGTTTACGTTACCCACCAAATTATTTTATCTTTTATTTGTTTGCATGGGTTTTTTTTTTTTATTTTTAGTTTTTGTTTTTTAAAGTTTTTTTTTTTTTTACATCTAACCAAACGAAATTTATTTATTTGAAAATTAATCTAAACATTCGCCTTGTTTACGTTACCCTCCAAATTATTTTATTTTTTATTTGTTTGCTTGGGTTTTTTTTTTTTATTTTTAGCTTTTGTGTTGCTTTAGAGAACTTTATCTTTCTACTGTATTACATTGTCGCATGACCTCGTGTCTCTATGTTTGATGTCGTTTTTCATAATCCTTTCAGTATTTGTAGTTTTCACGGTGCATGGCTTAGTAAATGTGAGGAATAGGTCGATTTTTAAGGCAGTGATCTCTGCAGGGCGGCCATTTCTTATCTGACGGGATTGGCTGGCACCAATGTCTCGGAAGGTTAAAGGTTAACTGCTTGTTTTTTCTTCTTGGTTGAAGTGGTCACTGCATGAGTGACCACTGCATGTTAGCCTGGTGCATGGCACGGTTGGTCTCCAAGCATGGACTGGCTTGCTGCATGTTACCATGACCTCAATATGACGAATACAGTTGGAACTCATTTAAACGCTTGTCCACTTAAAGGCTGTGTTAAATGTCAATTTTCTTTTCTTTTGTTTTTTTTTTTTTTTTTTTTTTTTATATATATATTTTTTTAATTTTTTTTTTTTTTNAAATATAATATAACATATACAATACTTTTAAAATATAAAATAACATATACGGTAGTTTTAAAATATCACATAACATTTACGGTATTTTTTTTTTTTTTTTTTTTTTTTAAAGAAGAGAGAAACGTCCTTACACTATACATACATGTTTCGATTATTTAAATTAACTATGGAAAGGCAGGGGCGTATGGAGGGGGTAGGAGGGGCTGGCAAGTTCGGTGAACTGTAGAGTTTGTTTTCTTTGGGCTTTTTGTTTTGGGTGTGAGAGTGGCAAAAATCCTAGCGCCCCCCACCCACGCCACGGGTGGCACAAACCCTAGCTACGCCACTGGGGAAAAGGTTACGCCAGAAAATCCGGCCCCTTTGTTGCATCCAGTGCCACAACATTTGTACATGAAAACAAGTTCAGGGTACAAATATTTGATCTTATATCTGAACGCATCAAAGGCTGTATTCGGCCTTTTCTTATAACTGAATACGTTCAATTATTGAGTAGATGAACATATACAGAAAGCTGTAGGTAACAACTGTTCTGTGAACGGAACACTCGACATACAGCAACGAGCTCTCCCCCTCTCTCTCTCTCTCTCTTTCTCTCTCTCTCCCTCTCTCTCTCCCTCTGTCTCCCCACTTTCCACCACCTCTCTTTCTCTCCCTCCCTTTCTTTCTCTCTCCCTCCCTTTCTCTCTCCCTCCCTTTCTCCGTCCCTCCCTTTCTCTCTCCCTCCTTCTCTCTTTATCTCCCTCCCTCTCTCTCTCCCTCTCGCCCCCACTCTTTCACTCCCTGCCTCTCCCTCCCTCTCCCCTGCTTCTCTCCCTCCCTCCACCTCTCCCTCTTTCTCTCTCTTTCTCTCTCTTTCTCTCTCTTTCTCTCTCTTTCTCTCTCTTTCTCTCTCTCTCTTTCTCTCCCTCCCCTTTCTCTCCTCCTATCTCTCCCTCTCACACACTCTCTTTGTCTCGCACCCTCTCTCGCACCCTCTCTTACTCTCCCTTCCTCTCGCTCTTCATCCCTCTCTCTCTCCCTCCGTCCATCTCTCTTACTCCCTCTACCTCCTCCCTTCTCTCCTTTTCTCTCTCACCCTCTACCTCTCTCTCTCTCTTTCTCCAACTACACTCAATTTACCTATCCCTCTATATCTTAATCACTCACACATCATCTTCTGATTGAAATGGTATCGATATTTCACTAGTAATCGGCAGCCCTCCCACCCCCCACCCCCCCCCAACCCCACTAAAAATGTCAGTTAAAAAGCAAACACTCCCCGACATCGACAAATGTATCATGTTCCCTTATTGCTGGTTGGACAGAAATTTTGTATCTATTTTTTTTTTCTGGGCTACTTCTTAAAAAGCATAGGTGAATTCCTTCTCCAACTCGAGTGCATTCGAGCATTATTTAAAGACGCCACAAATGACCTCGACTGATTTCATTGTACCATCCACTTGTTGTGTGTTTAAGCCACCAACTGTTTACGTGTGGTTTTGTTCTTTTGAGTCGAGACCTTGTGTCGAGACTTTGGCCAGTTTGTATGTAGGCTTCCATGCACTGTTTTGTCACATGTCCGCGTTAAAACGTCTTTCGAATTGTGGGAGGCTACACACGTCTGACGTCACATTGAATTTGGTTCCAGCCAATAAAAATTGAAACCGAAAGTGACGAGCAGTCTATCTTTTTTTTTTTTTTTTTTTGTTTTTTTTTTTTTTTGGTGCTTGTTTTTTTGCAGTCGAATGGTCTTTGACAAATTTCTTTTTTTTTTTTAAAAATTTTTCTAAGTCCCAAAAGCTTTGCATTTCTTTTTCTGACAAGTAGACAACTCGTCGCTCACCACTTAAACTTGGACGGCAGAAAGTC
>CAXITT010000683.1:0-17605 GCA_964033795.1 Lymnaea stagnalis | reverse complement strand
AAATGTATTGTATGTGTTATCTGTGCTCACCCTGTCATATGTATTGTATGTGTTATCTATGCTCATCCTGTAATATGTATTGTATGTGTTATCTGTGCTCACCCTGTCAAATGTATTTTATGTGTTATCTGTGCTCATCCTGTCAAATGTATTGTATGTGTTATCTGTGCTCACCCTGCCATATGTATTGTATGTGTTATCTGTGCTCACCCTGTCAAATGTATTGTATGTGTTATCTGTGCTCACCCTGTCAAATGTATTGTATGTGTTATCTATGCTCATCCTGTCATATGTATTGTATGTGTTATCTGTGCTCACCATGTCAAATGTATTGTATGTGTTATCTGTGCTCACCCTGTCATATGTATTGTATGTGTTATCTATGCTCATCCTGTCATATGTATTGTATGTGTTATCTGTGCTCACCCTGTCAAATGTATTGTATGTGTTATCTGTGCTCACCCTTTCAAATGTATTGTATGTGTTATCTATGCTCATCCTGTCATATGTATTGTATGTGTTATCTGTGCTCACCATGTCAAATGTACTGTATGTGTTATCTGTGCTCACCCTGTCATATGTATTGTATGTGTTATCTATGCTCATCCTGTAATATGTATTGTATGTGTTATCTGTGCTCACCCTGTCAAATGTATTTTATGTGTTATCTGTGCTCATCCTGTCAAATGTATTGTATGTGTTATCTGTGCTCACCCTGTCAAATGTATTGTATGTGTTGTCTATGCTCACCCTGCCATATGTATTGTATGTGTTATCTGTGCTCACCCTGTCAAATGTATTTTGTGTGTTATCTGTGCTTATTCTGTCAAATGTATTGTATGTGTTATCTGTGCTCATCCTGTCATATGTATTGTATGTGTTATCTGTGCTCACCCTGTCAAATGTATTGTATGAGTTATCTGTGCTCATTCTGTCAAATGTATTGTATGTGTTATCTGTGCTCACCCTGTCATATGTATTGTATGTCTTATATGTGCTCACCCTGTCAAATGTATTTGTTATCTGTACTCACCCTGTCAAATGTATTGTATGTGTTATCTGTGCTCATTCTTTCAAATGTATTGTATGTGTTATCTGTGCTCACCCTGTCATATGTATTGTATGTCTTATCTGTGCTCACCCTGTCAAATGTATTGTATTTGTTATCTGTACTCACCCTGTCAAATGTATGGAATGTGTTATCTGTGCTCATCCTGTCAAATGTATTGTATGTGTTATCTGTGCTCATCCTGTCATATGTATTGTATGTGTTATCTGTGCTCACCTTGTCAAATGTATTGAATGTGTTATCTGTGCTCATCCTGTCATATGTATTGTATGTGTTATCTGTGCTCATCCTGTCAAATGTATTGTATGTGTTATTTGTGCTCACCCTTTCAATAAATGTACTGTATGGGTGTGCACTTCATGATATTATATATCATTAATATAACGTATAAATTATCTTTCTAGTCTTGATAACATGATGCGCTTTCCGATTCTTGTCGTGATTACGTCACAGACACTTGTTAGCCTAGTTTCAAATGGTGAACGCCGGTGTATTGTTAAAAAAAAAAAAAAAAAAAAAAAAACAAGAAATTTGATTAAGAACAAATTTCTCGGCGGAGAAAGGGGTATTTCTTTTAAACAATATCATTATGACAATGAGATTATGTTGATTGACTGGTTAAAATCATTGTTTGTGATATCTATACAGTTTTTAATAACTCCCCTCCCGCCCCACTTTTTATTTTTAAATAAAAAATCATTGTTTTCATACTGCTAAATAACTTAATAATGGGATTTATCATCAAGTTGCGGAAACGAAAGTGAATGTGTGTTTTAATTTGCATATTTTTTTTTAAAATTTAATTATTGACTGACTTATGGGGAGGGCAACCAAATGTCCATCACTTCTGACGTGTTTGTTTTACTAGACATGTTTCGTCTATAATGTGTCTATTCAAGCGTGTGTGTCCAAGGCAAATGAATGCATGAATAATTCGTTGTTCAAAAATGGCCCAATCAAGAACACGACTCAATAACTTAACTGGCTTTTTTTTTTGTAAGACTAATTAAATTGTAGAATTTGACAATCTGAAATGTCAATTTAAGTTGTTATATCACGTGGCTGAGCTCTTTGTTTTAAAAAAGATACTCACACTTATGTAGTGAGCTCAAGTAAAAGAGCTGCCATGTGATTTTATATATAATGGTTGTGAGTTAACTTAATAATAACATTTAAGATAATATGTTTATATATATGCAGGGTGCCCCCCCCCCCAAAGTGAAAACATTTCATTGCAAATGGTTATTTGATATTATTGTATTTATATAATTTTTTGTCATTTATGGCCACCGGAAATTGTCATGAAAATGGCATCATAAAGTTATGTATGTACATAAGTAAATCAGTAAATGTTTACAGTTAACAAATTGTAATCAGTTTTTCTGGGCCTCTCTATATGTTATTATTAAGTTAACTCACAACCGATACTTAACCATCAATTTCATTCTTGAAATTTCAAACTGCATTGAATGCTTAAAAATATACGTCAATCCCAACAATCAGGTAAAAATAAAAATTGTTTTGTTAAAAATATCAAAGTATTGCCGAAAAGTTGTCAAAATTCAGCCTGTTTTTAAAAAACCGGTTGTTTTTTAATCGTTGATGAATTTTAAAAACTGTAATATTGAAATCGTTTTGCGATGTTTTGTGAAAAAATAATTTAAACCTGCCCCTCACATGGGCGCCCGCAGGTAGGGGCAAGGGGGGCAAGTGCCCCCCCCCCGGATTGATTGGATAAAAAAATTTTAGACAAAAATAGACAAACAAATTTATTAAAGTAAAGAGAAAATAAAGAGAAAGTAACTAAGCTGATGTCCTGTCCGTTCGTTCACCATAAAAATACGCTACGGTTCATTAAAACTATATTAAAACATTACTAAAAAATTCCCCCCCCCCCTTTGCAAAGTTAATCGATTTTTTTGCCTCCCGCCCCCTAGAAAGTTTTCTGCGGGCGCCCATGGCCCCTCATTATCGGATTGATTGGATAAAAAAATTTTAGACAAAAATAGACAAACAAATTTAGTAAAGTAAAGAGAAAATAAAGAGAAAGCAACTAAGCTGATATCCTGTCCGTTCGTTCACCATAAAAATACGCTACGGTTCATTAAAACTATATTAAAACATTACTAAAAAATTCCCCCCCCCCCCTTTGCAAAGTTAATCGATTTTTTTGCCTCCCGCCCCCTAGAAAGTTTTCTGCGGGCGCCCATGGCCCCTCATTAAAAATAAAAAAAAAAAATTATTGTAAGTTTTTCCGTAGTTAGGTTTCAACCTATCATCTGCCTCCACTTAGTCATGTGACTAAAAAGTCTCTAAAAACACTATAACTGAGATACTATACAAGTTCAAGTTTTTTTTTTTTTAATATAATTATTCTGTCACTAACTACAAATTCAACGATCCTCTTGAGTTATATTGATGATGATTCTTCTGATAAAATTATGTGTTAATCATTTTCTTACTTTGCAATACAGCTGTTTTAATGCACATTTTTTTCCCGCCAGAAATGAATATTTATTAGCTTCTTCAATCTGTGTGTAGGACCGATTTCTTTTTGTCCTGCTGTGTAAGAATTATGTTACTGCTAAACTTACTACAAAGTGTTCCCGTTGGTTTAAAATAAAAATTATTTTCATGTTTATCTCTTGTTGTTGTTGTTTTTTTTTTTAATTGCAATTGCAGTTAAAAGAAGTTGTTGGCTAATGTCATGTTCTAATTTATTCTAATTTTTTTTATTTTATACTTTTAAGTACATTTTTGGAAATGTTGTTTTTTAAGCATATTTTTTAAATATTATTTTATTTTGTACTTTTTAGTCTAGGAAGATGTAATAGGAGATCAGAAAGTAGGTTGAATCATTATGATTTAAAAAGAGCGGGGCACCGATGAAATATATAGGCCTACATGTTAAAGTTCAAAGGTCAGTGGTGACCTTTCTGTCATAAAAAGTTTGTTTGTCATCGTTGGTTGTTATCGGGAACGCATAACCACGAATACGGAAGCACTCTAGTGAAAAAACGATGCCCCTATCCATTTCAGGCCCTGAACTATCCGCAGAGGTCTCTCAGCGGTAAGCAAGATGTCACTGGTGACCTACTGGTCATGACGGGTGGCATTGCCATCGGTGGTGGGTAAGTGCACTAAGTTTCCGTTCTATTGGACATTAGGAAGTGGGTCGAAATTGAGACGCCAGATTTCACCACGAACGACAAAGCAACTTAAGAAAAAGCGTACCGAATAAAGACAAATCTTTTTGAATGAGTTTTTAAATTCTAAGACATAGCCTTATATTGTTCAAAGATGTTTATTTTTTTTGTCATTACCTTATTTTTTGCTTTGTTTTAAACGTACTGAAACTCTCGCACAAAACTAGCGACACTGAAGCTCCCGCCCAAAAACTAGCAGTACTGAAACTCCTGCATCTCGAATGCTTACATGCGTTTTGTCAATTAACAGTCGCCACAAAAGGGGTCGTTAAAGGGGTCGTTCGTAAATTACGTCACGCTAAAAATAACCTTTTTGGATACCCCCTCCCCCCCCTGTCACGAAGTGTCACAAATTCTTTTGCACCCCTCCACCCCCACCCCCCACCCCCCCCCCCGTGTCACGTCACACCTAAAAAAATTCAAAATATACATAAAATGTTCATAACTAAACTAATATTATTTTATTCTTTAAAATTTTCCCATAATGGATTAAGATGGGGTATTATTAGTCGTGTCACGTCACACCTAACAAAATTCAAAATATACATAAAATGTTCATAACTAAACTAATATTATTTTATTCTTTAAAATTTTCCCATAATGGATTAAGATGGGGTATTATTAGAAAACTGAGTTTCGTAGTAACTATAATACCTGAGGCAATTTCGACCTGAGGCAATTAATGTTTTTAAAATTAATTAAATATTTTTTTTTTTTTTCAAAATTAGAACATTTTAGACGTCACAAATTTTTGACCTCCATCCTCCCTGTCATAAAGTGTCACACATTCTTGAGCCTCCGAGCGTGACGTAATTTGCGAATGACCTCTAACCATAAGAGTGAAACGGATTATAATAATTATATGTTTGACAGTTGTTTGAAATGCGCCTCTCCGCGAAGGAAAAAGTAATAATAGTCGAGCATTATGAACGTAAAGGGAGACGGAAGAACAATTCCAGTATAGATTTTAAAAAGAAAAGGGACGGCATTAAGTAACACGGTTCTGGAAAGGTAACTCTGTCAATAGAAGAGAACGTCTAATTGACCTGTAAGTGAATGTGGCTTTTGTCGCAGAACCACTCATTACTATGAAATTTGGATCCACGTGCGCCATAGCTAGAAACGTCATTATACATCAGCCAGGCTCCCATATCTGGCTGCACTAAGCAATGTAGGCATTGACCAATCTGTATCCTGTTTGAAAAGTCACCGCTGTCCACAGTCACCCAGAATTATCATTTAAAAAGTTTTTTTCAAACAAGTAAATCTTAATATGACTTTTTATTCAGCAATCATTTCTCTTTCGGACAGTATGTAGGCCTAATAATTTTCATTCAGTTATTTAGTTTGGTAGTTATTGGCACATAAAGTCCAAAGATAATCCGGATAGGCTCTAAGAATTCTCAAAAATAGCGGAGAGCAACACTCGGTCACGTAACAAACTATTACATAAATAAATAACCGCTCCCTATGAAGATTTTATATAATGAGCTACTCCCTAAATTCGGTATGTCCGTTTGAATTTTGAATGTTATTTTGGCTGCTTTGGTAAATATTTCATTTTAAAACAACTTTGAACTGATTTTTGTGATTACTGCTGTCTTTTACATAAACAATACCTCGTACGTATAGATCTTCCAAGCCCAAAAACGTAAATTTTGTGGCAATCAGTTTAGAAAGGGAAAGAAAATGGAAGGCGGTAGGAAAATGAAAAGAAAATGATGATGCAAAATCATTCAAAATGTAAACAATAGTGACAACGGTTATTTGTTTGGTGTAGACCTTGACCCAGGCCTATCAAGCAATGTAGATATTGATCTTTGAGTTGACACTGAGATGTTGAAAATGAATCTTCTGAAAATTATGAAGAATGTGCAGCACAGAATGATAATGTTTACAATCCAGAAGGTTATAGAATTTTAGACCTTTCAATACTGGGGGACACTGTTGCTTTGGATTTGGTGTGTCATCACTGTCATTATACTATGAGGTGCTATGAAAATTGAAAAGGGGTTGGCAAGCACATTTACTTTCATTGCAAAAATGCCTGCTTTCTCCTCATCACCCCAGATAGCTGTAGGAAATTCTTTTGTAAACATAGTGAAAGTGGAACTGCCTTTGCTATGGACAAGTCAGAGGTACAGACCTTTTGTGGTGTAATGAATGAACCAACCAAAACCAGTGGTGGAAAGTAGCTATAAAGGAGAAACTGCATAAAGCATGTACATCTGATGAAGAAGAAGTTGAAAGAGAGGGACGTCCTTACCCAGGAGGAGGATATTGATTTCTTTTAGGTAAGAAAATAGTTGTTTTTATTATGCATAAAGTTTGCCAAAAAACGACACTTGTTCTTACTGTAGGGACTATAGGGTAAACTAAAATCATTTATCTATCTCTTATACTTGACTAGATATAATGTGAGGATGTATCCTGCTTTTGTCAAAAAAATTTAGCTAATTTTTCATTTCTGTATAAAATACAAACTAGAAGGACCAGTGCAAAGAGAGTGCTTCATATAATAGCCCTACATGTCTTTAAGATGTATGGAAAAGTATTGTAGCTGTGTACTTGATACTTAAGTTTGTATCATTTCTACAGTTTCTACCATTTTTTGCATATTTGTGCATTTTAGTGAATGTAAAATTTTGTTCAAATTTTTTTGTAGGTGTTTACTCATTCAGTAAACTATTCACACTACATTTTCCATATTCTACAACATCTTGGCTACATTCTCACAAATTTATGATTATATGTTCTTTAGTTAGTGGATTTTTTTTACAAATTTTGTACTTAATTTTGAATCACTGTGCCCCCTTAAGCAGTGGTGAATAGATGTGTTGCTGTTGTTCAGCTTGAAAGAAGTTCCTCGTAGACATTGTGCGAACGCAGTACTTTCTGGAGAACACGAGCGTGATTCTCATTATATATCGAAAAACATACTGGTTGATCAGACTTCCTCTTTCATAGACATAAAACCCTTTCAGTGAAATTTCCTTCTAATAAACACCATAACTGTGTTACTTGGTGCCATCTTATTAAATCTCTCTTTGAAGTGTTCTGCTACATTTTTTCAAAAAAGTTTTCGTCGCAATCATTTATTTGCAAGCGAAAATAAATGGTCTACTCTAAATATCTTTTCTTCAGTCAAGAGATCAATTTGCAAACCACAGCGGATAAACATATTTTAAGGTTAGATGGGTTTTAATTGTATAATATCACCATGCTCTAAAATATAGTTAATTAGTAGTACCACCAATAACATTTGATTTAATACATGCATATGAGCCAAAATGTTCAATAAATTGATCGTGGGCCCGTAATATCTAGAAGAAGAAGAAGATTAGTATAATGTTGGCAATTTGTATACAAGTTATAAAATGACCATTAAAGATATATGTAGACCTTTTCTACAAATTTTGTACAAAAATTCATTTATTATTTATTAATAATGAAGTAGTAACGAAAACAATAATGTACATAAAAAATTATAAATCAACATTAATATTTAGTAACAATGTAGAATATAGTATTTGTATAAACACAACTAGGTCTAGAGACACTTACATTCAAAATTTTGATTCACTGTTAGTGTGGAATGATGTCAAGCTAAACTCAATTTCTGCACCCTTCCCTAATCATAATAATAATGTCTGTAATTTGTTAGCTACAGAAAACAACAACAATCAATGCTATTATTTAAGATGAGTTTCTTGAAGTGACAAAGATATTATTATTATTATTTTCCTTTAATTGTGCATTTTTAGACAGATTGTTTACAATACAAGGGTGAAACTTAGCCGGGGCCCAAATTTTGGCACTTACTTCGACAATAAAAACTCTGCAGTTATTCCAAAATGCAACCCCTTATGAAAAGAAAAAAAGGAACACACCCTCTGCCCCTTCCCATGCCAGGGCATCGATGCCATTCTCTTTAGTGAATTTAGTGTAACAAGTCCTCAGAATTCAATTAGTGTTACATGTTAATCAAAAATACAAATTTATTATATTTAAATTTCACAGGGGAAGTTGTTTTAATTATTTAATTCTGTGTTATCTTAATGGTTTTGATTACTGTGACTAGTTAGTAGTTAGTATAAGTTAGCTTTATTGTTGATTTTGTGATTAAAGTGTATTTTATTTATTTTTTATTTCTAGTTCCAATTGCAAGTGCTAAGGAACAAACTCAAAGATTACTTCACGTTTATATGATAAAAGTGGATGCATGACAACTGATTGGAAAACAATAAATACATATTACAGTAACCATTGAAGTTGAAGTATTTGGTAACAGAAATGTTTTAATAAAGTTGTTCCATCAGGTAAAATGGAAGTTTTTAATATTAATTTATTTCCCTAAATGATTAATTGCGCTAAAAAAAGGAATTACTCTTGACCAGTAACAGGCTGGGGCCCCTGGGCAAAAAAATGCACTAGGCGAACACTCCATTGTTGTTCATCAACAACATTTTGTCAATCCAAATGGTGCTGGTGTCCACACACCTACTGTTGAAAATATGTGGCTGCATGCAAATCGTAACCTGAAATTTCAGCTTGGCACAAGCCGCAATATTTTACTTTCATATTTGCCTGAGTTCATGTCCTGCAATCTTTTTCAAGGAGATGATATAAATTCGATATCTGTTTTATTTTTATAGATTAAATTGTTAAAATTTTTCTATTTGAAAAATAGTTGAATTGTTTAAATTTGTATATTTTAAAAATGTTGTCTTCTTTATAAGTGCAGAAATGAATATGTACAATGTCATAAAAATCATTTCCATTTATTTGGATCATTAAAAGAATCTTATCTATGTACTTTGACAGAAATTTTAAATATGGTCCTATTCACTTAACCTAAATAAGACATCATTTTAAAGGGCTAGCTATAAGCTTAATTTTAAAAGAAAAAAATCTATATTTTATAGAAGTGGAGTTATGTTGTTGTTTTTTGTGAACTACTTACAAAAACTTGGAAAACTTCCCACTGGACTTTTGTAAATTTAAAGCAAATGTATTTGCCACAAGATCTTTCAATATTTATTAACAATATGGGCAACATGATGCCCATAGAAGTGTGAGATCCTGGGCAAATGCCCAGTGTGCCCACACCTAAAAATGGAACTGACTGGTAACAAAAATATAAAATAGCGTTTGTACCAAACTTTAAATTAATGTTTTCAAGTAAATCCTGTTTTTCCATCATCAGGCTTTTTTATTTATATTGCTTTTATCACATTTATTTTATGATTGTAAATTATAAATTATAAATATATATATAATATTAGGCCTAACCTTTTTTTTTAGGAATTGTAAGTTTTACTATTCAAATGCCGTCTTTCTTTCCAAATTATCAGCCATTTAACAAATTTTACTAGAACCAATAAAATTAATTTACAGCAATCTTTTGTAATTTACAGCGACATTAGTGGTTAATAGAATTGCAGTAATACCATGAGCTCTTCCACCATTTTAATTTTAGGTTGGTGTTTCTATTTTTTTTTTAAATACTTAAAAATTTATGTAACAGTAAGAAATCACAAACTCACTAATTAATTTCAAATTTTTTAAAGATTATTATATATATATTTTCTGGGATTGATTGGCTTAGCAAGCAAGAAATATTTATTAAAAGATAAATCTGTTAGTTACTTTTGTTAAATTTTCTCAAAACTAAAAATTCCCAGTCACCTCTGTCTGTTTCACGACACACATACAAATTTCACATTGCCTATATGTGTCCCTTTTATTTTGATATTATAATTTTATATAATTATATTTAATATACAATAAGTCAAATGTTGGTCAAGATACTTTTCGTACAATATTTGTCATTTACCTTCTTAAAAAACACATTTACACAAACCTCCCAAGCTCATTGGAACATCAGCTTGACTTTATTACTTGTAATACGTTTTCACTAAGTATTCAATGATGCCACTCTACAGCCATCTTCATTGTTGGTGTATCTGGCAGGTCAGTGGCAAGGGAGATTTGCGAGACAAACTAAACAGCTCTCTTGTCTTGGAGAATGAAAAACAATGACAGCTGTATGAGAAATGTCATACACCATCAGGTGAGCTCAGAAGGTAGTTATCTTAAAAATTGCGGTTCATTATCCTAATATTTAGCTCTACCTGTCAGTTTATGCATTGAATAAAATAGGTTATTTATTTTTTCCTTACAATATCAAAGGCACATTATTTTTAGTTAAAGATAATTCAGTTTAAATTTGTCCTTCAGCAAAGCTTAATAAATACCTTTTTCTATTTGAGATGACTTTCATGGCTAATGTCTTAAATGGGTAATTTCTGTCATGGCCTATGTCTTTACTGGGTAATGTCTGTCATTGGCTAATGGCTATCATGGCTAATGGATGTAATGGCTAATGTCTGTCATGGCAAATGGATGTAATGGCTAATGTCTGTCATGGCTAATGATTTTCATGGGTAATGTCTTTCATGTTTAATTTCTTTTGTGGCTCATGTGTCCTTTCAATAAACTGTTTTTGCCCATAACTGGGAGTGAACTTGGACAAGACTCAAACCCTTTTTCACTAAAACATAAGACAGGCAATATAACCATGGTGGCTAAAGGCAGTGGCTTGTCTATTACTTCAATTACTGACAAATCTTTGTTTATATACATTCTAAATATTAGTTTTAAAGGTGGGGAAAATTTAAAGCTCTGTTTGATTTATTTCCTGGTCCATACAGTTTAAGCCAGATACAGGAATTGTTTTCTCCATTTTCCTGTACCACCAATTACATTTGATTTAATCAATAATACTATTTTATTTATTAGAAATGTCAATTTGAAAATAATAGAATTATTGTTTTAACATTTAAATGATTTTTTATTCATAAATTGTTCTTTTAAACCTCTGGGATTGCATATGCTCTCTGCTGTGTATAATAGTTTGTAATTGGCACCTCTAAGCTATGCTAATCTGTAATTGGCACATCTAAGCGTGTACATCTGTAATTGGCAACTCTAAGCTTTGCACATCTGTAATTGGCACCTCTAAGTTGTGCATGTCTGTAATTGACACCTCTAAGCTATGCAAATCTGTAATAGGCACTGCTAAGCTATGCATTACTGTAATTGGCACCTCTTATTTGTGCACATCTGTAATTGACACCTCTAAGCAATGGATTTCTGTAATTGGCACCTCTAAGCTATGCACATCTGTAATTGGCACCTCTAAGCTGTGCATTACTGTAATTGCCACCTCTTATTTGTGCACAACTGTAATTGGGACATCTAAGCAATAGATTTCTGTAATTGACACCTCTAAGCTATGCACATCTGTAATGGCACCTTTAAGCTATTCACATCTGTAATTGGCACCGCTTAGCTATGCATTACTGTAATTGGCACCTCTTATTTGTGCACATCTGTAATTGACACCTCTAAGCAATGGATTTCTGTAATTGGCACCTCTAAGCTATGCGAATCTGTAATTGGCACCTCTAAGCTGTGCATTACTGTAATTGGCATCTCTTATTTGTGCACAAATGTAATTGACACCTCTAAGCAATGGATTTCTGTAATTGACACCTCTAAGCTATGCACATATGTAATTGGCACCTTTAAGCTATTCACATCTGTAATTGGCACCCCTAAGCTATGCATTACTATAATTATCACTTCTAAGTTATGAAAATCTGTAATTGGCACCTCTAAGTTATGAACATTTGTAATTGGCACCTCTAAGTTATGAACATCTGTAATTGCCACCTCTAAGTTATGAACATCTGTAATTGGCACCTCTAAGTTATAAACATCTGTAATTGGCACCTCTAAGTTATAAACATTTGTAATTGGCACCTCTAAGTTATGAACATTTGTAATTGGCACCTCTAAGTTATGAACATCTGTAATTGGCCCCTCTAAGTTATGAACATTTGTAATTGGCACCTCTAAGTTATGAACATCTGTAATTGGCACCTCTAAGTTATGAACATTTGTAATTGGCACCTCTAAGTTATGAACATCTGTAATTGGCACCTCTAAGTTATGAACATCTGTAATTGGCACCTCTAAGTTATGCACATTTGTAATTGGCACCTCTAAGTTATGAACATCTGTAATTGGCACCTCTAAGTTATGAACATCTGTAATTGGCACCTCTAAGTTATGAACATCTGTAATTGGCACCTCTAAGTTATGAACATCTGTAATTGGCACCTCTAAGTTATGAACATTTGTAATTGGCACCTCTAAGTTATGAACATTTGTAATTGGCACCTCTAAGTTATGAACATTTGTAATTGGCACCTCTAAGTTATGAACATCTGTAATTGGCACCTCTAAGTTATGAACATCTGTAATTGGCACCTCTAAGTTATGAACATCTGTAATTGGCACCTCTAAATTGTGCACATCAGTAAGTAAACGACATTTCTAGGCTGGACACATCTACACAAAAAATAAGCAGCCCGGCTTATGGTTGATTGTCGAAGGCTCCTTACAATGCACCTAACAATGTTTTTGAGTTCAAAAATATATTCCTGCAAAAATAATGGACTGTATACATTATTGTGTAAATGACTTTGACAATTTTTATTCATATCACCTTTAATTATTCTTTTAAAATGAAAACTTTAGTTAAGGTTAAATCAGTCTTCCATGTGTGAAGCAATGCAGCATACACTTAGGCATGGGTTGCCTATTAAATTTTACAATAAATAAATTGTAGTCACAAAAATGTCAGCAATTATGAGAGAATCTTTTGCACAGAAATTCTAACACAGACGGCCTCAAGAAAACTTTGACCAAACATTGATCTAGTCTCTATATGAAACTGCACAACTTATTGTGTTAGACATTGATTTATTCTCTATATGAAACTGCACAACTTATTGTAATAGACTTGGATTTATTCTCTATATGAAACTGCACAACTTATTGTGTTAGACATTGATTTATTCTCTATATGAAGCTGCACAAGTTCTTGTATTAGACTTGGATTTATTCTCTATATTAAGCTGCATAACTTAATTTAGTAGACATTGGGTTAGTCTCTATATGAAACTGCACAACTTATTGTATTAGACTTGGATTTATTCTCTATATTAAGCTGCATAACTTAATGTCTTAGATATTGGGTTAGTCTCTATATGAAGCTGCACAAGTTCTTGTATTAGACTTGGATTTATTCTCTATATTAAGCTGCATAACTTAATGTCTTAGACATTGGGTTAGTCTCTATATGAAGCTGCACAACTTATTGTATTAGACTTGGATTTATTCTCTATATTAAGCTGCATAACTTAATGTCTTACACATTGGGTTAGTCTCTATATGAAAGTCCACAATTTATTGTATTAGATTTGGATTTATTCTCTATATTAAGCTACATAACTTAATGTCTTACACATTGGGTTAGTCTCTATATGAAAGTCCACAATTTATTGTATTAGATTTGGATTTATTCTCTATATTAAGCTACATAATTTAATGTCTTAGAAATTGGGTTAGTCTCTATATGAAAGTGCACAATTTATTGTATTAGACTTGGATTGATTCTCTATATTAAGCTGCATAACTTAATGTCTTAGACATTGGATTAGTCTCTATATGAAACTGCACAACTTCTTGTATTAGACTTGGAGTTATTCTCTATATTAAGCTGCATAACTTAATGTCTTAGACATTGGGTTAGTCTCTTAATGAATCTGCACAACTCCTTGTATTAGACTTGGATTTATTCTCTATATTAAGCTGCATAACTTAATGTCTTAGACATTGGGTTAGTCTCTATATGAAACTCCACAATTTATTGTATTAGACTTGGATTTATTCTCTATATTAAGCTGCATAACTTAATGTCTTAGACATTGGGTTAGTCTCTTAATGAATCTGCACAACTCCTTGTATTAGACTTGGATTTATTCTCTATATTAAGCTGCATAAGTTAATGTCTTAGACATTTGGTTAGTCTCTTTATGAAGCTGCACAACTTCTTGTATTAGACTTGGATTTATTCTCTATATTAAGCTGCATAACTTAATGTCTTAGACATTGGGTTAGTCTCTTTATGAAACTGCACAACTTCTTGTATTAGACTTGGATTTATTCTCTATATTAAGCTGCATAACTTAATGTCTTAGACATTGGGTTAGTCTCTATATGAAACTGCACAACTTCTTGTATTAGACTTGGATTTATTCTCTATATTAAGCTGCATAACTTAATGTCTTAGACATTGGGTTAGTCTCTTTATGAAACTGCACAACTTATTGTATTTGACTAGGATTTATTCTCTATATCCTTGTATTAGACTTGGATTTATTCTCTATATTAAGCTGCATAACTTAATGTCTTAGACATTGGGTTAGTCTCTATATGAAAGTCCACTATTTATTGTATTAGACTTGGATTTATTCTCTATATTAAGCTGCATAACTTAATGTCTTAGACTTTAGGTTAGTCTCTACATCAAACTGCACAACTTCTTATATTAGACTTGGATTTATTCTCTATATTAAGCTGCATAACTTAATGTCTTAGACATTGGGTTAGTCTCTATATGAAACTGCACAACTTATTGTATTAGACTTGGATTTATTCTCTATATTAAGCTACATAACTTAATGTCTTAGACATTGGGTTAGTCTCTATATGAAGCTGCACAACTCCTTGTATTAGACTTGTATTTATCCTCTATATTAAGCTGCATAACTTAATGTCTTAGACATTGGGTTAGTCTCTATATGAAGCTGCACAACTTCTTGTATTATACTTGGATTTATTCTCTATATTAAGCTTGTATTAGATTTGGATTTATTCTCTATATTAAGCTGCATAACTTAATGTCTTAGACATTGGGTTAATCTCTATATGAAACTGCACAACTTATTGTATTAGACTTGGATTTATTCTCTATATTAAGCTGCATAACTTAATGTCTTAGACATTGGGTTAGTCTCTATATGAAACTGCACAATTTATTGTATTAGACTTGGATTTATTCTCTATATTAAGCTGCATAACTTAATTTCTTAGACATTGGGTTAGTCTCTTAATGAATCTGCACAACTCCTTGTATTAGACTTGGATTTATTCTCTATATTAAGCTGCATAAGTTAATGTCTTAGACATTTGGTTAGTCTCTTTATGAAGCTGCACAACTCCTTGTATTAGACTTGGATTTATTCTCTATATTAAGCTACATAATTTAATGTCTTAGAAATTGGGTTAGTCTCTTTATGAAGCTGCACAACTCCTTGTATTAGACTTGGATTTATTCTCTATATTAAGCAGCATAACTTAATGTCTTAGACATTGGGTTAATCTCTTTATGAAACTGCACAACTTATTGTATTTGACTAGGATTTATTCTCTATATCCTTGTATTAGACTTGGATTTATTCTCTATATTAAGCAGCATAACTTAATGTCTTAGACATTGGGTTAATCTCTTTATGAAACTGCACAACTTATTGTATTTGACTAGGATTTATTCTCTATATCCTTGTATTAGACTTGGATTTATTCTCTATATTAAGCTGCATAACTTAATGTCTTAGACATTGGGTTAGTCTCTATATGAAAGTCCACTATTTATTGTATTAGACTTGGATTTATTCTCTATATTAAGCTTAGTCTCTATATGAAAGTCCACAATTTATTGTATTAGATTAGGATTTTCTCTCTATATTTAGCTACATAACTAAATGTCTTAGACATTGGGTTAGTCTCTATATGAAACTGCACAACTTATTGTATTTGACTAGGATTTATTCTCTATATTAAGCAGCATAACTTAATGTCTTAGAAATTGGGTTAGTCTCTATATGGAGCTGCACAACTTATTGTATTAGACTTGGATTTATTCTCTATATTAAGCTGCATAACTTAATGTCTTAGACATTGGGTTAGTCTCTTTATGAAACTGCACAACTTATTGTATTTGACTAGGATTTATTCTCTATATCCTTGTATTAGACTTGGATTTATTCTCTATATTAAGCTGCATAACTTAATGTCTTAGACATTGGGTTAGTCTCTATATGAAAGTCCACTATTTATTGTATTAGACTTGGATTTATTCTCTATATTAAGCAGCATAACTTAATGTCTTAGACATTGGGTTAGTGTCTATATGAAGGTCCACAATTTATTGTATTAGACTTGGATTTATTCTCTATATTAAGCTGCATAACTTAATGTCTTAGACATTGGGTTAGTCTCTATATGAAACTGCACAACTTATTGTATTAGACTTGGATTTATTCTCTATATTAAGCAGCATAACTTAATGTCTTAGACATTGGGTTAGTCTCTATATGGAGCTGCACAACTTATTGTGTTAGACTTGGATTTATTCTCTATATTAAGCTGCATAACTTAATGTCTTAGACTTTAGGTTAGTCTCTACATCAAACTGCACAACTTCTTATATTAGACTTGGATTTATTCTCTATATTAAGCTGCATAACTTAATGTCTTAGACATTGGGTTAGTCTCTATATGAAACTGCACAACTTATTGTATTAGACTTGGATTTATTCTCTATATTAAGCTACATAACTTAATGTCTTAGACATTGGGTTAGTCTCTATATGAAGCTGCACAACTCCTTGTATTAGACTTGTATTTATCCTCTATATTAAGCTGCATAACTTAATGTCTTAGACATTGGGTTAGTCTCTATATGAAGCTGCACAACTTCTTGTATTATACTTGGATTTATTCTCTATATTAAGCTTGTATTAGATTTGGATTTATTCTCTATATTAAGCTGCATAACTTAATGTCTTAGACATTGGGTTAATCTCTATATGAAACTGCACAACTTATTGTATTAGACTTGGATTTATTCTCTATATTAAGCTGCATAACTTAATGTCTTAGACATTGGGTTAGTCTCTATATGAAACTGCACAATTTATTGTATTAGACTTGGATTTATTCTCTATATTAAGCTGCATAACTTAATTTCTTAGACATTGGGTTAGTCTCTTAATGAATCTGCACAACTCCTTGTATTAGACTTTGATTTATTCTCTATATTAAGCTGCATAAGTTAATGTCTTAGACATTTGGTTAGTCTCTTTATGAAGCTGCACAACTCCTTGTATTAGACTTGGATTTATTCTCTATATTAAGCAGCATAACTTAATGTCTTAGACATTGGGTTAGTCTCTTTATGAAACTGCACAACTTATTGTATTTGACTAGGATTTATTCTCTATATCGTTGTATTAGACTTGGATTTATTCTCTATATTAAGCTGCATAACTTAATGTCTTAGACATTGGGTTAGTCTCTATATGAAAGTCCACTATTTATTGTATTAGACTTGGATTTATTCTCTATATTAAGC
>CAXITT010000682.1:385530-397130 GCA_964033795.1 Lymnaea stagnalis | reverse complement strand
AGGTCATGTAAGCAGCGGTAGCACAAAGTTGCGATTTTGTACTCTATGCGAGCACGCACCGGCAGCCAATGCAACTCTCTCAGAAGTGTTTTTGCATGGTCGAATTTGCGTTTGCGGAGAACTATGCGAGCCGCATTATTCTGTGCTATTTGAATTTTATCCAGGAGCGTAGCTGGAAGACCCACCATGAGAGCATTGCAATAGTCCATGCGTGATAGCACAAATGCAGACATCAGCCTCTTTGTTGTATCAATTGTTAGGAAGGGCCTGATTTGACTAATCCTGCGCAGCTCCAGAAAAATCGCCCTGCATAGCATGTTAATATGACTTTCAAAAGTTAGTCTTACGTGTTACAGTTCGCCGAAAACTGGCGACGCGAATGCTGTGAACTTCCCATCTAGTCAAGTTACTTGACAAAATATGAACTCAAGTCACGCACATTTAAGAATCCCCAATATTTGCTACGCTCCCTTCCCCCCGCCCCCCCCCCCTTTTTTTTTCATGATGCGGCACTGCTCACTTTTTATTCCACGCCCATGAACTTTATTAAATATATTTTCTGATGTCCCAACCACGTTTAAACCGAATATTTTTTTTTACACCCTACTTAAATTGAGATTATTTGATTTTCTGAAGAAAAAAAATATTACGCACCAAACACAGTTGCGTTATTTAAGAAAAATTAAAATCATTTAGCGTAGTTATCGGGAATTATATTTTGCGCGCTATTGAATTCATTATTGAACCATACTTTCTTTCTTTCAGACAAATAGAACTATTTGTAATATACTCTCAATACCAAATACGCTGAATAGGGAACAGCCAGCTTAATAAGAAGCAGTCGGAAATTGAAAAAGTCTACCACAAGCTTAATATTATATTAATAAGAGTTATTTTTAAAAAACATTTTTTTAAAAAAAAATCAGCTCAGAAATCTATAAAGTCAGTGTTAAGAGAACGTTTAACTCCTGGCCAGTTTGCACTATCAGATTTTATGTAGGTTGTTTTTTTGTTTTTTTTGGTTGCAATTTCCGATTTTTAAAAATACAAATATTTTTAATGCGCACCACATGTTTCGCACCATTATTGCGCGATGCCGCGCCTAAAATGCAGCTTGAAGGCGCAGCAAATTAAATCCACCGGCAGTTGACAGTGTTGTGCATTTGTTTGAACGCTCCATATTCACTGGTTGAATGGCTTTCCGTGTGGCTACAGGCTTCGACACCAAGCCACGACTTAGCCCCAGCAATGCCAGACAACCGAACCAGACAAATGCAGTCACTTGGGGCAGATGGAGCCCGTCAACCTGAGATGGCAGCTCGTGTAAGAGGAGAAGAACCCCCTACCACAAACCTCAGGCTGCCATGCGGGTATCTTCCTTGAGTCTACGGGGAAAATTAAATTACTACAGAAAAATCCGGATATGCATTCCCGCCAGCTGTCCGACATTGAATTCAATGAAGCTCTGGAAACTGCTGCTTAGGAAACTGTTGGTTCTCCATAAGAAAACCCCGGCCATGATTCGTAAGTTTGGCTAGAGACATTTTTTCTTGGAGACGGATGGATGCAAAATTTTTAAAAACAATAAGAATAAGTAAAAAATAATAAACAAATAATTAATTATCATAGTTACCATAAGAAACATCAGTTAAGGGTATATGTACCTCCATCACAAGAAACTTCGATTATCCGTAACTTCACACAAGAAACTTCGATTATCCGTAACTTCACACAAGAAACTTCGATTATCCGTAACTTCACACAAGAAACTTCGATTATCCGTAACTTCACACAAGAAACCTCAGTTATCCGTCCCGCGAGAAGCGAACTGATGTAATGGACAGCAGTTGGGGAAATGGCGGAAATAAAATTTAGGGAATCGTAATGAGATAAGAAAACTGAAGGAATGGTGAATGAAGTAACGAGCTGGAGACGTCTGCCTTGTGCTAAACATACAAAGCAGAACATTCTTTAAAAAGTGCATTTTCTCTTGTGCTAAATGTTCTTAAATGGACTCAGTTTACAACAGAAATGTCGCACATGCTTGAATGGCGTGGCACACACAACCGTACATTAAAAATGGATTTTTTTTTTAAAAATGGAATGAAAAATAAATCTCAGTATTATTTTTTCTTCCTACTTTTCTTCTTATTATTTTACTGTAGAGTCTCTTTATTGTTCAGGAGACGTTGAAGCCCCAGCCACACACCTTGAGAGCCGAGCCGTGGCGAGGGGGGCCCCCCCAGCTTTGTTTCACCCGCGACGACAGCGCCCCGCGCTACCTAAGACTGTCCTAACGCCCCCCCCCCTCCTCGTATTACGCCCTGCGTACCGCAACTTGGATCGCAGTTTTAATGGTCTCCTTTTCAGCGGCTGTCATCGCGTTTCGGGGGGGAGATGTCGCGAGAGATAGGCAGCGGTTGTCATGGCCGATTAGACAGAGACCGTAATCTGTTCAGGGCGAAAAACGAACTATTTATTACGTTATGATAAGGCGCGGTGTTCTGTTTCAGCTCCGAGCCTGCTGGTTCTTGTTTGAAATGAGAGGAGAGTTGGTCTCTGTGCTGTGTAATTAGGGGTAAAAACATAGATCCCTTTTGCTCTTAATGAAGGAATGCTAAAGTGTGGGGGGGGGGGGCGAAACGATGCTATCTGTACTACCGTATTTTATTTTTAGCGTGATTACAGTGGCGGGTCCTAAGAGGTTGCGTTCCTGCAGCTCGGGATGGAATTCTGTGGCCAGATTATAGCTCTCGGGGAAGTCTCTACACGTTTCAGTAGCATCATCTATAATCTATGTAATCTCGTCCCAACAGCAAATCACTCGCGTGAGGGGGCACCTCTTTGACAAGATAATGTGGAGAAACCACCATCCGACTCCACGGGAGTTCAGACTTCGGTTTAGCGAGGACAGCGCGGTCAGCACTGATAGATACATACATGTACTCGACACCCTAGACCAGGCCTGCACAACTCGAAATGTGAGGGGGGTCGTAATACTTAATGAAAAACTTGTGCGGGCCAAAAGAAAATAGGACGTGGGGGGGGGGGGGTGCTATTAAGAAAATAATCAGAATAAAGAACATTTCGTTACTTCGCGGGTCGCAAAGTGGGTGATGGCGGGCCTTATGGGCCCGCGGGCCGCTTGTTGTGCCGCCCTGCCCTAGACTTTTGTTTCTAGTGTATACATATTTATGCTCACCGTATAAAATCCTATATATTAGCTTCGCTTTTGTTCGTGGCTGGCTGGCAAAATATTCGGATGGCTAATCGACCCACTTTTCATCAACCTAACGAGTTGAATCGTGACACATGGATATCTTGCCGATGCCAGCACTTTTGGCTAATGCAAAGCCGCAAGTTTCAAGAGGAAGATGACGGACATATGCTGACACTGAGTTCACGACATAAAATACCCGATAACTGCGTTGAAAAATATCACAAGAACATTTGGTGTGTAACTTTTTTTTTTTTTTTTTTTTTTTTCCGCAATAGTTGGTGAAATAAATCTGAGGTGTAAAATCGGATGGGTTTTTAGAATCTTTTAAATATACTTTGCTTGTTGTGTGACTGCTTCCATTTTCGGATAGCGCGCAAAATATTAAAAATATCACAAGAACATTTGGTGTGTTACTTTTTTTTTTTTTTTTTTTTTTTTTCCGCAATAGTTGGTGAAATAAATCTGAGGTGTAAAATCGGATGGGTCTTTAGAATCTTTTAAATATACTTTGCTTGTGGTGTGACTGCTTCCATTTTCGGATAGCGCGCAAAATATAATTCCCGTTAACTACGCTAAATGATATATTTTTTTTTTTTTAAACAACGCAACTTCGTTTGGTGCGTAATATTTTCTTTTCTGAAAATGAAATCGTCTCAATTTAAATATGGTGTACTAAATGGTCTGTTTAAAAGTGGTTGGTATACCAGATTAGTAATGTGGTTCATGGAATTCTTAAATGTGCGTTACTTGAGTTCATGTTTTGCCAAGTAACTTAAGTAGATGGGAAGTTCACGCATTGCTGTCGCCAATGTTGGGCGGGCTATGGCTGGTACTTAAATAGTTCAGGGGCGTGAAAAGCATGTGTGGTTGCGAGCCTTTTGGGGGGTGGGGGTGGGGGTGGGATGGGGGAACCAATTAAGATTCTTATAAGTGCGTTACTTGTATGCAAATTTAGTCAAATTTTCAGCCCCACCCCCTTTTAAAAAAAAAAAAATTAGTGGCTCTTACATTTTTTTAAAGGATTGATACGAAAAACATTGTCTTTAGTGGTTGTTAAAATTTTCAAAATAATTCGCGGAACCAAGGACTAGGTTTAGTGTGAAAGGTGCCAGTGTGTCATACCAGACCACCAGTGTGGTCACCAACTGTCCAGCCTGTGTAGCCCATGCGTGTCAGCTGCTGCTCTTAAACAAACAACAAACTAGTGAACACACATCTTGCAATACTGATTTAGCTAATGTCCTGAACTTAGTAGGTGGCCCAAGATACTTTATCTATTCGCCATAGTAGGTGTTCCATGCTACTTTGCTGACTTTATTTCTCCGCCTGACACACGTGCCAGAGGTGGTGTCCCATGCTACCTTTATTTCTTCGCCTGACACGCGTGCCAGAGGAGGTGTCCCATGCTACCTTTATTTCTTCGCCTGACACGCGTGCCAGAGGAGGTGTCCCATGCTACCTTTATTTCTTCGCCTGACACGCGTGCCAGAGGAGGTGTCCCTTGCTACTTTGCTGACTTTATTTCTTCTCCGGACACGCGTGCCTAAAAAATGAAAACATTTGAAATTTTAAAAAAAAAATTGGTATGAATATTCATTTATTTTTTCTCAAGAGTTCTGAGTAGGAAAGTTGCTTCAGTCGAACGAAGTTTAAATTTGTATCTTTGTTACCTGCAACCTATCCATTATTTATACCTTCAAATGTTATACGTTTTTTGTTATTTATTTATTTATTTTTTTATTTTAACAACGCTTTTTCAGGGTCTTATTCCCTCTCATCCTCTGACTCGTTTTAGATTTCGCGCGTGTTTATTTATAGAAACATCTAGGGCTCAGGATAACAGTATGATGCCTTTCCCCGAGCGCTTTCTTTAAAGTCAAGCGTACCATTACAAGCTTAGGTTTGTTCTCCAACAAACAAAGGGGTGTTGATAAACAATAAGGGGGTGGGGGGGGGAGAGAGAAACAGGAGGCAACCCTTTCTGATACATCACTCGGAACAAGAAGAGGAGAAGAGAAAGAAAGCACAGAGGAGATTGCATCATTTCCAGGTCGCCATTTGGTTTGGAAGTTCCACCACCACGTTTCGAACAAAGTTCGGTGTGCGACACACTCAATCATGATTGCCTGCCGACCGTGATTGCTTGGCCTATACTAAAGTATGGGCACGGTCAATCATGATTGCCTGCCGACCGTGATTGCTTGGCCTATACTAAAGTATGGGCACGGTCAATCATGACTGAGTGTTTTTTTAAATAGATGCGACTATTGAAAGGAATAGAAGTGACCATTGGAAGTAATGGATGCTACAAGTGGAAGGAATAAATGCGACTATATATCATCATTTGACCAATCATCATTTGACTAATCATCATTTGACCAATCATCATTTGACCAATCATCATTTGACCAATCATCCTTTGACCAATCATCATTGGACCAATCATCATTGGACCAATCATCCTTTGACCAATCATCCTTTGACCAATCATCATTTGACCAATCGTCCTTTGACCAATCATCATTCGACCAATCCCCATTTGACCAATCATCTTTTGACCAATCATCATTGGACCAATCATCATTGGACCAATCATCCTTTGACCAATCATCATTGGACCAATCATCATTTGACCAATCATCATTGGACCAATCATCATTTGACCAATCATCATTGGACCAATCATCATTGGACCAATCATCATTGGACCAATCATCCTTTGACCAATCATCCTTTGACCAATCATCCTTTGACCAATCATCATTTGACCAATCGTCCTTTGACCAATCATCCTTTGACCAATCCTCATTTGACCAATCATCTTTTGACCAATCATCATTGGACCAATCATCATTGGACCAATCATCCTTTGACCAATCATCATTGGACCAATCATCATTGGACCAATCATCATTGGACCAATCATCATTTGACCAATCATCATTGGACCAATCATCATTGGACCAATCATCATTGTACCAATCATCCTTTGACCAATCATCCTTTGACCAATCATCCTTTGACCAATCGTCCTTTGACCAATCGTCCTTTGACCAATCATCCTTTGACCAATCCTCATTTGACCAATCATCATTTGACCAATCATCATTTGACCAATCATCATTTGACCAATCATCATTTGACCAATCATCATTTGACCAATCCTCATTTGACCAATCATCATTTGACCAACAATCATTCTTTCTTCCTGAAACAAACGCCCTCACAAAGGGTAAGGGTCAAAACTCCAACGCATGCGAGATTTTCAACACCTGGAGCGCTCGACTGTGTCCTTAAAACTCTTTTTTTTTATGGCGCGCTTTTTATTCATGGTAACATTTGGTGCGCAACTTTGCCCTGAAACATGAATCACACGGTGCGCACTCGTGTTTACGCATAGCATGCATCAAATTTTTTTTTTTTTTTTAAATATGACTTATTATTTCTTATCTCAGTTATTACACACACACACACATACACAAGAACACACTTTAGATTAACTCCAGTGGCGGCATTTATTCTACTATCCTGGTGGGTTACCCATTTCAGAAGCTGGCCAAGTACGAAAGGACGGTGTGGGTGTTTTTTTTTTTTCCCGGCGTGTTGTGGCGTCTCTCGGCGTTGTTTACACAATTAATAAGCCAAGCCAGCGTGGGCGCCCAAGAGTGTATATTATGTGCCTTAAACAATCTCACGTCACCGGCCGCCGAGAACAAGGGCGGAAACCTTGTGAAAACTTTGGGAGTTATCGGGGGAAATTAATAGGCCCGACACAAGTTTATGTATTTCAAACACACGGAGTGGGGAAAAAAGAAAAACAAATTTTTTTTCCCAAGTGTTTAAATTGTAGGAGGTATTTTTAAAAAAAAGTAAAACAGAAAAAAATGGGGTGAGGGAAACGGGGGTGAGGGGAGTTCCACGGGGTCCATACAACTGTGAACACCGATCGTGTGTATAAACGCGGTTATCTGCCCTCGACTTCTCTCGTATCCAAACAAAACCGGCACCCGAGGGGGCGTCGCGGGAAATGAGCACGGGGACAAAATGGCGATAGACCGGGGGGGGGACATGGGGTAGGTATTGTTGTCACCGGGTTCTGGACGGGACTTGGGAGGGGGGTATTTAATGGTGATTTCTACAGTCGTATCCAAACAAAACCGGCACCCGAGGGGGCGTCGCGGGAAATGAGCACGGGGACAAAATGGCGATAGACCGGGGGGGGACATGGGGTAGGTATTGTTGTCACCGGGTTCTGGACGGGACTTGGGAGGGGGGTATTTAATGGTGATTTCTACAGTGATCGAGATACCCCCCCCACCCCCACATTTTGTAGTACCACCGAGACGACGGTCCTAAATGTATGCCCACCGACCCCTTAACCATTAACTTTGAAGTGGGGGGTGGGGGTGGGGCGTAACATAGTCGTTTCAGACAACCCCTTTTTTTTTATTAACGCAAAAAATGTGGCAGACAGACGAGTATTTTTTTAAAAATTTACAATGTTAAGTTCAAAGGCGATGAGTTGGTAGCTTTGTGCACATGGCTTTAGGATTTTAAGGGTCTTTAAGGAGTTCTCAAACTGTACAAGCAAGGGGGGGGGTAGTCAGTTCTTCAGAGGTCATGTTGTAAACCGCTTCCATTCTCAACGAATCAACAATGTCGGAAAAGAGGGGGGGGGGGGTAGTTGTTGAGTAAATAATATTGTGGCGAAATGTTCTTTTCAAAGAAATTCAACATCCTGGAGTCATTATAGACAGGAAAAAAAATTATTTGAACAGTTCCCTCTGTCGTCAAGAAGTATCGACGTGAACGCCTGCGTTTTTCTACACAACCCCGGGCGTCGGGATACGAACACAACCCCGGGCGTCGGGATACGATGGCGGGGGGAGTGCGGGGGGGGGGGGTTCGACCCGCCCCCGGAAGGCACTTATTTAAGGGGCGGAATCTTCGGTCCAATTTATGCGGCTTATTTTTCCAAAAAAAAATATATAAATATATTATACATTATTATGGATTGGCATTTATTTATAGATATTTAGTTATTACATTGTTATATTTAAGCAAGATATATTTAGTTATTACATTATTAGTTAAGTAAGAGATATTTAGTTATTACATTGTTATATTTAAGCAAGATATATTTAGTTATTACATTATTAGTTAGGTAAGAGATATTTAGTTATTACATTGTTATATTTAAGCAATGGATATTTAGCTATTACATTGTTATATTTAAGCAAGAGATATTTAGTTATTACATTGTTATATTTAAGCAAGAGATATTTAGTTATTACATTGTTAGTTAAGAGATACTTAGTTATAACATTGCAGCTTTCATTTTTATTATCAAGTAACAAGTGTACAAAAGACTCGCCTTCGTACGCCTCTGGGGCAGAGGTGAGTCTCGTATATGACAAATGCAGTTAAAGGTGTTTGCAATTATAGGACACACCTTTGTTTAAATCTCGCGAACAATGTTGCCTTAGACAGTGGACCGAACAAAACAGAGGGCCAGTGGGCCGGACACAACAGTGGGCCGGACACAACAGTGGGCCGGACACAACAGTGGGCCGGACACAACAGTGGGCCGGACACAACAGTGGGCCGGACACAACAGTGGGCCGGACACAACAGTGGGCCGGACAATGGCCCGCCGCTCACCAGCCACGTGCCACATAAATTGTCTTTGATGAGCTACTCATTATTTAAACTGGAGGCGCCAGTGATGAAAAATACATTTTAATGTCCGTAGGAAATTTATGTATTTTTGGTAAACATTTGTTTATTTTATAAAGTTCCGGATCGTTCCGTAAATAGTAGCTGCACTGGTGGTAGAACTTTTTAAAAAAAATGTCATAAATAATTTCAAATCCCCTTGTACGCCAGCCTCTACCTTGCGACGCCTGGGGGCTGTGGTTTTATTAGACCTCTGTCACAACTAAGTGAACGGATGACTCCGGACGCATTCAGGCTTGCATCCCTTTGGCCGACTTCCGGGCCGTGGCGTCATTGCCACAACATGGCCGACGTTGACATTTTGGTATTAAATCATACGGTGCTGTCATACTCGGCTGACTGTTGTTTCAATCATGAAATCCACGCAGATTGCAGCAAATAATCAGAGAACGTTTATAAACGAACACTTCACAGATTGGAACGTCGTGCGAAATGTCTTTTAAGACAACTTTACAACTCAAACATGTAACAAATTAGTCTGAATTTTAAGTCCCACTTTTTTTTGAAAGGCAGTCCTTAAACATCTAAATTTTTGGCTTTCACTGAGAGCCATCGTGGCATACTTCTCAGAAAAACAAAACTATTCAAAGGGGAGAGAAGGAAGGACAGAGAGGCTGACGGGACTATTCCGGAAGCCTCGTTAGAGAGTCCACCCATTGAAGGGGTCACACCCGGTATCAAAACGAGGCTAATTTCGAGCGCGTTTGATCTGAGACATTCAGACTGGTTCCAAGGGTTCAGGCGACACCCCCCACCCAAAAAAAAACCAACCCAGCACACACAAAAATATACTTTTTTTTTTTAAGGGGTGGGTAGGGTTGTGTCTCGTGTCCCCAGAGTTGTACTCATGTGACCATTGACGACCGGTCATCATTAGCTCGTTAAGGGCCTTATGTAAATAGTTGTTAATGAAACGGGGGAAGGGGGGGGTGTGGGGGTGCTCCACTGTGGCCCGACTTGACAAGTACATTACTTCTGTGTCAGTGGAAATTGTGGCAATTAAACCGACTAAAGACGCGACGGAGGATCAGCGCGCCTTTGTCGAACAATCTGCTTCTCTCTCTTTCGTGTGTTGGTCCGCTTTCGCAATTAGCTTGAATAAGACACCCATATTGTTATTTTTTTAATTTTTTTTTTAAGGGCGGGAGGTTTGAGGTCACTGTGAACACGGATGCTTAACTCCATGAGCTTAAATAAGACACTCCATTTTTTTGTTTAAGGGTGGGGCGGGGGGTTAACTGTGAACACGGATGCTTAACTCAATGAGCTTAAATAAGACACTCCATTTTTTTGTTTAAGGGTGGGGCGGGGGGGGGGTTAACTGTGAACACGGAGGCTTAANCGGATGCTTAACTCCATGAGCTTAAATAAGACACTCCATTTTTTTTTGTTTAAGGGAGGGAGGCTTTTGGCGAGTCTGGACATGCGGATCTGATGGATAGCTTGGTTAGCTTGGATAGCTTGCTTAGCTTGGATAGCTTGGATAGCTTGGTTAGCTTGGATAGCTTGGTTAGCTTGGATAGCTTGGATAGCTTGCTTAGCTTGATTAGCTTGGTTAGCTTGGATAGCTTGCTTAGCTTGGATAGCTTGGTTAGCTTGGATAGCTTCCTCAGCTTGGATAGCTTGGTTAGCTTGGTTAGCTTGGATAGCTTGGTTAGCTTGGATAGCTTGCTTAGCTTGGTTAGCTTGAATGGCTTGCTTAGCTTGGATAGCTTGGATAGCTTGGTTAGCTTGGATAGCTTGCTTAGCTTGGATAGCTTGGATAGCTTGGTTAGCATGGATAGCTTGCTTAGCTTGGATAGCTTGGTTAGCTTGGTTAGCTTGGATAGCTTGGTTAGCTTGGATAGCTTGGTTAGCTTGGTTAGCTTGGATAGCTTGGATAGCTTGGTTAGCTTGGATAGCTTGCTTAGCTTGGATAGCTTGGTTAGCTTGGTTAGCTTGGTTAGCTTGGTTAGCTTGGATAGCTTGCTTAGCTTGGATAGCTTGGTTAGCTTGGTTAGCTTGCTTAGCTTGGATAGCTTGGTTAGCTTGGATAGCTTGGATAGCTTGGATAGCTTGGATAGCTTGGTTAGCTTGGATACCTTGGATACCTTGGATAGCTTGGTTATCTTGGATAGCTTGGATAGCGTGGATAGCTTGGTTAGCTTGGATAGCTTGGTTATCTTGGATAGCTTGGATAGCTTGGATAGCTTGGATAGCTTGGATAGCTTGGTTAGCTTGGATAGCTTGGATAGCTTGGATAGCTTGGATAGCTTGGATACCTTGGATACTTGGATAGCTTGGTTAGCTTGGATAGCTGGATAGCTTGGTTAGCTTGGATAGCTTGGATAGCTTGGATAGATTTCGGGGGCCGTGATTTTGATTGAGGGAAGGGGCGGGGTGCGGGAGGGGGGAGGGGAAGGGCGTAACGACGAGTTATGTTTAGTTTCATGTAGGCCCTAACCCTAACCCTAACCCAAACGCTTGTCTAAAATTATAACATTTTCGATCCAATCAATCGTCTTAGTGGGGGGGAGAGTGGGGGAAGAGAGGAGGGGGGGGGGGCTTTTTAAGCAGAGTTGGCCTCGAAATTGTATCGATACTCAACTTATCAAATTTGGAATCGATTCTTCTTTCTTCTTCTTAATTTTAAAATTCCGATATT
>CAXITT010000682.1:366178-384887 GCA_964033795.1 Lymnaea stagnalis | reverse complement strand
CCCCCACCCCCCTCCCCCCCCCTTCTTGGGGCCAAAATTCCCTGTCCCCCCCCCCCACCCCCCCCCCCCACCAAAAACAAAAGAGATTGTAATCGCATACGCAGCCCACCCAGGTCCTTCTAAACTCCCTGTCCCTAACATGTGATTCCGAGTACAGTGTATAGAAAGTATCAAAAGACTCCAGTAAGTACCATGTATAGAAATTAGTAAAAGACTCCAGTTAGTACCATGTAAAGAAAGTATTAAAAGACTTAAGTAAGTACCATGCATAGAAAGTAGTAAAAGACACCAGTTAGTAAAGTGTATAGAAGGTATCAAAAGACTCCAGTTAGTACAGTGTATAGAAGGTATCAAAAGACTCCAGTTAGTACAGTCTATAGAAGGTATCAAAAGACTCCAGTTAGTACAGTCTATAGAAGGTATCAAAAGACTCCATTTAGTACTGTGTATAGAAGGTATCAAAAGACTCCAGTTAGTACAGTGTATAGAAGGTATCAAAAGACTCAAGTTAGTACAGTCTATAGAAGGTATCAAAAGACTCCAGTTAGTACAGTGTATAGAAGTTATCAAAAGACTCCAGTTAGTACAGTGTATAGAAGGTATCAAAAGACTCCAGTTAGTACAGTCTATAGAAGGTATCAAAAGACTCCAGTTAGTACAGTGTATAGAAGGTATCAAACGACTCCAGTTGGTACAGTGTATAGAAGGTATCAAAAGACTCCAGTAAGTACAGTGTATAGAAGGTATCAAAAGACTCCAGTTAGTACAGTGTATATAAGGTATCAAAAGACTCCAGTGTCAGATGTCTTGTGAACCCGGGCAGTTACTCCAGCTGTTCAATGCCACGTTGAACTTGTTAACGGTAACAATTTCTATTTACTTGAATCTGAAGGGAAAAAAAATAACATCAACAAAGTTATCGTTGCGGTCTTCTCGTGCGTCATCCATGTGGCCCACATGATCCACATGATTCCACATGATCCACATGGCCCACATGATTCCACATGATTCCACATGATCCACATGATCCACGTGGCCCACATGATCCACATGGCCCACATGGTCCACATGATTCCACATGGTCCACATGGTCCACATGATCCACATGGTCCACATGGTCCACGTGGCCCACATGATCCACATGATCCACATGATCCACATGGCCCACATGGTCCACATGGTCCACATGGTGGTGTACTAGGTGTACCCCCACATGGTCCACATGATTCCACATGGTCCACATGGTCCACATGATCCACATGGTCCACATGGTCCACGTGGCCCACATGATCCACATGATCCACATGATCCACGTGGCCCACATGGTCCACATGGTCCACATGGTCCACATGATCCACATGGTCCACATGATCCACGTGGCCCACATGATTCACAGGATCCACATGGTCCACATGATCCACGTGGTCCACATGATCCACATGGTCCACATGATTCCACATGGTCCACATGGTCCACATGGTCCACATGGTCCACATGGTCCACGTGGCCCACATGATCCACATGATCCACGTGGCCCACATGGTCCACATGGTCCACATGGTCCACATGATCCACATGGTCCACATGGTCCACGTGGCCCACATGATCCACATGATCCACGTGGCCCACATGATCCACATGATCCACATGATCCACATGGTCCACATGATCCACATGATCCACATGGTCCACATGGCCCACATGATTCCACATGATCCACATGGTCCACATGATCCACGTGGTCCACATGATTCCACATGGTCCAGATGTTTTAGCAAACTTCGAAATTCACGTTGTCTGATATTTAAAAAAAAATTATCATTGTAAAAGCCCCTCCCCCACCCCTCCACCCCCCAAATGCTTCTCTGAATGACCTACTTTATCGATTTCTGCGTGACCATTGATCAAATGAAATTTATTGAATTAGTTTTCAAAATGTGCGTGGTATCAGGAAAATACCCGAAGACGGTCAACATTTTTACCCAGGTTTCCAGAAAAACCATTTAGGCGTTCACCTTCTACTAGTGCAGTGGTTCTCAACCTTTCTAATGCCGCGACCCTTTAATACAGGTCCTCGTGTTGTGGCGACCCCCCCCCCCACTCCACAAAATTATTTTCGTGGAGACTTTTTAAGTGTAGACGATATGTTTTCAGATGGTCTTAGGCAACCCCTGTGAAAGGGTCGTGTGACCCCAAAGGGGTCGTGACCCCACAGGTTGAGAACCGCTTTACTAGTATAAGTTGAATTCTTTATTTATTTTACCCCCAAAACCTCACTCTTGTCTCATCTTAAAGTTAGGACCGAAAGATGTAAAAAAAAAATATTATTTTGCTCCCCAGTCTGCGCGAATTTACCAGCGTGCTCCACTCCCCCCCCCCCACCCCCCCCCCCCCCCCCCCCCAACCAAAGCCACCTTAAGCCCATAAGACACCCTCAACCCCATTTGCTACCCCCCCCGCGGGTACCAAATCTAAGTGATCACTAATTAAGTTATCATTGGCAGTAAGGTTAAAGTTCATTGATGGCTGATTTCTACGCTAAGACAACTACTTCAAATGTCTTGTGTTTAAATTGTGCTATTTCTAGAATGTTGCCTTGGTCACACACAAAAATGTCTTTATCGATGTGCTTAAAATGCAATTTAATGAAGATACATTTCCATTTATTTGGATCAGTAAAGAATCTTATTCTTATTTTATCTAATCTTATCTTATTTTATCTTATCCTATCACTCCCAAACACCAGCAGTTCATATGTTTTTCTCTACATCTAAAGAGGCTGTGAGAGCAAATGGTTCCTTTGCAGAAAAGTTGACTTTATTTATGATCCGGAAGTACGCACACCAAAAAGTACGGTATTATCCGGAAGTACGCACACCATAAAGTACGGTCTCATCGGAAGTACGCACACCAAAAAGTACGGTATCATCGGAAGTACGCACACCATAAAGTACGGTATTATCCGGAAGTACGCACACCATAAAGTACGGTCTCATCGGAAGTACGCACACCAAAAAGTACGGTATTATCCGGAAGTACGCACACCAAAAAGTACGGTATCATCGGAAGTACGCACACCAAAAAGTACGGTATTATCCGGAAGTACGCACACCAAAAAGTACGGTATCATCGGAAGTACGCACACCAAAAAGTACGGTATTATCCGGAAGTACGCACACCAAAAAGTACGGTATCATCGGAAGTACGCACACCAAAAAGTACGGTATTATCCGGAAGTACGCACACCAAAAAGTACGGTATCATCGGAAGTACGCACACCAAAAAGTACGGTATTATCCGGAAGTACGCACACCAAAAAGTACGGTATCATCGGAAGTACGCACACCAAAAAGTACGGTATTATCCGGAAGTACGCACACCAAAAAGTACGGTATCATCGGAAGTACGCACACCAAAAAGTACGGTATTATCCGGAAGTACGCACACCAAAAAGTACGGTATCATCGGAAGTACGCACACCAAAAAGTACGGTATTATCCGGAAGTACGCACACCAAAAAGTACGGTATCATCGGAAGTACGCACACCAAAAAGTACGGTATTATCCGGAAGTACGCACACCAAAAAGTACGGTATCATCGGAAGTACGCACACCAAAAAGTACGGTATTATCCGGAAGTACGCACACCAAAAAGTACGGTATCATCGGAAGTACGCACACCAAAAAGTACGGTATTATCCGGAAGTACGCACACCAAAAAGTACGGTATCATCGGAAGTACGCACACCAAAAAGTACGGTATTATCCGGAAGTACGCACACCAAAAAGTACGGTATCATCCGAAGTACGCACACCAAAAAGTACGGTATTATCCGAAGTACGCACACCAAAAAGTACGGTATTATCCGGAAGTACGCACACCAAAAAGTACGGTATCATCGGAAGTACGCACACCAAAAAGTACGGTATCATCGGAAGTACGCACACCATAAAGTACGGTATTATCCGGAGGTACGCACACCATAAAGTACGGTATGATCCGGAAGTACGCACACCAAAAAGTTCGGTACCTGTATACCATGTGAAATCACCCTGACAGCACTTATAGTCCATGAAATGTCGCCAGTATGAAGTGACGCCCCTGATATTGTCAACCTGAAGTGACGCCCCTGATATTTTAAACCTGAATTGACGCCCTTGATATTGTCAATGTGAAGTGACGCCCCTGATATTGTCAACCTAAAGTGACGCCCCTGATATTGTCAACCTGAAGTGACGCTATGGTGTCAAATTAACATACATTTCTTCCTTAGACTCACCGAAAGTCTCTGCCTCTGCACAAAGAAATATATCTATTTATATATATATATAGAAATATTTTAAAAAAAAATTTTTTTTTGGTAATAACATAGCTTAGCTTCTTAAAGCGACACCGTTTTTGACTAGCGCCTGTTGAGGTGTTGCCTTACCCGCGGTAAATTAAAAATCGTCTGGCTATGCAGGCGTCAGTCCCTATAATATCAATGCCAGCTTCAGCAGTTCACCGAGCTGCAAGTGTTACGGAGACACCACTCAGAAGAACAAAGATGGCGCTGCATTTAAGTAGCGTCCCTGACGACGCGGGCTTCACTCCCCCTCGTCAGTAGAACGGGCTGCGATAATCGAGGCGACACCAGAATTGTCTGCGCCTGACTGGAGACGCTGTAGCGAATTTTTTTTTTTCTTTTAATGTTTTGCCTAAATCCCGTGCACAATGGGGCTTTATCCGTCTTTGCGGATACAGGAGCGTGGAAATTGAAAAGGGAGAATAATTTCACGAACTGGGAGGTGGGGGTCTACCGCTTTGACAATGGGCTACACTACACTTTACTTTGTAAGCCTAATCCTAGACAGTTTGTGGATTACTGTGAGACCCATCATGATTTCATTTCTTTCATTAAGAGCCAGTCCTTATTTCTCTCACAAATCTTAACGTGAAATTGCATTTTAAGATTGGGTGCTACCCACAACCGCACACCCGCTTAAGCATGTGTGTGTGTGTATATGTGTGTGTGTGTGTGTGCGCGCGTGCGTGCGTGTGTGCGTTCACCCACACACGTCATTACTGAAACATTGAGTAAGACCGAGGGTTCTTAAAAGTTTAAATTCAGGTCTCCGGGGCCATCACTTAAATTTACTTTTTTCTGAACCATCGTAATTTAAACAAGACCCGAAACCGGATCTTTGAGACTCTCTGGAAACCGTTAGATGATGAAGGTTTTCCGTTTCGCTGTGGCGTTGGCGGACTCTTTTGAGGGCCACCAGTCTTGCTTCGATCTCCGCATCGAGGCTCGTTCTGCTTTTTTTCCCCACTGGGTCCGGATAGCTCCGATAGCTCCTCAAGTGGAGCTATCTCTTTGGGATACTGGATAAGAGCCCCATAGCTACTGCGTTCCTCCCTTGCGAAGCACAAGCCGTCCGTGGAGACCTTGACCAGGCTGTCTGGGTAAGCTTGGATCGTTTTTTTTTTTTGTTTGCACTGCCTCTGATAGTTCTGATTGAGGGCTGGCTTTTGTGGCTGTAGTATAGTAGTCATGGTAAGGCGTATGTCCGGTCGGGTGAGGCTTTCATGGGGGCCCCGGGTGAGGCTTTCATGGGGGCCCCGGGTGTGGCTTTCATGGGGGCCCCGTGTGAGGCTTTCATGGGGGCCCCGGTGAGGTTTTCATGGGGGCCCCAGGTGAGGCTGTCATGGGGGCCCAGGGTGAGGCTTTCATGGGGGCCCCGGGTGAGGCTTTCATGGGGGCCCCGGGTGAGGCTTTCATGGGGGCCCCGTGCCGGGACCACCCTTACTTTTTCCATGCTTCGGGGTAATCCCATGTCTTCCATTTAGACTGTGGACCGTATCCATAAGGGATGGTCTCTTTAATTTTCCTTGAAGACATGATCTACGGCAACGCCCATCTGATGAGGCACGCCGCAAAACTAGTAGCAGGGGCGTAGCTAGGGATTTGGGGGCCCAGGGGGCTTGGCCACTTTGGGGGCCCCTGCATTTTGACATTATTTAATGTAAAAAAAAATTTGGACACTCCTTTGGGGGCCCCCCTCAAGTAGAGGCCCGGGTGGACTTTCGAATTTGGACCCCCCTCCCCTAGCTACGCCACTGACTAGTAGCCAGGCCTGTGCGAGACTTAAGTCTCGGCCCCAAAGAGTATTGAACATTTTCAGCCCATATGTTGTGACCATGACAGATATGAGGATCCTCACACAATTAAAAAGAGGGTCCTAATTATGGTCACAACGAGGACATCAAATGAGATGATCGGGAAAACCTTTTGGATTCGTCAGATCCGGGGGAAAAAAACAGACAGATCTAAATAACAAAAGAAGTAAATATTGATATTTAATTTGCTCCTATTAAATCTAAACTGAAGAATCTCTTATTTTCTCTCTTCACTTTTTCTCTCGGTCTCTCTCTTTGCAAGTCTCTCTTTCCCTTTCTCTTTATATCTATTTCTCTCTCTCCTATCTATTTATCCATCTATCTATCTACCTATCTATCCATCCATCTCTCCATCTAATCGTCTGTCCGTCTGCTCTATACAAGCCGGGATCGATTCCCTTAAAATGTCTTTGACCATTTGGAAAAACATGAAGTGGTAATCGATTTCATGGGAATGTCTTTGACAAGCTGGATGTGGTAAATTAGTAATCGACTTCCTCAAGACTTGATATAAAACACTGAAATCAGAAGAAAAAACGATACCGCATTGCCACAATTACAATTCTCATCATGTGCACCGATTTTTATCATTTCACTTGTTTATAGTGTTCATCACTAAATTACCTGTGTGCATCGCTTAATTAACTGTGTGCGTCGTCAAATTACACGTGTGCGTCGCTAATTACCTGTGTGCATCGCTAAATTACCTCCGTGAATAGATAAATTACCTCCGTGAATAGATAAATTACCTGCGTGCATCACTTAATTACCTGCGTGCGTCGCTAAATTACCCCCGAGCATAGATAAATTACCTGTGTGCATAACTTAATTATCCAGCGTGCGTCGCTAAATTACCTGCGTGCATAGATAAATTACCTGCATGCATCGCTAAATTACCTGCGTGCGTCGCTTAAATTACCTGCGTGCGGCGCTAAATTACCTGCATGCGTGCATCGCTAAATTACCTGCATGCGTGCATTGCTAAATTACCTGCGTGTGTGTCTAAATTACCTCCGTGCATCGCTAAATTACCTGCGTGAATAGATAAATTACCTGCGTGCATCACTTAATTACCTGCGTGTGTCGCTAAATTACCCCCGAGCATAGATAAATTACCTGCATGCATCGCTAAATTACCTGCGTGCGTCGCTAAATTACCTGCATGCATCGCTAAATTACCTGCGTGCGGCGCTAAATTACCTGCATGCGTGCATCGCTAAATTACCTGCGTGTGTGTCTAAATTACCTCCGTGCATCGCTAAATTACCTGCGTGAATAGATAAATTACCTGCGTGCATCACTTAATTACCTGCGTGCGTCGCTAAATTACCTGCGTGCATCGCTAAATTACCTGCGTGCATCGCTAAATTACCTGCGTGCATCGCTAAATTACCTGCATGCATCGCTAAATTACCTGCGTGCATTGCTAAATTACCTACGTGCGTCGCTAAATTAACCTGCATGCATTGCTAAATTACCCGCGTGCATTGCTTAATTACCAGCGTGCGTCGCTAAATTACCTGCGTGCATAGATAAATTACCTGCATGCATCGCTAAATTACCTGCGTGCGTCGCTAAATTACCTGCATGCATCGCTAAATTACCTGCGTGCGGCGCTAAATTACCTGCATGCGTGCATCGCTAAATTACCTGCGTGTGTGTCTAAATTACCTCCGTGCATCGCTAAATTACCTGCGTGAATAGATAAATTACCTGCGTGCATCACTTAATTACCTGCGTGCGTCGCTAAATTACCTGCGTGCATCGCTAAATTACCTGCGTGCATCGCTAAATTACCTGCATGCATCGCTAAATTACCTGTGTGCATTGCTAAATTACCTACGTGCGTCGCTAAATTAACCTGCATGCATTGCTAAATTACCCGCGTGCATTGCTAAATTACCTGCGTGCATTGCTAAATTACCTGCGTGCATCGCTAAATTACCTGCGTGCATTGCTAAATAACCTGCGTGCATCGCAAAATTACCTGCGTGCATTGCTAAATTACCTGCGTGCATTGCTCAATTACCTGCGTGCATTGCTAAATTACCTGCGTGCATTGCTACATTACCTGCGTGCATTGCTAAATTACCTGCGTGCATTGCTAAATTACCTGCGTGCATTGCTAAATTACCTGCGTGCATCGCAAAATTACCTGCTTGCATTGCTAAATTACCTGCGTGCATTGCTAAATTACCTGCGTGCATTGCTAAATTACCGGCGTGCATTGCTAAATTACCGGCGTGCATCGCTAAATTACCTGCGTGCATTGCTAAATTACCTGCATGCATTGCAAATTACCTGCGTGCATTGCTAAATTACCTGCGTGCATCGCAAAATTACCTGCATGCGTACATCACTAAATTTATCTGTGTTACAAAATGGAATTAACATCTTTTGATGAAATTGACAATGTCTTTAACACAGCATTGTCACAGTGCTAGCAGCGGAACGTCTGAACACATACAAATTGCTATAACAATGTTTGTGTGTTAAAAACATCGGAATGTTTCTTTTAACATCTTTCGTCTGATATCAAAAACCGATTAAACACGCTAGTCATGAACTATAGTAACATCACACTATCTATTCAACCTTCATTCAGTTCAAGAACTATAGTAACATCACACTATCTATTCAACCTTCATTCAGTTCAAGAACTATAGTAACATCACACTATCTATTCAACCATCATTCAGTTCAAGAACTATAGTAACATCACACTATCTATTCTACCTTCATTCATTTCAAAAACTATAGTAACATCACACTATCTATTCAACCTTCATTCAGTTCAAGAACTATAGTAACATCACACTATCTATTCAACCATCATTCAGTTCAAGAACTATATTAACATCACACTATCTATTCAACCTTCATTCAGTTCAAGAACTAAAGTAACATCACACTATCTATTCAACCTTCATTACGTTCAAGAACTATAGTAACATCACACTATCTATTCAACCATCATTCAGTTCAAGAACAATAGTAACATCACACAATCTATTCAACCTTCATTCAGTTCAAGAACTAAAGTAACATCACACTATCTATTCAACCTTCATTCAGTTCAAGAACTAAAGTAACATCACACTATCTATTCAACCTTCATTCAGTTCAAGAACTATAGTAACATCACACTACCTATTCAACCTTCATTCAGTTCAAGAACTATAGTAACATCACACTTTATATTCAACCATCTTTCAGTTCAAGAACTATAGTAACATTACACTATCTATTCAACCATCATTCATTTCAAGAACTATAGTAAAATCACACTTTCTATTCAACCATCATTCAGTTCAAGAACTATAGTAACATCACACTATCTATTCAACCATCATTCAGTTCAAGAACTATAGTAACATCACACTATCTATTCAACCATCATTCAGTTCAAGAACTATAGTAACATCACACTTTCTATTCAACCCTCATTCAGTTCAAGAACTATAGTAACATCACACTATCTATTCAACCATCATTCAGTTCAAGAACTATAGTAACATCACACTTTCTATTCTACCTTCATTCAGTTCAAGAACTATAGTAACATCACACTTTCTATTCAACCCTCATTCAGTTCAAGAACTATAGTAACATCACACTTTCTATTCAACCCTCATTCATTTCAAGAACTATAGTAACATCACACTTTCTATTCAACCATCATTCAGTTCAAGAACTATAGTAACATCACACTTTCTATTCAACCATCATTCAGTTCAAGAACTATAGTAACATCACACTTTCTATTCAACCCTCATTCATTTCAAGAACTATAGTAACATTACACTTTCTATTCTACCTTCATTCAGTTCAAGAACTATAGTAACATCACACTTTCTATTCAACCCTCATTCAGTTCAAGAACTATAGTAACATCACACTTTCTATTCAACCATCATTCAGTTCAAGAACTATAGTAACATCACACTATCTATTCAACCATCATTCAGTTCAAGAACTATAGTAACATCACACTTTCTATTCAACCCTCATTCATTTCAAGAACTATAGTAACATCACACTATCTATTCAACCATCTTTCAGTTCAAGAACTATAGTAACATCACACTTTCTTTTCAACACTCATTCATTTCAAGAACTATAGTAACATCACACTTTCTATTCAACCATCATTCAGTTCAAGAACTATAGTAACATCACACTATCTATTCAACCATCATTCAGTTCAAGAACTATAGTAACATCACACTTTCTATTCAACCATCATTCAGTTCAAGAACTATAGTAACATCACACTATCTATTCAACCATCATTCAGTTCAAGAACTATATTAACATCACACTATCTATTCAACCATCATTCAGTTCAACAACTATAGTAACATCACACTTTCTATTCTACCTTCATTCATTTCAATAACTATAGTAACATCACACTATTTATTCAACCATCATTCAGTTCAAAAACTATAGTAACATCACACTTTCTATTCAACCATCATTCAGTTCAAGAACTATAGTAACATCACACTTTCTATTCAACCCTCATTCATTTCAAGAACTATAGTAACATCACACTTTCTATTCAACCATCATTCAGTTCAAGAACTATAGTAACATCACACTATCTATTCAACCATCATTCAGTTCAAGAACTATAGTAACATCACACTTTCTATTCAACCATCATTCAGTTCAAGAACTATAGTAACATCACACTTTCTATTCAACCATCATTCAGTTCAAGAACTATAGTAACATCACACTTTCTATTCAACCATCATTCAGTTCAAGAACTATAGTAACATCCCACTATCTATTCAACCATCATTCAGTTCAAGAACTATAGTAACATCACACTATCTATTCAACCATCATTCAGTTCAAGAATTATAGTAACATCACACTTTCTATTCAACCATCATTCAGTTCAAGAACTATTTGAAGAAAAATATGATACATTCCACCCCTTTAGATACCTAAGATCAGCTCAATCAGGGCACATTTTTTCTGGTAAAGTTGGGTCCGAAAGATATTTAAAAAAAATTATGTTGTTCCCCAGTCTGTGCGAATTTACCAGCGTGCCCCCCCCCACCCCAAAAAGCGGTTACCAAATCTAAATGATCATTAATGAAGCCATTAATGTCATTAATGGAGTTCACTGATGGCTGATGTCTACGCTAGAGAAATACTTGACACATTTCTTCTGTTTAAACTGTTTTAATAATTAGAATGTTGTCTCTTGGTTAAAAACATGTATTTATTTGTGTGCTGAAAATGAATATGTACAATGTCATAGACGAAATATTTCCAATTATTTGGTTCTATAAATAATCTCATCATCTTATCTCATCTGATCTTATATGTTCTTAATATTCGTGAAGACTATGTGGAAACGGTATGTCCTTTAAACGTATAAAGCTGTGTTTTTTTTTATTGTTTTGATGAGTTAACTAGTGACATAATATGTACATATCATATGACCTTTGAACCTACTAACTTTGAACCTAACATTTCTTCGTGACGCCTAGTGTCACATGCACATAGCGCATACATGTTTATGTCACGTACTGACAAGCATCTTATGTTTCGACCCATCTTAAGAGAAAATAGACTACAACATCCATTATTGTCTCCCCCACCCCCCCCCAATACAGGAATGCGACAACTCCCTTCCCTAATTCGACCAAAATATCTCCCTCCCCCCCCCCCACACACACACACACGCACACACAAACTACACTCTCCAACCCTTGTGATGATGGAAACCCAGGCCGGCTCGTGGTTTCAAATATACACTTTTGATGGCGCAGCATATCTCCTCTCCCCCCCCCCTTTTTGGCCTCCACCTACAGACCGTAATTAGGTTCCTAGAGGACTCTGACTCTTCGGGGCCCCATTGAGTCACTGACAATGCCGACTGTCAACGATGCTACTCTACAAAGGTTGGCTTTCTGGGGGTAAAAGTAGGGAAATCTCTTTTCATTGACAGTTTTCCTTTATTTAAAAAAAAAAAAAAAACAGGAATCGGCGTCCCCGGGGGGGGGGGGGTCTTATTGCATGCATGCCGGGGAGGATTCATGTTTGTATGTGAGGGCGCCGCCCTTGTACAGATAATGGGGCTCTTCTCGTAGCTTATCGCCGGGCGGAAATCTGGATACAGCGTCGCCACTGGATATGGGTCTGGAATGACGTGGTTGACTCTTGCAGGACGCGTTTCCTGTTGGATGAGCCCGTTGAAGTAGTTCGGGGCTTATCCATGGCGTTTCATACACTGGCGCCCCTGTCAGTGACAAGATGAATAGCAGCCGACCGAAACGAAGTTCTGAGGGGATCGGGGGGAAAAGTCTCAAAATGAACTTTTTTTTTTTTTTTTTTTTTTTTAAATCCTTTTTTTCAAGTAAGTCGAGTGAAATATTTGGATATCATGACGGTAATCGGATGTGGATTCTTCTTGTGTGGTTCCCTGGATAAAGTGTTAGTGATGTCGCTGGCGTTACGTCGCGTGGATGTCACACCGTGGCTTCTAGACAGAGACATGTCTGTTCCATCGAGTGCAACTCTGCTAGAGATGAAGTTCCTTTATATGAACGCTACCTGGGCAATATTTGGTTCATATTTTTGTCTTGGGTTGTATGAAAGTTACCTTGGCAATATTAGGCTCAAATTTGTGTCTTTAGTTCTATGAGCGCTACCTAGGCAATATTTGGTTTATATTTATTGTGTCTCGGGTTGTATGGACGCTACTTACACAATATTTGGTTCATATTTGTGTCTTGGGTCATATGAGCGTTACCTAGGCAATATTTGGTTCATATTTGTGTCTTGGGTTCTATGAACGCTACCTAGGCAATATTTGGTTCATAATGTGTCTTGGGTCCTATGAGCGCTACCTAGATTTGGTTCATATTTGTGTCTTGGGTCCTATGAGCGCTACCTGGGCCATATTTGGTTCATATTTGTGTCTTGGGTCCTATGAGCGCTACCTAGGCAATATTTGGTTCATATTTGTGTCTTGGGTCCTATAAACGCCACCAAGGCAATATTTGATTCATATTTGTGTCTTGGGTTCTATGAGCGCTACCTAGGCAATATTTGGTTCATATTTGTGTCTTGGGTCCTATGAGCGCTACCTAGGCAATATTTGGTTCATATTTGTGTCTTGGGTCCTATGAGCGCTACCTGGGCCATATTTGGTTCATATTTGTGTATTGGGTCCTATGAGCGCTACCTGGGCAATATTTGGTTCATATTTTTGTCTTGGGTCCTATGAGCGCTACCTAGGCAATATTTGATTCGTATTTGTGTCTTGGCGTCTATGAATGCTACAACTAGCTAACATTTGGTGCAAATTTGTGTCTTGGCGTCTATGAATGCTACAAGTAGCTAGATCTAACTTTGATGCAAATTTGTGCCTTTGCTTCTATGAATGCTACAACTAGCTAACATTTGGTGCACGATTGTGTCGCGTGTTCTCTAAACGCCATCCAGCTGGTATTTTTGTGCACATTTGAGTCTGCGTTTTGTCATAAAATGATCACATTTTGGCGGATTCGCATATAGCAGTAGGAAAATGTGAAGTGAAATTTTTCCATCAGCAGTTCTAAAAAAAAAAAAAAATTTTAAATGGCGGCGTATTAACTTCCGTTTCAATAGAAGACTGTTAATAACAGTGCAGATGTGTATGGAAAAAAAAAATCAAAACATTCACTTGATTTCATATGGTGTGGGTAACGAAATAAAATTGGTGATTTACATTTTAGTGTTTTTTTTCTTTTAAGCTTGGTGTGAGCGTGACATATTTTTGGACCGCGTAATGTGCAAAGACAATTGTGAATTTCAAACAAACAAACAAACAAACAAATAAAGAACCCCCCAAAAAATTAAAATAACTTTATAAAAAGGAATCATTAATTAATTAATGTAAATTATTTTTATGTTGAACTTTTTGAAACAATAAAATTAACCTCCCAAAAATATAATAGGAACAATAATTTTGTTTTTAAATTGCGCTTGTAGATTTAAGTTTTATTAAGAAACATTGCCAGGAGGTAACGTTGAATGATGATAACAATACAATTAAGAAAATTTTATTCATAAAAAAATGTGTTGCTGTAACAATAACAAAGCATTTTATAGCAACTGATATTCTGCTACTTGAGTATACCAGGGCTGGGCAAACATTTTGTACGGAGGGACACATTGACAAATGTAAAGCTGTTGGGGGCTGCATGTATAGTATGTCCATTTTTTTTACATTTCAATAAACATTTCTCTATATTAAGATCGGTCAATTCGCATGTTAGCATGGCATGACAAAAGTCAAGGACTGTTTAAAAGAAATCGAAATTTTGAAAGAAATTTGAGCAAAAATGTAAAAACAATGTTAACGGGACAAAAAATTCTGTAAAGTTCACAAAAATAACTTAAAAACAAAGTAATTGTTTTAGTTCTAAATGCCTTCGAGGGCCGCATAATATCAGTTGCTGGGCCGCATGCGGGCCGGCGGCGGCCAGGAGTTTGGCCACCCCTGGTCTAGACTATTCTATAGGCTGCAAGTTTCGGCCGTTGCAAAATCAAATTCAATCAAAAGTCAATCAAAACACCACGTGATCCAAGCTTTCATTTAGAAGTCCATATTAATGAATGTTTGAATGATGAAATAAAATCATAATAAAATTAGGCGTAGGTACTAGGAGTAAACAATAATAAAACTCAATTAAGCTTAGGTACTTGGAGTAGGGCGATTACTTTAAGCTATAATGCTTCATTACGATGTAGTTGGCCTACGTCGTAATTAGTCTATGAAATGGAAAGTATAAACAAACCTTCCTTGCCTATATGCGTCATTTCGCTTATTACGACTATAAGATAAAAGCAATATTTTCCGTACCGTTGCCAGACTCTTGACTCTTATCATGTGTGCCTCTTTCTTCATCAGAAATATTTTAAATATCTTTTAAATAAAGGAGAACTACTATAAATTTTTAAACGTTTTTTTTTTTTTTTAAATCTTCTTTGCCTAATAGAAATTTAATTTATACTGCGATAAATGTAATGTTACTTATTAAACTACAAATAATATTATTATTATATCTGTGCATAGTTTTAAAGATCAGAAATGAGATGGCAAGTTTTTTTTTTTATTTAAATAATTCGTCTATAAAATGATTATACTAGACATAATCCTTGCACTATTATAATCACCGACTTGTCTCTTTTTTGCTGATGACCAACTGCAACCCTTTCAACTCTTTAATCAATTTACAATAATTACACTGTGCGCAAATCTATGTGTTCGCTATTGTCACCGTTCGCAATTCTCCGAGTGCGCAACTGTCGGTGTGCGCAGTTTTCGTGGGCGCAGTTGTGTCTTTGCGGACTTTTCTGTTCGCGATAATCGTGTACGAGGTTAATAGAGTTTTTATAGGTATATATAATATATATATATATATTGGTTTATCGTTCTTGACCGCCGCCATCTTCTTGAAGATAGCTTTTGGAATGTTCTCCTATCACCGCTTTTGGTCGTTTTAAATTATATCTCTTGCTCCCAAAGAAATTGATGTTACTTACAAAACTAACACCGACCACATCACCGACCACACCACCGACTACATTACCGACCACATCACCGACCACATCACCGACCACACCAACGACCACATCACAGACCACATCACAGACCACAACCACAGACCACATCACCGATCACATCACAGACCACATCACAGACCACATCACAGACCATATCACAGACCGCAATCACAGACCACATCACAGACCACATCACAGACCACATCACCGACCACACCATCAACCACCTCTGCCATCAAAAAGTTATTTATTGACCGCTGCCACCATAAATTATGCCGTTGTAATACATCAAAGTCGAGACGTTACGGGCTCAATCGGTGACTATAGTTTATTCCAACATTCACAATTATCCAAACAAGAAATATATATTATTATAAATGTATACCAGCTATAGCCCGCCCAACACTGGCGACAGCAAGGCGTGAACTTCCCATCTACTTAAGTTACTTGGCAAAACATGAACTCAAGTAACGCACATTTAAGAATTACAAATTGTAAAAACTATTTGTCTCATTATTTTTGGAAGCTGATAAAAATCTTTAACAAATACCATAGTTATAATCCTTTACATAATCGAGGGACCCCGGGGGGGGGGGGCATTCCGTAACTGTACGGTTTTATTTATGTCTGGGATGGGGGGGGGGGGCTATCGAAATCATTCAAGTAAATAAGAGACTCAAAATTTGTCCAATTAAAATGGGTTTAATCGAGGGACCCCGGGGGGGGGGGGGCATTCCGTAACTGTACCGATTTATTTATGTCTGTGATGGGGGGGGGGGGCTATCGAAATCATTCAAGTAAATAATAGACTCAAAATTTGTCCCATTAAAATGGGTTTAAAAATACCATTAGATATCGCCTTTTTAAACTATCGAACTTTCTAGAAAATTCTAGATCGGCCCCTTTTGCATCCACCGATATTTCAATACAGACTAAGAGGCGTATTGAACAAAGCTGGGCTTAGATCCATAAATTCACATAGAACCTGTACCGTTGCCTAACCCTATTGATATCCATAAAGCTTATATAAGGAAAAATGAACTGGGGCCCCCGGCCCCAGAGAAATGGATATTATGAGTTCAGTACCCTTCGGTATTTGAATATGGATGATAAAGTATATGTGTACTAAGTTTGGTCAAACCCACAAACTTTCATATATATATTATATATATATATATATATATATATATGATATAACACTTTGAAATCACTTATCTTGAAATTCCTATAAATTATAGTATCATATATTCACAACATAATCCTTTCACTTCAGAATCGTTTGTACATAATCATAAACCATAACATGGCTGCCTAATGCTAAAACTGTTGCCGCCCCCCCCCCACGTGACCAAATCAAACGCTCTGATTGGCTAGTTTTTTATACCTCCCCAGTACTGTGTGTTACCATGCATCGGAAATATAGATAATGAATGTATCAGAGTCGTCTCCCGTCAGTGGTTAACACGTTAATTTATAATGATATCCGTCACAAACAATGTGTCTTTTTGAGAAAAAAAATAAATATTTATATCACATTTGTTTGAGAAGTAATGCATTTCAAAATCTTTCGGTTCTTTATTAAGTCCCCCTGATCCTGTCGATGTAGACCAGTGTGTCCCAAAGTGTGCTACGCGTACCCCTGGGATGACGGAAAGCGTTTGGTTGGGGTACGCGCTGCAAACAAGTCTATTGTTATTTAAGTGTATGCAATTTTTTTTTTTTAAAACCAGGGGTACACAGTATTACGAAAAATATAGACAGGGGTAGGGGTACACAGCGGTCGTAGGTTTGGGAAACACTGATCTAAAGTAAGTGTGATCCACCCTAAGAATTTTTTTTTTTTTATTTTTTTTTTTTTTTATTTTTTTTTTTTTTTTATCTTTTTTTTTTTTTTTTTTTAAAATCTTAGCACTTTTTATACCGGGGGTTCTAAAACGGTCGCCCCGGGGTCAGATCTGATCACAACTGGTTCTTAATACTGTCCGCTGTGAGGGTACCCTGATGGCAATGTTCTAAAACGGTCGCCCCGCGGTCAGATCTGATCACAACTGGTTCTTAATACTGTCCGCTGTGAGGGTACCCTGATGGCAATGTTCTAAAACGGTCGCCCCGCGGTCAGATCTGATCACAACTGGTCCTTAATACTGTCCGCTGTGAGGGTACCCTGATGGCAATGTTCTAAAACGGTCGCCCCGCGGTCAGATCTGATCACAACTGGTCCTTAATGCTGTCCGCTGTGAGGGTACCCTGATCGCAATGTGAGAAAATACGGAACTAGCGAATCTGACGCAATCTACACAACAAGTTTACCGATATTTAACAACGAATCTAATCATCACGACTACGAAAATGTCCCAGCGAATCTGTAGGTTACATCACGGCTGCCAACATGTTACAACGAATCTAAGCTTCACGACTACGAATGTGTGACAACGAATCTAAACATCAGGACTTCGAAATAAAAAAATGCCAACACGAATCTAAACAACTGCGAAACTGACAAGCACGTCTTTCGAGCATGTCACCAAGACGTCTATCTTGCAAGATGACAGCGAATCTGAAACAGCATCAGTTTCGAATATTGTCCCCGCGACTCCGACACCACAGCCAGTGCGAGTCCAACGTGTCATAACGGCCACACCCACCGCCTTATGAAAGTGGTCTGGATGAACGGAATTGTGAAACAGTGGCGTATCACAATGGATAGATCATGCTCTGTGAGAATGATACCCCCCCAACCCACTCACCCCCCCCCCACATTGCCCACATGCCACCCCTACTCTTCATGCCCTGTATTGTACAAATTAACGAGCGCGCCATTCGACTTAATGATTTCAAGCCTCCTGTTGAACTTGTTCCCAGAGAGTATCGTCCCCTTGTTGCAATGTCTTATTCCTCCCCCCTTCCCCCGAGAGATTAGAGAGAGAGAGAGAGAGAGAGAGAGAGAGAGAGAGAGAGAGAGAGAGAGAGAGA